>QANY01006039.1:1553140-1753755 GCA_003255025.1 Datisca glomerata
CATCTAAGATGTCCGCTAGATTTCAAGTGTCCTCAAGTTAAGTTCTCAAGTCCATGGGTGAAGACGAGGATGCCTATTGCAGAATTTGGAATGGCCAAAAGGAATCTGCAATTTCCCAAAAAAGGGGTTTAGCTCTCATACCTATCCAAGTTGAAAGATGAGAATGTTATTTGGAAAGCCCATTGGATACTGTTAACACCAATGATCTACAGATGTGGTGATTTTCAATGGGTTCCGCTCCCGGGACCATGGGGTTGTACTAGTTATGCTCCGCTAATGGCACTCCGTCAATTATACATGAGACAGTTTATCCCCACCACGCATGCATTGAAGGATATTGAAGTTAGTTACGATTCTCAAGAAATTGAACTAAAACTACAGCAGCTGATTGGAGCTTGGAAAGTAACAAAAAGGATGCGAAATGAAAAGAATCACATGAACTGCACAAAGGAGTATGAAGCATGGCTTGAGAGTAGAAACAAAATAATTATTGCCTTACCAATTGAGGATGTACTACCATCAGCCAAATCACTGGAAGTTCATCAAAAGATTGCTAAAAAGGAGGAGCTAGATGAGTTATATGAGGAGCGTCAAAAAGTTCTAGCCCTTTTGGAAGAAAACAGACGGCTAGCAGTCGAGGGGAATTTGTCTGAGAAGCACAGAATCGAAGCTGAAGAACGACTCAAAGAGTTAAGAAATAAGGTTGAGGATCAGGCGTATCTAAAGCGGAAAAACTCAGAGTTGGGAACTGACACTCGCCAATTGGGCAACAAAATTAGAAAGATGGTGGAAGACAATAAGAACTTGCGAGGGGTAATCTACGAACAAGAGGATCAAATCGTGAAGTTATAGAGGGAAAATAAACTGGTACGAGAAATTGAAGGGAAAATAAACTGAAGGGAACTGTTGATAAGAAAAATGCGTACATCGTCGAGTTAGAAGAGAAATATGACGCCTTACGACGAATCGTTGATAATTTGCAAGTTGATTTAGAGAATCAGAAACTTAAAAAGACTAAGTCAACAAATGATTCTGAAGAATTATTGAAAGTCATCGCAAGCCTTGAGCACCAAGTTAGAGCTTATCAGAACGTGGCAGAAATGTTGACAAGAAACAATGACGCTAATGTTGATATACTGAGATATGATTATCAGTTGCTACAACAAGAGTACAACTCGATTCGACAATGATCTGGGCAGGCTGTGGAATGGCTTAAAGGCATGGCTGTGAGAGCGGGCAATTTGGCGGAACAAGCTTCATTTTTGAAAAAAATGTCTTGCCTATCCATCCTAATGGGGAGAACTTGTCTAAATTTTTGGAAGAGGTCAACCGGGATTTGGGTCATTTTGGTCGTTTTGTATGAACTCATGTTATGAAGTAATGTAATTGACTTCTACATACTCAAATGTAGTGGATGGCTCTACTAATTGAATGAAATTGATTACTTTAGAACTTTCACTTTGCGCAGTATCATTTCTCATGCATAAGTTTACTCTCATTATTTCTTCTTTTTATTAGCAAAAATCTACATCTCATTGCTTTATTTTTATTTTAAAGAAATTTTCCAAAGATAGCCCGACAACTTCGACATCCCTATCGAACTCGAGCTCAAGTTAGGGTCATGGACGAGCAAGAAAGAGAGCAATCACGAGAGGAAATGAAGGAAGAGATTAGGGAGCTAAAAGAGCAAATGGCTAAAGTCCTCGAACTCCTGGCCGCAAGTAAGGGAAAGGCCTGTTTTGAAAATCCGCAAGGAGCTCAATCATCACAAAATCAACTGCCAAACGATACTCCACTTTACCCTCCTGGGTTCACTCCAACATATCAACGTCATCAGGTTGACCAGTTTCAGCACGCTTCACCACCAATAAATATCCAGCATCATCCATTTCCAAATGTCCAGGAAACAATGCAGACAGGAAAAACTGGGTACAACCCATCCGCGATGGCATGTGGTCACAACCAGGCTTTCACTCCACAAGGCGAACTTGTTAACGAGCCAATCATCATAACCGATGTTGATGACCTAAAGATACATAAGCCTATTACCAAGCCAAGTGATGACCCACGATCGAAAGATAAATTGGACTTTCTGGAGGAGAGATTACGTGCTATTGAAGGTTCTGATGTATACGGTACCATTGATGCCACCCAATTATGTTTGGCCCCTGATGTGAACATCCCACATAAATTTAAACTACCTGAGTTTGAAAAATATGATGGTAGTACATGCCCCAGAAGTCACCTTATTATGTATTGCAAAAAAATGGCTGCTTGTGCAAATGATGATAAGTTGCTGATTCATTTCTTTCAAGATAGCCTGATGGGAGCCGCATCTCGTTGGTATATCCAATTGGATAACCAACATATTTGGAGTGGAAAGATCTAGCAGATACTTTTTTAAGACAATATAACTACAACATAGACATAGCCCCTGATCGTTTGGACTTACAAAGGATGAAAAAAAAACCTACAGAAGGCTTTAAAGAATATGCACAAAGGTGGAGGGAGTTAGCTGCTCAGGTACACCCCCCATTGTCAGATAAGGAGATGGCCGGAATGTTTATTAATACCTTGAGACCTCCATTCTATGACAGAATGATTGGAAACGCTTCAAACAACTTTTCTGACATCATAGTGATCGGTGAAAGGATTGAGTATGGGATAAAGAATGGAAGAATTTTCAAATTATATCAGATACATCGTCAGTAAAAAAAGGGCCTCCATTGAAGCGAAAAGAAGGGGATGTGCAGATGATCAATTCCAGGTACCCATCACAAGCTGTGAACCCGGGATCAGGATTTTCAAAGTATGGGGAAGGACCCAAGTCTACGACATCATACGTGGCTAATACCTCACAAATTCCGTACAATTATCACTCTCAACAATCAATATTTCAAAATAACCCAAGACTCGGTTTCAGACCACCGGCCCATCAGCAAAATATTGGTCAGGCTGATCAGCCTCTGAGGGGAAATAGAAATAATCAACGTTTTATCCAATATGATCCAATCCCCATGTCATATACAGAACTCTTATCTCAATTGATACGGAATAATCAATTGGTGTTAATTCCTTATAAACCTCTACAACCACCATACCCAAGGTGGTATGATCCGACTACTCGCTGTGAGCATCATGCTGGGGCAGTGGGACATTCGATTGAGAATTGCACGGCATTAAAAGGTAGAGTACAGGCACTGATCAAGGCTGGATGGTTGAATTTCAAAAAGGCAAATGGGAATCCAGATATCAATTCCAACCATCTACCAAATCATGGGAATCCTGCCGTGAATGCAATTGAGGAATATTTTTCATATGGAAAGAGGGACGTGGAAGATGTGAGCACGTCAATGGAAACACTTTTTCATCTTCTTTCTAGAGCAGGGTACACCTACCCAACACGCTCAGAGGATGAGTGCGTTTCTAGGAAGCCTATGCATGACTTCGATTGTTTGTTTCATAAGAAGGTGACAGGGCATACAATTGAGGAGTGTGCTAATTTTAAAAAAGAAGTGCAAAAGTTGTTGGATGCAAAGATACTTACGATAAGTCATAAAGGAGAAAGGAAATACCAAGAAGATGACTCTTTAGTCCTCATGATAACTAAAGAATCATATGAAGTTAATGTTGAAATGTCATCCTATATCCCAAAACCTCTCACAATACATTACAAGGAAAAGTCAACTCGCACCATTACGTCTTATGCTCCGATGCCTATCATCATTCATATACCGGGTGCGTTCGCTTACAAAGATTCAAGAGCAGTACCATGGATGTACGGATATGAGGTTATTACAAGCAGTAACGACAAAACCCAAGAGCTAAATCTGTCTGACCTTGATCTTCCCATAACTAATATTTCAGGAGTAGGTGAGATGACGAGGAGTGGCAGATGCTACATGCCAGAAGTTTTGAAAACTGATAAAAGCGATGTGTTTGAAAGGCAAAGGAAATGGAAGGCCAAAGAAGGCGACAATGGTCATGAATTCCAAGGAGAAATGCATGGCGACCAAGTGATAGACCCAGATATAATAAGAGGTACGGAGAAAGAAAGAGCAGTGTCTGAAGAAGAAGTATGTGAATTTTTGAAGCTCATCAAGCAAAGCGAGTATAAGGTGATTAAACAACTTAATCGCTTACTTGCTCGCATATCCTTACTGTCACTTTTTCTGAATTCTGAACCACATCGCCAAGCATTATTGAAGGTTTTGAATCAAGCATATGTTTGTCATGACATTACGGTGGAAAAGTTGAGTGGAATTGTGGGAAATATTACTGCACCGAATTTTCTCACTTTCACAGATGATGAAATCCTGGCCGATGGTACTGGGCACACGAGAGCTTTACATATATCCGTAAAATGTAGGGATTATATTGTTGCAAAAGTATTGATTGATAACGTCTCATCTCTAAATGTAATGCCAAGATCCACACTGGCAAAGCTCCCAGTGGGCGCGACACATATGCGGCCGAGCATGATGATAGTAAGAGCATTCAACGGTACCCGAAGAGAAGTAATCGGAGACATAGAGATACCTATCCGAATCGGACCATGCATATTCAATATTGTTTTTCAAGTGATGGACATAAATCCAGCGTACAGTTTCCTTTTGGGTCGACCATGGATTCACTCTGCTGGGGCAGTACCTTCTTCCTTACATCAGAAGCTGAAATTCATAATGGATCATAAACTCATTTGTATATATGGGGAAGAAGATTTTTTGGTATCCAAGCCAACCCCCATGCCATATGTCGAGGCGGCAGAGGAAGCATTGGAGTGCTCATTTCGATCATTTGAGATTGCGAACACCACTTTTGTTGCTAGTGGGAAACCATCTCCAACGCCAAACCTATTAAAAGCATCTCAGATGGTTGCAAGGTTGATGATCAAAGGGGGATACCAGCCAGGTAAGGGACTTGGGAGTGAGCATCAAGGCATAAAAAAGTTAGACTGGGACAAGAATGAGCAAAGGTTTGGACTTGGATATAGACCGAACAAGGCTGATAGAGGGAGAGTGGAAGCTCAAAAGAAAGAAAAAAGGATTGCTAGGCTTGAAAATAGGGAATTCGATGTGGAAATGGCAATCATACCCCATATTTCTAAATCCTTTAGAAGTGGAGAAATTTCATTCGAAGAACCGATTATAATAGAGCAGTACAACCTTAAAGATGATATCGCTGAGCTTTCAATATCCGCAATCCTGGAAAAATCATCAAGTTCAAGTACAGAGGACTTGGTTTTTTGATACGATTCAGATCATGAACTTAACAATTGGGACGTCACCGAACTACCAATGCTTCTCGAGAATTTTCAAGAGTAATGTGTTCATGCCAAAATTCTAATGATTATACCCAATGCCTTAGGAATTTCATTGTTATGGGCCTATGTTCTCGTCTATTTCATGTCATCTTTTTGAATGAAAATCTAAAAAACTTGTTTCGTCTCCTTTTGCTGATGATAAATATAATTCCAGTTTCTTTTTGTTTCTTCCTTCTATGTCTTCTTTTTCCATTTCTGAAATGTTGTCCATACTCATGCTTTGTTTATTTATTTTATTTTATTTTTTTTTCTTCGCCTTCTTTTCATCCAATAATCCGATTCAGGTTCGAGAACGATGATTTTGAAAACAAGAGCATAAGCAACAACTTTGACAATCCCATTCTTAGCGTAGAGTCAGGTGAAAGCGATGAGGATAATTTCGAACCATCTCCGGAAATGTTAAAAATGGTAGAGTCAGATGAAAAAATAACTCAACCATATCAAGAGTTAACGGAGGTGATAAATTTGGGATTGGAGGGAGAGACGAAAGAAGTCCAAATCGGCACTTCTATGACAAGCCAAGGCCGCCGAGAATTAATTGACTTACTCAAAGAGTATATTGATGTCTTTGCATGGTCTTACCAAGATATGCCAGGTCTTGACACTGATATCGTGGTTCATCATTTGCCACTTATGCCCGAAAGTAAACCAGTGCGACAAAAGTTAAGGAAAATGAAACCAGACATGCTGGTACAGATCAAAGAAGAAGTTAAAAAGCAAGTAGATGCGGGTTTTCTAGAAGTAGCAAAATATCCTGAATGGGTTGCTAACATAGTCCCAGTGCTGAAGAAAAATGGGAAAGTAAGGGTGTGCGTCGATTATAGAGATTTAAATCGGGCAAGCCCCAAGGATAATTTTCCATTACCCCATATCGATGTCTTAGTAGATAACACTGCGGGACATTCAACCTTCTCTTTCATGGATGGTTTTTCGGGGTATAACCAAATCAAAATGGCTCCTGAAGACCGTGAAAAGACGACTTTTATAACTTTGTGGGGTACATTTTGTTATAAGGTTATGCCATTTGGTCTGAAGAATGCAGGGGCAACTTACCAGCGGGCAATGGTAACATTGTTTCATGATATGATGCATAAAGAAATCGAAGTGTACGTTGATGATATGATTGCCAAATCACGTCAAGGAGAAGATCATACGGTCACTCTACGAAAACTATTTAGACGATTGAGAAAATTCCAGTTAAAGCTTAACCCGATGAAGTGTACATTCGCAACGTCTTCGGGGAAACTACTTGGTTTTGTCGTGAGCAAGGAAGGAATAAAAGTTGACCCTGATAAGGTTCGAGCCATCATTGATATGCCACCACCTCAAACTCAAAAGGAAGTTAGAGGTTTCTTGGGGAGATTAAATTACATAGCCCGTTTCATCTCACAGCTAACTGCAACTTGTGAACCTATCTTTAAACTTCTCCGTAAAAGTGATACAGAAGGATGGAATGATGATTGTCAAATTGCTTTTGAGAAGATCAAGCAATACTTGCAAAATCCACCCATACTTGTTCCTCCAACTCCAGGGCGTCCACTCATTTTGTATCTTACAGTGACAGAAAAATCCATGGGTTGCGTACTTGGTCAGCATGACGCTTCTGGAAGGAAAGAACAAGCAATATACTATTTAAGCAAAAGGTTCACAAATTATGAGGCTAATTATTCGATGTTGGAGAAAACGTGTTGTGCATTGGCCTGGGTTGCTCATCGACTTAGACAATACATGTTATACCACACCACTTGGTTAATTTCAAAGATGGACCCTATCAAGTATATCTTTGAAAAACCATCACTTTCTGGACGGATTGCTAAATGGCAAATGTTACTCACGGAATATGATATTGTCTATGTCACGAGGAAGTCAATAAAAGGAAGCGTACTTGCTGATTATCTGGCAGATCAACCAATGCAAGATTATGAGCCTATGAAGTTTGATTTCCCTGATGAGAGCGTTTCAGTCATATTCAAAAATGAAGAAGAATCTGCAGACCCAGAATTGTGGACAATGCTATTTGATGGTGCATCTAATGATGTAGGACATGGAATTGGGGCAATCCTCATATCACCTAAAGGAAATTTTTTTCCATTCACGGCAAAACTATGCTTTGACTGTACAAATAATGTGGCAGAATATGAGGCATGTTCCATGGGAATTCAAGCAGCTTGTGATATGAAGATAAAGAAGCTTCAAGTGTACGGAGATTCGCTATTGGTGATACGACAACTGAACGGAGAATGGGAAGCTAGAGACTCTAAGCTAATACCTTATAAAGAACATGTCATTAAGCTAAGTCGAACTTTTGAAGTGATCTCATTTGACCATACACCCAGAGAGAATAATCAAATCGCAGATGCGCTGGCAACTCTAGCGTCCATGTTTGCTGTAGGCTTTAAGGGAGAAGTTCAACCCATAAAAGTTGAGAGGCGAGATTTTCCTGCTCACTGTATGAGCATTGAAGAAGAGCCAGACACAAGACCTTGGTATTACGACATCAAACAGTATATAAAGAATGGAGAATATCCATCCAAGGCTTCTGAGAATGATAAACGCACTATTAGAAGATTGTCCATGGGTTTCTTCTTGAATGGTGAAATACTCTACAAAAGAAACCATGATATGGTGCTCTTAAGATGTGTTGATGCAAGGGAAGCGAATCAAATCATAGAGGAGGTTCATGAAGGAATTTGTGGAGTTCATGCTAATGGATATATGATGGCCAAACAAATCTTGAGAGCAGGATATTATTGGTTAACTCTAGAATCTGACTGCATCAAGTACGCTAGGAGATGTCATAAATGTCAAATTTATGCGGATAAAATTCACGTACCCGCATCTCCTTTACATGTAATGGCCGCGCCTTGGCCGTTCTCTATGTGGGGCATAGATGTCATTGGTCCCATCACACCCAAAGCCTCTAACGGGCATCGCTTCATTTTGGTATCTATAGATTATTTTACCAAATGGGTGGAGGCAAGTTCTTATTCAAGTGTAACCAGAAGTGCGGTTGTTAAGTTTATTAAAAAGGAGATAATTTGTCGATATGGTCTACCTGGAAGGATCATCACAGATAATGGTACAAATTTAAATAACAAGATGATGAAAGAATTATGTGAGCAATTCAAAATTAAGCATCATAATTCGTCTCCTTATCGTCCGAAAATGAACGGAGCAGTGGAAGCAGCCAATAAGAACATAAAAAGGATCATAGAGAAGATGACGGAGGTTTATAAAGATTGGCATGAGATGCTCCCATTTGCACTGCATGGGTACCGCACATCAGTCAGAACATCAACTGGGGCAACGCCATTCTCTTTGGTATATGGCATGGAAGCAGTCCTTCCAATTGAGGTGGAAATTCCCTCCCTCAGAGTCTTAATGGAGGCGAAATTAGAAGAAGCAGAGTGGGTACAGACACGACATGAGCAATTAAATTTCATCGAGGAAAAAAGATTGACGGCATTATGTAGAGGGCAATTATATCAAAGAAAAATGATGCACGCATATGACAAAAAATTGCGTCCCCGATGTTTCAGAGAAGGAGACTTGGTGTTAAAAAAGATACTCCCATATCAAAAGGATCACCGAGGGAAGTGGACCCCAAATTATGAGGGACCTTTCATTGTCAAGAAGGCTTTCTCGGGAGGAGCTCTCATGCTAACAAACATGGATGGAGATGATTTACCGCACACGGTTAATTCTGATGCAGTCAAGAAGTACTTCGTTTGACCACTCTAAGTATGGGAAAATGAAGTTAAAAAAAATGCTAAAGCTGTCTCGAATACTGGAGAAATTTTTCTTACATTTTTTCTTCTATTTTATTTTTTCCAAACCATCGTTTGTAAACACTGTTCATCATCAATGAAGAGCCTTTCTTTTCTTCTTTCTTTCCCAGTTGACAAATACATATACTTCATCTTCTCTTTATTTCCATTATTTCTTATTTCTCTTAGTTCTAAGATATCATTAATTACTCTTGAAATGACTCAGAAGAATAAACTTGGTCAGTTGAAAGCTAAAAAAAAAAATTGGAACTAAGAAAGGTGACCTGATTGTAAAGTAAGACCTAAAAAGTCATCACGAGGAATGTCAATATGCGCATGACAAAGGCCAAACCGAAATTGGAGGATTACCCAATTAGGAGTACAGAAGAGAAGCAGAGAGATTATTTACCACTGACATGGAGCCAAATACTGGAGCATAAACTAATAAATAAGGATGTATCATGTTCCTAAAAAATATGCTCGATACTTCATTGTGAGTCCATGATCCTAGGTCAAGTGTTTGTTCTAAAGGGTGTTGGATATGTTTGAAAATCATCATATAATTTTCTTATAAAAGTTCACAATCATGCATAGCATGCACGCATTCAAAATCACTACTTCACATTTATGTTCAAGAATTACAATTCATAGACATACACCACATTAGTTGTTTGAAAAATTCAGGTGCATGAATCACTTAATGATATTCTTTCGAAATTCACACATGACCTTCCAACATTTAAAGCATGCATTAGTCTAGCTTTTGTTGTCATGAGACTTGCATAAGTCAACTTCAACATCAATTAATGTGGTTAAATCGAACCCGAATTGAGTCGAGGTCGAAGCCTGCATCCACCTAGTTTCGTTTTCCTTTTTAGATATCTTCGGTTAAATCGAACCCGACTTCGTCGCGGTCGAAGTCCGGTGTCAGCGCCTGGTCCATTTCAAATATCTCAGTTAAATCGAACCCGAATTGAGTCGAGGTCGAAGCCCGGTGTCAGCGCCTGGCCCATTTTCTTTTCAATTAATGTGGTTAAATCGAACCCGAATTGAGTCGAGATCGAAGCGTGCATCCACCCATTTTTGTTTTCCTTTTCAGATATCTTCAGTTAAATCGAACCCGACTTCGTCGAGGTCGAAGCCCGATGTCAGCACCTGGTCCATTATAAATATCAGTTAAATCGAACTCGCATTGAGCGAAGTCGAAGCCTGTGTCTATACATGTCCATTTCGCTCCATCTCATAGAGCCTTATTTAGCCGAGGTTTCTATTCCCTATTTCATATATTATTGTACCGATCAAAATACTTATCTACGCATTTGTACACGTTCTGAGATCAGAAGCGTGCTCAAATAGGGGCAGCTGTAGATACCGTATTTTATCCGGCCTAATACATGAAATATACATGTTTTATATTTTGGCTCTTTTAATAATCCAAGACTATGTGTATAATTTGAAAACTAATCCAATACTAAAATAAGAAAAGTGGTCCAAAAACTAAAAAGTAAAAATTGAAAAAAGAGGACTAAAAAATAAAAATTAAAAAAAGACTAAAGTAAAAAAGACAAACCCTAATTTTGCCTATAAATAGGAATGAAGTCTTCACTTAAGAGGAGGTCTTTTGGGGAGTAAAAAACGGGGGGGGAGTCATTTTTTAGAGTGAGAAAGAGAGGGGTTGGAAATAGAGGTGATTTTAGAGAGAGGAAGAAGTTCTATACTTCTATTATCTTCATCTTCTTCCATTTCTTCTTCTCAAGGTAGCTTAATTGTTTGGTACATTTGTTCATAATATATTTTGTTCATCTCTCTTCTTCATATGAATGTAGTTGATATCTTTTATATTTTTTTTATATATACATAAGTGGATTGTTCATTCCCTATCATTTCTCCTCATTTAAATCTTAACATTTTAATTTTATGCTTTGATGATTTCTTTACAAATTGGATATTGAGATGTCTTTGTCATCAACTTAATTAATGAGGATGATGATAAAGTTTTGAGGGGTGGAAAAATTAACCAAATGTGAATCAACCCTTTTAATGGGTTGAAAGTGTACATTTGATGCAAAGATCTCCTAGGATAATTTTCTCACACATAACAATGCATAAAATAGAGAGTAGAACCTCTATACAAGATTATGCAAATATTTAAGTTGTGAAACTTTCAATTTTCCTACAAAGTTTCATTTTTAATATTATGTTCATCATTTTATGACACTTGTTTGAACTAATTATCATTCATGATCATCCCTTTTGCTATTTGATTAGCAATGACTAATGAGGGAAGGAAAGAAAAATGGCAATTAGTGGATTAAGTAGTAAAAAAAGGACATATTTATGTTAAAGAAATATATTGTTTATTTTTCACCATGTTTTTGTTTTTTTTTGTTTTTTGTTTTGTTTTGTTTTTTTTATTTTTTAACATAATTTAGTTTTTTACTTTATTCTTGCATTTTTATAATCTAAACATTTTATGTTTTCTATAATTTGACATCTTATAACTTATCTCTATTCTTTTACTTCCATTTTGTTGTAATTATTAACATTAATTTCCTTTACATGTTTATTTATTTAGCATTTTTGTATCGTCATGCTTATAATACGATTCTTGCATTATTCCCTTATTATTATAATTAATGTTCATGTATGCGCGGATTATAATTTTAATAATTAGGTTTAGATTTTGTTACTTCTATTATTTAATTTTCACTAAAAAAGGCCGACGATGGACTTTGAGATTTTTGAGATACCAAACTTCTCGAACTACTGAGGTGAGAAGCTATTCTTGGGATGCCGAGAATAACTCTAATAATGTTTTGATTTAAAAGGATATGAGAATACAAAAAAAAAGTAATTTTTTTTTCAATGGTCTTTGAACCACCCATTAAAAATAACTTATTTTGTTCATTTCTATGATACAAAATTGCTCAAATGGGACATTCAAAAATAAATCTCTTTACCTTTGCCTTAAAATAAAAAGATGGATAGCATTTGATTAAATTTGGTAACCATTTTATAATGGGCGTTGTGGGGTGCTAATACCTTCCCCACACACAAACTACTCCCGAACCAACTTTTAGTTTTCGTAGACCAAAAAAAATTTCATCTTAAAATTGGGTGACCAATCACACCCTAAAATAATTGGTGGCGACTTCAAATTTCTTTTTCCTTAAAAAAAATAAATTTTTTTAATCGTCACTCCGCGTCGCACGCACGTTGCGACAAAGCCTTCCACTTATGACGCAAAAAGGAAACACAAAAGAGATCTGAAGAAGGCTACGAAGAAGAACTCAAAAGCTGAAAAAGGTGAGGGCACTGTAAAAGTGGACAAGTCGAAGAAACGCAACTTCCCAGGCTATCTCAAGGAGTTGAGATCTAAAGGTATAATACTCGTTACTGAGGCTTGCTATTTGGCTGACTCTACTTTTTCATGGATTGTAGACTCTGCAGCCACTAACCACATATGTTGTTCATTGCAAGGGTTCAGAGAAATCAAAAGGCTTGAAGCGGACGGCTCAGCTTCCGTTAGGAAAATGGAGCACTAGTATCGGCCGTATCTATGGGAAATATTAAATTGTCATTTGATAATAGTTTTATTGTTTTATGTGATGTTTATTATATCCCACTTTTTGGTAAGAACCTTATTTCAGTAGCTAGTTTAATTGAGCAAGGATTCAATTTGAATTTCATTGATAAATATATTGGTATTTTTAGAAATGACTGCTTAATTACTACTACACGTTGGATAAATAAATTATTTTACGTGAAACCAATAGTTCCAATGATATGTGACACTAAAGTAAATACTGATTTATAAAGGGATAGTAAAAGGTTGAGGACTGACTCAACCGATCTAACATATTTGTGGTAATTACGTCTTGGCCACATTAGCCTGGACATGATTAAAAGACTTGCAAGAGATGGTCCATTGCAAACTTTAAGTGTGAGATCACTATCCACATGTGAATCATGTATAGAAGGTAAAATAACCAAGAGGCCATTTTCAGCAAAGGGTGAAAGAACTACTCAATGCCTTGAACTCGTACATAGTGATGTATGTGGGCCATTGAATATCCAAGTAAAAGGAGGTTATGAATATTTTGTAACCTTCATTGATGACTACTCATGTTTTGGACATGTTTATCTAACTAAATGTCTAAAACCTTTGAAAAGTTCAAAGAGTACACGACTATGGTCGAAAAGCAATTAAAGAAATAAATCAAAACACTACAATCTGATCAAGGTGGAGAGTACTTACTAAGAGAGTTTAAAGACTTTCTTAAGGAATAAGGTATTCTTTCTCAGTTTAATGCACCTGACACTCTAGAATATAATGTTGTGTTAGAGAGAAGGAATATAACTTTGATGGATATGGTTAGATCTATGATGAGTTA
This sequence comes from Datisca glomerata, assembly GCA_003255025.1. NCBI lineage: Eukaryota > Viridiplantae > Streptophyta > Magnoliopsida > Cucurbitales > Datiscaceae > Datisca > Datisca glomerata. The sequence goes on from QANY01006039.1 coordinate 1,566,625, forward strand.
CTCATCCCTCTCATATTCATTCAGGGGACATGTTTTGGACACAACAACATACATTCTTAACCATGTTCCATAGAAGATGGTGCCTGGCACGCCATACAAAAGATAGAATGGACGAAAGTCATCCATTAACCACTTTAGGATATGGGGGTGCCTAGTACATGTTCTGAAATAAAAGATAGGTAAGTTGGTCAGTCGATTAAAATTATAAATATTTGTAGGATATCCCAAAGGAATGAAGGGGTATGTCTTTATAGTTCGACAAATAAGAAAACATTTGCAAACACGAATGCACGTTTTCTTAAAGAAGACTATATATGAAGTGTGAAGTCAAGAAGCACTCTTGTGCTAGAGAAATTATTAAGTGGGAGGACACCGAATCCTCAATCACGAACTGTTTCTGATTTAATAATGGAACAACCATAGTTGGGGCCAGAGTCTATGGAGCCTCAACGTAGTGGGAGGGTTGTGAGACAACTTGACAGGTACTTGTCTTATAGAGATGCCTTAACAGTAATCTTAGATGAGGATCATGATGAACATCTCTACTACTCACAGGACATGGCTGGTCCTGAAGCAATCCTATGACATAAATTCATGAACGTTGAGATACATTTGATGTACTCAAAATGAGTGTAAATGGATCTATAAAAAAAACAAAGAAATGTCCGGATGGGAATGTGGAAACATTCAAAGCTAGGCTTGTACCCAATGGCTACATCCAAAAGGAAGGTATAGACTATGATGATACCTTCTCACCAGCGACCATGCTTAAATTCATCTAAATCTTCATGTCCATTGTTGTTGCCCTCAAATATAAAATTTGGTAGGTGGACATCAAGACTGCTTTTCTAAATGGAAATCATGAGGAGTGTATTTATATGGCTCGACCAGACGGGTTCATGGAGAAAGGCCAAGAGGGTAAGGTTTTCGAATTGCTTAAGTCCATTTATGGACTTAAGTAAGCATCACGATCATGGAATATTAGATTTGATAAAACTGTTATGAAATTTGATTTTGAACAATTAGTATACAAACCTTGTGCGTATAAGCTGATACACGAAGTTAAAATATTTTTTCTAGTCTTGTACGTCGATGATATTCTACTTATTAGGAATGATGTAGGAAAATTATCTGATATCATGATTTGGCTTGCAAAACAATTTGATATGAAGGATCTTGGAGAAGCAACATTTGTCTTAGGTACTAAGATCTTTCGAGAAAGAAAGAACAAACAATTGGCACTGTCTCAAGCATCTTATATTGATAAGATGATGGATCACTTCACTATACAAGACTCCATGAAGAGATATCTTCCTTTCAGATATGGAGTCTGCCTCTCCAAGGAGCAGTCTCCCAAGACTCCTCAAGAAGAAGAAGACGTGAGAAAGATTCCATATGCCTCAGTCGTAGGAAGTCTCATGTATGTGATGCTTTGCACTAGGTGATACATTTGCTATGTCGTGGGTGTGGTGAGTCGTTTCTAATCTAATACTGAATGTCATCAAGCATATCCTTCAGTATCTTAGGAGAACAAGAGACTACATGCTTGTGTATTTAGGTACTGCCCTGAATATGATGGGATATACTGATTTTGACTTCCAAGCAGACAAGGATTCTAGGAGGTCCAATTAGAATCGGTGCTCATCTTGAATGTGGAGCAGTTATATAGAGAAGTATCAAGCAATCTTACATGGCTGATTCTACCATGGAAGCTGAATATGGGGTAGCTTGTGAAGCTGCTACGGAGGCAGTGTGGCTTAGAAAGTTATTGAAGACTCTGGAAGTTGTTCCAGAAGCCGAAAAGTCCATAACACTTTATTGCGATAACAGTGGGGCTATAGCAAAATCGAATGAACCAAGGAGCCACAGATCCAAGCACATAGAGCATAAATATCACATAATTAGAGAGATTGTTCAGTGTGGTAATGTTGTAGTAACACACATATTGACGGTCAATAACCTGACAGATCCATTCACGAAGACTTTAAGCAGCAAAGTCTTTGATGGTCATTTGGAGAGCATGGAGATACGAAATTGTACATATCTACTTTAGTCCAAGTGAAAAATTGTTGGAATTATGTCCATAAAGTAGGGTGTAATAACTATTTCTGAGTATTTAGTTACTTCTCTGACATTTTGTATTATTGAATTTAATGAATGAATGAAAGTTTTTCTATTAATTAAAGTGTGTTTATAGTTTACTCAAGTCCTGAAATTATTGTCAATGTAAGAAGAGTAAAGACTGAGGGGTCTTCCAAATAAACTATCCTGAAATAGTTCAGAACGTTATTCGTAGTCATAAGATCGACTTGGCAATCGAGTCCGATTACGACGGTTAGGTTGAATCAAATGATGCCGGTCTTGGAGCATGGGACTGGGGACTGTAACGGTTGATCTAAACATGTTGAATAGACCAATAATAAATTAGTTTGGAGTAAAATCGTTTATCTAACTCTAAATCTAATTGTTACACCTTAAGAGTATTTTCATAATTACCTTAATTCTGAGGTAATATAAATTTGACCTAGTTAGTTACGATATTTGATACGTCAAAGGAGTGAGTTCGAATTACCGGACAATACCTCGACTGTTGGGATTGTGATTCAACTATATTGGAGTTGTGTGATTTACAGAAATAGAAATTCGTGGTTAGATTGTAAAATGTAGCAATACCGCCTTACGCTTTGTTGATGAGTGTGTGAATAAATTAACATGGATGAAATGTGTCATTAAATAAGACATGAGGAATTGTATGAGACAATTCACTATTATGTCTTTCTTATTCACAGTTAATAAAGGAGTTAAGGAAATAATAACAAGAGGAGTAAAATAGTAATTTTACATCCGCTCTTGTTAGTGATATTTACGAATGGTAATATGTTAAAATATTCCGTGGATCGTGAAATAAAAGTATTTATTTGCACAACTGAAAATGTAGCGCGCATGAATCGAGAGTTGATTCGGCACCGAACCTATAGTGGAGTCGTACGATGTCAGGATTAAATAAGTCAAGAGTTGATAGAGATAAATTCACCAGGTATTTGAATCCTATAGCTTTATTCATGTAGGTTCATTCGGTCTTAGGAGTAGCTCATGAAGACGGGAATAGAAGAATCAGTTGGACCAAAATATGTTTTGAGCCATGGTGTATTTCCTAAACACATATGTGATGGATGTTGTCACTTAATTAGTGAAGAATAATTAATTGATGTTCAAATTAATTATTTTATTATTTAATTATTAGATAATTATTGAATAAGAGAAATTAATTAATTAATTGATGAAGATTAATTTAATTTATCAATTATAGATTGATGAATTTGAACACAATATTAACTTTAATGAGAGATACAATTTTTGGTAATTATAGATTATGGGGGTGAATTTTGGAAATTATACACATACGGGGGTGTATGTGAAAATTCTAAAATTATATATATTTAGGTGATGACATTAGGGTTGCCTAACCTAAGTGTGCTGAAACAACTCTAATTACACAGAGCAGAAAAAGGTTTATCTCCCTCTCCTACTGTTGCAGCTGAAATCACCAAAAGAAGAGAAAATTTTGATTTTACTTCCTCAATTGTTTTGAGAGCTCACACTCAGTTCCTAACTACGTCCTTACGAGATATACTTTTGAATCTCACGAGTGGTTGTTAGTGCGAAGACTAATTGAAGTCCTTAGATTTGAAGATCGAAGAATGTGAAGCATTTACTAAGGATTTTACCAATTTAGAAAGTCTCTGATACAACGAAAATATACAAATCATTTCTACCTCTTTTGAATACGTTTAACTTTGTATGTATAATCAGATGTATTGTTTTAATATTTAATATGATTAAATTAGTTTATGTAAAAAAATTTGATATTGCACCCACGGATCGTACGTGGTTCAATGATTTTTCTCAATTTTTTTAAAACCCGATCCAACATATATAACTAACTCCATGTAAATTGTCAAATATGACATAAGCTACTGATTACATGTTTAGTACTTTTTCGTCTTTTAGGATATTACAATTATACAATTTGTATTGAACAAATTTTGGTATGAAAACTAAACGTTCATGGACAGAGCAATTACAAGCCCATAAGAAGTCGCAGATCGTCTCAAAATGAGCCAAATTAGGCAGGAGAGTGGGAGAAAAGGTCGGCCTTGACTAGATACTTCACACAATCCTATAAAATAAACTCATCTATGTGCAATTACAATTCAGACTCCGCGCTCTCGAGCTTTGATTTCACGATGGTAATCATATCCTTCACAGAAACAACTTTATCCTTTAGTTTTTTCAAATGGGAATTCTCTGCACGCTCGCCAAATAAACACAAAAAAAGCTTCTAAAGGTGATCTAAAAAAAAGGAAATGATGGACCCGACTTTCAGTTGTCACGTGAATTTTGTTGTCCGTTACATTTATTGGAAGAATAATCAAGTTGCAGATAGTTTGTCGTTAAAGATCCCTAATATAGTTATTCTGGTGAAATGTTCTAAATTATTGTTTTTCGTTTATTTTTTATGATATTTGTAATATATTTACTTTCAGATTCTATTAATTTTTTCTTAATGTTTCTTTTTGTTGACTCTTTTATTTTAATTTAATAATACGTTGGTTGAATTAGATGATTAGAGTGTTACAGAAATACTAATTTAACTGAGATGTCTTGATAGACATATTGATTCATAAAATTAATAAATAAATAAAAAAAAATCAGATTTCAGTTATATCTCCAATGGAACCCGTTACAACTTAACAAAAGTTCTAGACATTACCCACGGAAACATCTACAGCAGCCGCGGAGCATTCCTTGAAGTAAAAACCATCATCCAAGTAAAATACGTGGTCATAATATATGAGAAAAATATAGGGACTCGAAGGCAAATCATATCTAGCTTGACTGTGATGAGTTCCAAGTCATTAAAACGTATGACGAAGTCGATTGTCTCTTATTCAGATTATGGTATAAAAAAATAAAGTAGAACAAAGTATTGTCAAAAACCAACAGCAAGCATACGAGGTATACCTGGTTCACGCAGTAGAGACAGCAACCTATGGAAAAATTATAGTGAATGATCTGTTTTTTTAATGGTTTTAGCAATTAGCCCAAAATAATTAACTTTACAATTATTATGGCCAAATTTAGTCTTATATTAGTTAAACAAAGTAAAATTAAAAACAAATATCCTCAAGTATCACTCCTCTGGGAAGCCATATTTGTCGCAGATCAAGACTCATTTCTGCATTTCACGGGTGTCGAAATTGATGGTAGATCAGAAGAACCATTTTCATCGAGGAATCATCGTAAAATGAATTCAAACTCGCATCAAGCATCAGAACAACGACAGGGTGAAATTGATGAAGAAGAAGAAGATTAAGATGGAAATCTAAAAGTCAAATTTCTTTCTTTCTTGCTCCATCTCTAATTTTGAGGTTTGTAAGAAGATGATTATTTGTCGGTGTTTGCTTTCTCCATGGGTTGCATCACCGTCGAAACATGTTTGTGCTTTCATTGTGGGTGGGTTTGCGGTTTTTTCATCTTTTCCAGAAGGTTTGTAACGTCGTTGAGTCTATTAGGCTTCACCAACCGAGTTTCTTGGCCACAAATCTGTAATTTAGGGATCTGGTAGTGTGGGTTTTTTTTATTTTGGTGAAGGTGTTTGTTGAGAAATGTCTGTTGTTTATGATTTATAAAATAATATATTCGTTGATAAAAAATTATTATGAATAGTATATAAAAATATATTATAATATTAAAATATATCATAATATGCATGTATATAGAATTTTTTAAATTTTATCTATAAAAATCTAGAATTAAGAAAAAAATAATTCTTATAAATATACCTTTTTTATCATTTTTTTTTACTTATTTTTCAGAAATTAACTACTTTTCAAAATAAACCCAATGCATATGCATTTGCTACCAATTCCCAAATTGGGCGAACCATTGAGGTAGAACTATAGAAGGCACACCCTTTACCATTGACTCAGCTAATTGATCCAATGTCTATTTTCTTCCCACGCTTCTCCTAGAGATTTGCAAGAATGACCATTATCCCTGCAGATTTCACCCCCCCCCCCCCCCCCCCCNCCCCCCCCCCCCCCAAGCCACTTCATCAAATTAGTCCTATTTTTTAAGTTTTTACTAGGGTTAAATTCAACTTATACTCATAAATTTTGAATCATTTACACTTTATACTCATCAAATTTTTAATGTACAAAATTATCTTATAGACGTAAAATCAGAAAAACACCCCATCAATTTTGTCCCTTTGAATGAAAGTCACATGCGAGGTAGGTGATCAACTTTATAGGGAGAAAACTGAATTTTAGACAGAGAGAATACCGAAAGTTAAAGAGGTTAAAGTTTATGGGATCTACCTAAAAATGTCAAAGTTGAGGGGTTCCATAAAATTAGCCCAAAAGTTAATATTGGTAAGGAAAATGGTTAATTTTTATAAAATAATAAATTGAAGAAAATAATGAAAAGCGTTAATCCATGTAATAAGGCGTAAAGGTAAAAAGAAAAAATAAATAATAGTTTCATCTTATTTTGTATTGTTTCAATATAATAGTTTGTACACAATTAATTGAATTTAGACCTATTAAATACATTAAGTCTTTTGAAATTCGTAACTTTTAACTATTACTTGAATCATTTAGGAATTATTTTATATTTAGATTTAATTGAGTCATTTAGGAAATATAATTAAAATTAAGGATGAAAACAGAAAACATATTAATATCCTTCAACATTACAAGGATAATGTTCGAAACGTATTTAAATTAGTTGGAGAAAAACGTCCAAAAAAAATTTCCCCTTAAACCCCATTTATATATAACCTTAGTTCATAATCGTGTTGCATGTAATAAATTAAATAATAAAACTTTAGTTACAGTAATATCTCAAAAGGGGAAAACATATATTAGTTAGACACAACCCAAAAAAAGTTATACAAAGCATTGAGTATTTATAGAATTCGTTAAAAAAATTAAATTTTGTTTAAATTTATATAACTGATTCAAATTTTAGCGTTTTCAAATATTACATTTAACTAATAAAATCATATTTAATTTCTTTCCATTTCATTATTATACTAACATGTAAAATATAATTTAAGTTTGTGAACTTTGATTTGTAAAATTTGTGTAACTATATTTATATCACATACTAATTATACTAACATGTAAAATATAGCATAACTAAAGTTTCTAAAAATATGTTATAATTGAGTTATATTTTAAATTCTATTATTTAATTTTATAGAGATAATTGAATTTATATAAAAATAAATTAGTACAAAGTTGTAGTTTTTCCTATAAACTTTTAAATAGGTTTGATAAAATTCAATCAAAATTATCAAACTAAAATTAGCTTAAGTTTTTTATTAATTATTTAGATTTTTAAAATTCATTAAATAGGTTAAGAAATTTTAAAATTAATGCCCACTTTGAATAATTTATTATAATTGTAAAAGTAATCAATTATTAAATACTACATATATATTAGAAGATTATTTTAGGTAATGTATTAGTAATAAGTAGACAAAAATATCCAGGAAAGATTCTCATCTCCTTTCCACTTTTAATATACTAGTTCAACTACATGTGTGGTGCACATATTGTATACAATTTTATTATTTTCATTATTTCTTATACATTACTTGTTCATATAAATTTTTTTAATAAAACACATTTATTAGTAGATAAAAATAGAAAATTATAATTATAATTTTTTGTTTTTCATAAGTCTTACTCATCAAACTATTTCTAATCAAGTTTATTATTACGCTAGAAAAACATACTCTATACATTTTTTATTTTTTAGTTTGATTTTTTAGTATATTATTACATTGATCTTTATGTGATAAATGAATTAAAAATATTTTATTTTTTATTGATTGATTGAATTTTTCTAATAAATATCTTAATGATGAAATAACTTATATTCTCATGTCTAAAAATAAGTTTCAAAATAGAAACAATAACAAAATAAAAAATTTGCTCAAGAGATACATCACTTGGAAAAATAAGAAAAAAAATTAACAATTAATGATACACCGTTAAGAGACTCAATGGGTAGTTTTAAAATTGTAAGATGAGGAGTGGAAAAAATAGTCTAAAAATAATTCCATTTCTCATCCCACTTTTAATATATTAAAGATTATGAATTTGTTATTTTTCTGAAACGTAAAAATTTAAGGAAATTATCAAAAACTGTACTGTGTAAACGTGTTAATGTAAACTTAATTTTCAAACTCATTAAAACATACCCTAATTTTTCAGTCATTAAATACATTACTACTGCTCATTTTGTGAAATTAACATTACTCGAGGGTGCTGGATTGGGTTTTAGATTTAGAGTAAAATTAATGAACCATGACCTATTCATGGGTGGAATACAAAAATTTTCAAAAATAAATATTTAACCCAATTAAATATAAAACCACTCAATGATCATACATATTCAGATAAACGTATTGAGAAAAGATAGAAACAATTTATACATTTTCTTGTATTGGAGACATTCTGATTTGGCGGGATCCAATTATTTGTCTACGTTCTTTGTTCTTAAGATTCACATAACTTTAATTAATCTTTACACCAACAACCACTCGTAGGATTCAGAAATATATCTCACAAAGATATTGTTAAAAATAAAGTGTGGGCACTCTAAACAACTGAGGAAGTAAAAACAATTTTTCTTCTTCCTCTGATAGTTTTCAGTGACAACTATAGAGGGAAGAGAGAGAAACTCTTTTCTACTATGAATAATCACACACTATGATTAGGTTTCAGGAGTGCAACCTTAATGCAATCCCTTGTACTCTTTGAACTTTTCAAAGGTTTTAGACTTTTGGCGCATTAAATAAATATGTCCAAAACGTGAGTAGTCATCTATGAAGGTTACAAAATATTCATAACCTCCTATTGCTTGGATATTTAATGGCCCACATACATCACTATGTACAAGTTCAAGGCATTGAGTGGCTCTTTCACCTTTCGCTAAAAAGGATATATTGGTCATTTTGCCTTCCAATCAGATTCGCATGTGGGTAGTGATCCCACACTTAAAGTTCATTTTTATCATCTCTAACATTTCTTTTCATTATTTTTTATAGTTGTTATCTGTTCTTATTTATTTATGTATTATTGTCATATCGTCATGATTGTATGTGATTATTGTTTCATTCTTTTATCATCAGAATTGACATTCATGAATTAAAACCATAAAAATTAGATGTAAATTTCTCGAACTACCGGGGTGAGGAATTATTTTTGGGATACCGAGAATGACTCCAATAATATTTTGATTTTAAAAAATATACATAAAAAATAAAAAAATTATTCTCAATGGTCTTTGTACCATCCATTAAAGGTCATTTATTTATCATTTTTAAGATGTAAAATGTACCAAATGGGACATTCAAAAATTAATTTCCTCAATCTTGTTTTAAAATATAGTTTGGATAGCATTCAATTAAATTTGGTAACCATTTTAATAATGAGTGTTGTGGGGTGCTAATACATTCTCCACACACAAATGACTCCCAAATCAACTTTGAGTTTTCGAGACCAAATTTTTTATTTTAAAATTGGGTGACCAATCACACCCTAAAATGATTGGTGGCGACTCTAAATTTTTTCTTTTTCAAAATGATTTTTAAATCACCACTGCACGTCGCAGACACATTGCGACAGCTTGGCGACTCCACTTGGGACAATATTGGTCTAACCATTTAGATCGATAGAGAGTCAAGCCAAAATTTTATCATATGATATCCTTTTGTGTGGTTCTTTGTTTGTTTATTTGATTAATTATTTTTCTTATTCATAGTTGTAGTTGTATATAATTCATTTTTTACGAAGTATATTTCTTTACATAATTTCTAATTTCACACACATCACTAGCCCTATACTTGGGCTTCCCTTTAGGATTAGCGAGAATGAGAAATGGAATGCCTTCGTGATATTGTGGTTCTCGTGCAGGCTCATGATAGTTCTCACTCAGGCTGACCTTTTAGAGATACCGTTTGGGGCCCATGTTACTATGTTTGGGGAACAGTGTGTACAATCTAAGAGTCTATTAAGATATTTGAGAGCCTAAACACACATGAATTTGGTTTTTAGAGACCACCTCACGACCAATATTTGGTAGAAATAGAGATTCTGCTTAAATATGGTATCGTGGTTAACTTTGTCTTACGCTATTTAAACATTTCTTTTCTTCCCCATTGTTTCACTTCTGACTTTGTCTTTCCTTTCTACATACATGCACCATGCTGCATCATAGGGATTGTAAAGAAGTATTCAATTCATTCATATTGTAGAGACCATGACTTCTACTCTACAATAGCCCAATGGTCAGAGGAAACGCAGAAATGAAAATGAGATTGTCTGAAAAAGAAGGAGATCATTCTTCTACCATCAATCACTAAGAGAGAGTTCTCACACACTGATTTGGGGAGGTTGAAGAAGATATGGGAGGATTTTTCACCGGTGCATAAAAGTGTGTTTGTCGACAAATATGGTCACATCACTTATCTTCTGTATATTGCAGTCAACACTTCCGTTCTTGAGGCTTTAATGCATTTATGAGACCCTCTGTATAGATATTTTATCTTTGGAACAATTGATTTTACTTCTACAATTGAAGAATATCAAGCCCTATTGAGTGCCTAGCTGCAAAACACAGATAAAGTTTATGGTTACGACAAAAAGCTCACATTGAAGAGAACTTTATCCAAGCTCTTGGGTACTGTCCATGCATCTGAGATTGAGAAAAGGCTGAAAGTTAAAGGGGGAATGAGTGTGTGCCACTGGATTACCTCCTAGATCTCACCCAAAATATCTTGAAGGAAGATAAGGGTATGACTCTTTATGCTCTGTGTATTTATGGCACCGTGTTATTTCCAAAGATTCAAGGTTATGTGGATGATATAGTGATAAAAATATTCTTTCAAGTTGAACGTGGTATTAACCTTGTTATCTTTATTCTCACTGAGACTTTTCGTTCCTTAAATTACATTCGAGTTTTTGGAAAATGGAAGTTCATTAGCTCTCCATCTCTTTTGTGTATTTGGATTCTCAGCCATCTAATATGTCCCCCAGATTTAAAATGACATCAAGTTAAGTTTTCAAGTTCATGGATGAAGGCAAGAATTCCCATTGCAGAATTTGGAATGGCCAAATGGAATCCGCAGTTTCCCATAAAATGGGTGTGGCTCTCATACATATCAAAGTTGAAAGATGAGGATGTTATTTGGAAAGCCTATTGGATGCTGTCGACATTGATGATCTATAGATGTGGTGACTTTCAATGGGTCCCGCTTCTAGGACCATGGGATTGTACTGGTTATGCTCCACTAATGGTGGTCCATCAATTATACATGAGATAATTTGTCCCTGCCACGCACACATTGAAGGATATCGAGATCACTTATGATTCTCAAGATATTGAACGAAAATTGCAGTAGCTAATTAGAGCTTGGAAAATAACGAGAAGGGTGTAAAATGAGAAGAACCGCATGAACTACACCAAAGAGTATGAATCGTGGCTTGAGAGTAGAGGCAAAGTAACTATTGCTTACCAGTTGAGGATTTACAATCATAAAAGTTACCAGAAGCTCATTAGGAGATTGTTAAAAAGGAAGAGCGGGATGAGTTATATGAGGAGCGTTAAAAGAATTTAGCTCTCTTGGAAGAAAACAGACGTCTAACAATTGAGGCAAATTTGTTTGACAAACACAAGATCGAAGTTGGAAAACAACTCATAGATTTGAGAAACAATATAAAGGATCAAGAATATTTGAAGCGGAAAAACTTAGAGTTGGGTACTAACAGTCGCAAACTGAACAACAAAATCAGAATGATCGCAGAGGACAATGAGGAGAACTTGTCTAAGTTTTTGGAAGAAATAAATAGAGATTTGGGTCATTTTGGTCATTTTATATAAACTCATATTGCGGAGTAATGTAGTTGACTTCTACATACTCAAATGTAGTGGATGACTCTACTAATTGAATGAAATTAAGTACTTTTGGACTTTCACTTTGTACAGTATCATTTCTCATGCATAAATTTACTTTCATTGTTATTATTATTTCTTCCTTTTCATTAGCAAAATCTACATTCTCATTGTTTTATCATTCTTTTTTTTAAGAAAACTTTTCAAAGATAGCCCGTCAACTCCTACATCCCTATCGACTACGAGCTCAAGTTAGGGTTATGGACGAGCAAGAAAGAGAGCAATCACGATAGGAAATGAAAGAAGAAATTAGGGAGCTAAATGAGCAACTGCCAAACGATACTCCACTTTACCCTCCTAGGTTCACTCCAACCTATCAATGTCATCAGACTGAACACTTTCAGCATGCTTCACAACCAGTAAATATCCAGCACTATCCATTTCCAAATGTCGAGGAAATGATGCAGAGTGGAAAGTTGGGTACAACCCATCCACAATGACACTTGGACACAACCAAGCTTTCACTCCACAAGGTGAACTCGCTAATGAGCCAATCATCATACCCGATGTTGATGACCCAAAGGTGCATAGGCCTATTACCAAACCAAGTGAAGACCAGCTGTCAAAAGATAAGTTGGACTTCTAAGAGGAGAGATTAAACGCCATTGCAGGGTCGGATGTACGTGGTACCATTTACGCAAGCAACCATCTTTCTGCAGGACATAATAAGGTGACTTCTCAGACATAAATTTAAACTACATGTCTGAGAAGTCACCTTATTATGTCCTACAGAAAGATGGTTGCTTGCGTAAATGACGATAAGCTGCTGATTCATTTCTTTCAAGATAGTTTGATAGGGGCTACATCTCGTTGGTATATCCAATTGGATAACCAACATATTCGGAGGTGGAAAGAATTAGCTGATGGTTTCATAAGACAATACAAGTATAATATTTACATAGCTCCTGATCGTCTGGATCTGCAAAGAAGGAAGAAAAAGCCTATTTAAGGCTTTAAAGAATATGCGTAAAGGTGGAGGGAATTAGCTGCTCAGGTACAACCCACCTTATCAGAAAAGGAGATGGCTGTAATGTTTATCAACACCTTAAGATCCTCATTCTATGATAGGATGATTGGAAACGCTTCAAAAAGGGGCTGTCATTGAAAGGAAAAGAAGGAGATGTACAGATGATCAATTTTGGGTACTCATCACAAGCTGTGAACCTCGGGCCGGGATTTTCAAAGTATTGGGAAGGGCCCAAATCTTTGACATCATATTTTTCAAATACCTTATAAATTCCATACAATTATCACTCTCAACAATCAACATTTCAAAACAACCCAAGACCCAGTTTCAGACCACCGACTCACCAGCAAAATGTTGGTTGGGCTGATCAGCCTCTGAGGGGAAATAGAAATAATCAACGTTTTGTCCAATATGATCCAATCCACATGTCATATACACAACTTTTACCACAATTGATACAGAATAATCAATTGGTGCCAATTCCTTATGAACTTCTGCATCCACCATACCCAAGGTGGTATGATCCAACTGCTCACTGTGATTATCATGCTAGGGCGGTGGGACATTTGACTGAGAATTGCATGACATTAAAAGGTAGAGTACAAGAATTGATCAAGGTTGGATGATTCAATTTCAAAAAGGTTAATGGAAATCCATATATCAATTCCAACCCTCTATCAAATCATGGGAATCCTACCGTAAACGTAATTGAGGAATCTTTTTCATATGAAAAGAAGGATGTGACAGATGTGAGCATGTCAATGGAAATACTTTTCCATCTTTTTTCTAAAGCAGGGTACATCTACCCAACACGCTTAGAGGATGAAGGCATTTTCAAGAAGCATATGCATGACTTTGATTGTTTGTTTCATAAGAATGTGACTAGGCATGTAATTGAGGAATGTGCTGATTTTAAAATGAAAGTGCAAAGGTTATTGAATGCAAAGATACTTACAATAAGTCATAAAGGAGAAAGGGAATGCCAGGAATATGACTATTTAGTCCTCATGATAACTAAAGAATCGTCTGAAGTAAATATTGAAGTGCCATCCTATATCTCAAAACCTCTCACAATACATTATGAGAAAAAGTCAACTTGCACCACCATGACTTATGCTCCGATGCCCATCACCATCTAAATATCGGGTGCGTTTTCTTATAAAGATTCAAGAGCAGTACTATAGAGGTACAAATATGAGGTTACTACAAGCGGTAACGACAAAACTCAAGCACTAAATTCGTCAGACATCGATCTCCCCATCACTAATATTTTGGGAGTAGGTGAGATGATGAGGAGTGGCAGATGCTACATGCTAGATGTTTTGAAAAAGGATAAAAGAAGAGGAGTTTGAAAGGCAAAGGAAAGGGAAAGCCAAAGAAAGTGATAATGGTCATGAGCTACAAAGAGAGATGTAGAGTGGCCAAGTGATAGTCCCGAATATTATGAGAGGTACAGAGAAAGAAATAGCAGTGTTTGAAGAAGAAGTATGTGAATTTTTGAAACTCATCAAGCAAAGCGAGTATAAGGTGATGAAACAACTTAATCGCTTACCTGTTGACATATCTTTACTGTCACATTCTCTTAATTCTGAACCACATCGCCAATCATATGTCTGTCATGACATTAAGGTGGAGAAGTTTGAGTGAAATTGTGGAAATATTACCGCACCAAATTTTATCACTTTCACAGATGATAAAATCCCTGCCGATGGTACTGGACACACTAGAGCTCTACATATATGCCTGAAATGTAGGGATTATGTTGTTGCAAAAGTATTGATTGATAATGGCTCGTCTCTAAATGTAATGCCAAGATCTACACTAGCAAAGCTCCCTGTGGACGCGACACATATGCGGCCGATCATGATGATAGTAAGAGCATTCGACGGTACCCGAAAAGAAGTAGTCGGAGACATAGAGATACAAATTCGAATCGGGCCATGCCTATTCAATATTATTTTTCAAGTTATGGACATAAATCCAGCATACAGTTTTCTTTTAGGTCGACCATGAATTCACTCTGTTGGGAAAGTATCGTCTTTCTTACATCAGAAGCTGAAATTTATAATGGTTCATAAACTCATATGTATATATAGAGAGGAAGATTTATTGGTATCCAAGCTGACTATCATGCCATATGTTGAGGCGGCATAAGAAGCATTAGAGTGCTCATTTCGATCATTTAAGATTATGAACACCACATTTATCGCTAGTGAAAACCTCACTCCAACGCCAAGTCTATCAAAAGCATCTCAGATGGTGACAAAATTGATGATAAGGGGGGGATACAAGCCAGGAAAAAGACTTGGGAGTGAGCATCAGGGCATAAATAAGTTAATCGATTGAGACAAGAATGAGCAAATGTTTGGTCTTGGATATAGACCGACCAAGGCTGATAGAGGTAGGGTGCAAGCTCAAAAGAAAGAAGAGAGGATTGCTAGGCTCGAAAATAGGGAATTCAATATGGAAATGGCAATCATACCGCGTATTCCTGAATCCTTTAGAAGTGGGAGAATTTCATTCGAAGAGCCGGTTACAGTAGAGCAGTATGACCTTGAAGATGATATCGTCCAACTTTCAATATCCGTAATCTTGGGAAAATCATCAAGTGCAAGTACAGATGACTTGGTTTCTCGATAAGATTCAGATCATGAGCTTATCAATTCGAATGTCACTAGTTACCAGTGCTTCTTGGGAATATTCAAGAGTAATGTGTTAATGCAAAACATATAATGATTTTTCCTAATGTCTTAGGAGTTTAGTTCTTACGGGCCTACATTTTTATCTGTTTCATGTCATCTCTTTAAATGGAAGTCTAAAAACTTGTTTCATTTCCTTCTGTTAATGATAAATACAATTCTAGTTCTTTTTGTTCTTCCTTTTATGTCTACTTTTTTTTTCATTTCTGAAAGGTTTTTCATACTCATGCATTGATTATTTTATTTTCTGGCATTCCTTTCGTCTAATAATCCGATTTAGGTTTGAGAACGTTGATTTTGAAAACAAGAGCATAAACAATAACTTCGACAATCCCATTCTTAGCGTAGAGTTAGATGAAATTGATGGGGATAATTTTGAACCATCTCCGAAAATGTTAAGAATGGTAGAAGAGGATGATAATATAACTCAACCATATCAAGAGTTAACGGTGGTGATAAATTTGAGATTGGATGGAGAGACGAAAGAAGTCTAAATCGGCACTTCTATGACAAGCGAAAGCTGCCGATAATTAATTGACTTACTCAAGGAGTATATCGACGTCTTTGCATGGTCTTACCAAGATATGCATGGTCTTACCAAGACACGGATATCATAGTTCATCATTTGCCACTTATGCCCGAGAGTAAACCAGTGTGACAAAAGTTACGAAAAATGAAACCAGACATGCTGGTACAAATCAAAGAAGAAGTTAAATAACAAGTAGATGTGGGTTTTCTAGAAGTAGTAAAATACCCTGAATAAGTTCCTAACATAGTCCCGATACCGAAAAAAATGGGAAAGTAAGGATGTGCGTCAATTATAGAGACTTAAATTGGGCAAGCCCCAAGGATAATTTTTCATTACCTCATATCGATGTCTTGGTAGATAACACTGTAGAAAATTCAACCTTCTCTTTCATTGATGGTTTTTCGGGGTATAACCAATCAAAATGGCTCCTGAAGACCGTGAAAATACCACTTTTATAACTTTATGGGGTATATTTTGTTATAATGTTATGCCATTTGGTCTAAAAAATACAGGTGCGACTTACTAACGGGTAATGGTAACACTGTTTCATGATATGATACATAAAAAATTGAAGTGTACGTTGATGATATGATTGCCATATCTCATCAAGGGGAAGATCACACTATCACTCTACGAAAACTATTTGAACAGTTGAGAAAGTTTCAGTTAAAGCTTAACCCGACAAAGTGTACATTCACAGCATCGTTAGGGAAACTACTTAGTTTTTTCGTGAGCAAGGAAGGAATAAAAGTTGACTCTGACAAGGTTCGTGCCATTATTGATATGCCACCACCTCAAAATCAAAAGGAAGTTAGAGGTTTCTGGAGGAGATTAAATTGCATAGCCTGGTTCATCTCATAGCTAACTGCAACTTGTGAACCTATATTTAAACTTCTTCGCAAAAGTGATACAGAAGGATGGATTAATAATTGCCAAAATGCGTTTGAGAAGATTAAGCAATACTTGCAAAATCTGCCTATACTAATCTTCCAACTCTAGGGCGTCCACTCATTTTGTATCCTACAGTAACCGAAAAATTTATGGGTTGCGTACTTGGTCAACACGATGCCTCTAGAAGGAAAGAACAAACAATATACTATTAAGCAAAAGATTCACAAACTATGAGGCTAATTATTCGATGTTGGAGAAAACGTATTGTGCATTAGCCTGAGCTGCTCACTGGCTTAGATAGTACATGTTATACCACACCACTTGGTTAATTTTAAAGATGGATCTAATCAAGTATATCTTTGAAAATCCGTCACTTTCTGGATGAATTGCTAGATGGTAAATGTTACTTATGGGATATGATATTGTCTATGTCACGAGAAAACCAATAAAATGAAGTGTACTTGCTGATTATCTGGCAGATCAACCAGTGCAAGATTATGAGCCTATAAAGTTTGATTTTTTTGATGAGAATGTATCAGTCATATTAAGAAATGAAAGAGAATCTATGGATCCAGAATTGTGGACAATGCTATTTGATGCCTCATCTAATGATGTAGGACACGAAATTTGGGCAATCCTCATATCTCCTAAGGGAAAGTTTTCCCATTCAAACAAAAAACTATGCTTTGACTGTACAAACAATGCGGCAGAATATAAGGCATGTTCCATGGAAATTCAAGCAGCTTGTGATATGAAGATAAGGATGCTTCAAGTGTATGAAGATTCGTTATTGGTGATACGATAACTAAACGGGGAATGAGAAGCTAGAGACTCCAAGCTGGTACCTTACAACAAACATGTAACTAAGTAAAGCCGAAATTTTGAAGTGGTCTCATTTGACCATATACCCAAAGAGAATAACCAAATCACAAATACACTGGCAACTCTAGCGTCCATATTTGCCATAGACTTTATGGAAGAAGTGCAATCCATAATAATTGAGAAGTGAGATTTTCTTACTCACTATATGAGCATTGAAGAAGAGCCAGATGGAAGACCATGGTATTACAACATCAAGCAGTATATAAAGAACGAGGAATCACATCTAGAGCTTCTGAGAATGATAAACACACTATTAGAAGATTGTCATGGGTTTCTTTTTGAATGGTGAAATACTCTACAAAAAAATCATGATATAGTGCTTTTAAGATGTGTTGATGCAAAGGAAGCAAATCAAATCATAGAGGAAGTTCACGAAGAAATTTGTGGTGTTCGTGCTAATGGACATATGATGGCCAAACAAATATTGAGAGCAGATATTATCGGTTAACTCTAGAATCTGACTGCATGAAGTACGCCAAGAAATATCATAAATGTCAAATTTATACGAATAAAATTCACGTACCTACATCCCATTTACATGTCATGGCCGCACCTTGGCGGCTCTTTATATGGCGTATGGACGCCATTGGTTCCATCACACCAAAACCTTCAAACGGACGTAGTTTCATTTTGGTCTTTATAGATTATTTTACCAAATGGGTGGATGCGAGTTCTTATTCGAGTGTAACCAGAAGGGTGGTTGTTAAGTTTATTATAAAGAAGATAATTTGCCAATATGGTCTATCTGAAAGGGTAATCACAGATAATGGAATAAATTTAAATAACAAGGTGATAAAAGAATTATGTGAGCAGTTCAAAATTAAGCATCATAATTCATCTCTTTATCATCCGAAGATGATGGGAGCAGTGGAAGCAACCAATAAGAATATAAAAAAGATCATAGAGAAGATGACGAAGGTTTATAAGGATTGGTATGAGATGCTCCCGTTTGCACTACATGAGTACCCCACATCAGTCCGAACATCAACTGGGGCAACGCCATTCTCTTTGGTATATGGCATGGAAGCGGTCCTTCCAATTGAGGTGGAAATTCTCTCCCTTGGAGTCTCAATGGAGACAAAATTAGAAAAAGCAGAATGGGTACAAACACGATATGAGAAATTGAATTTCATCGAGGAAAAAAGATTGACTACATTATGTAGAGGACAATTATATCAAAGAAAAATGATACAAGGACCTTTCGTAGAAAAAGATACTCCCATATCCAAAAGATTATCGTGGGAAATGGACCCCAAATTATGAAGGACCTTTCGTAGTCAAGAAGGCCTTCTTGGGAGGAGCTCTCATTCTAATAAACATTAATGGAGATAATTTACCGCACGCAGTTAATTTAGATGCAGTCAAGAAGTAGTTCGTTTGATCGCTCTAAGTATGAGAAAAATGAAGTTGGGTAAAAAAATTATTTTAAAAAAGAGTCGTCTCGAATACTGGAGAAATTCTTATTCTATAAGTTTTCCAAATCATTGTTTGTAAACATTGTTCATCATCAATAAATAGACTTTTTGTTAGTTGACAAATATATATACTTCATCTTCTCGTTATTTTCATTATTTCTCATTCCTCTTAATTCTAAGTTATCATTAATTACTCTTGAAAGAACTCAGAAGCATAAATTTGGTTAAGTGAAAGCTAATTGAAAAAGAAAAAGAAAAAAGAAAAGAATAGGAACTTAGAAAGGCGATATGAGTGTGAGGTGAAATCTGAAAAGTCATCACGAGAAAAATTCGGTATGCACATGACAAAGGCCAAAACACGATTGGAGGATTACAATTAAAGTACAGAAAATAAGAAAAATATAGAGAAATTTTATTTTCTTCATCATCAACGTGAATCCAAATACCGGGGCATAAATCAATGAATAAAGATGCATCATTTTCTTGAAAGTATGCTCAATACTTCATTGCGAGTCGATGACCCTAGGCCAAGTGATTGTTTTGAGGGGAGAAGGATATGGCTACATTAGTCAATTTTTAAAAAAAACATCAAATAATTTTTTTACAAATGTTCACAATCATGCATAGCACGCTTGCACACAAAATCACTACTTTGCATTTATATTCAAGAATTACAATGCATAGACATGTGTAATATTAGTCTATTTTAATCCAATTCAAGTGCATGAATCATTTCATGATATTTTTTCTGGAATCCACACATGACTTTTCAACATTTAGAGTCTGCATTAGTCTAGCTCTGGCTACTATATGAAGCTTGTATAAATCAGATCAAACACTTCATTTTCTTTGGTTAAATCGAACCCGAATTGAGTCGAGGTCGAAGTCTGTGTCTATCCTGGTACACTTTTTTTCAACTGTCTCTGGTTAAATCGAACCCGCATCGAGTTGGGGTCGAAGCCCACGTCTATCCAAGCTTGTCTCATTTTCAAATATCTTTAGTTAAATCGAACCCGAATCGAGTCGAGGTCGAAGCCTGTGTCTATCCAGGTCCGTTTTCCTTTCAAAATTCTTTGGTTAAATCGAACCTGACTTTATCATGGTTGAAGCCCAGTGTCAGCACCTGGTATGTTTCAATTAATATGGTTAAATCGAATTCAAATTGAGTCGAGGTCAAAACCTGTGTCTATCCAGGTCAATTTCATTAGTCTGTTATTTCATAGAACCCGAATAAGTCGAGGTTTCTATTCCTCTTATATATATAGTCTTTTCTCAGTCAAAATACTTATCTACACCTTTGTACATCTTCTAAGTTTAGAAGTGTGAACAAATGGGGGTAACTGTAGATATTGTATTTTGTCCAGTCCAATACTTTAAAAATAAAATTTTATATTTTTGCCCATATATTAGTCTAAGTTTATATGTATGATTTGAAAAATAGGCAAAGCCTAAAAATAAGAAGAATTGTTCAATGACTAAAAAAATAAAAAAGGAGCAAGAAGGACTAAAAATAAAAAGTGAAGTCCTAAGTTTGCTTATAATTAAAGGGGAGGTCTTCACTTGAAAGGAGGATTGAAGAGAGAGAAAGAGAAGGGTTTTTAGAGAGAGAAAGAGAGGTCTTGAAAAAATATGAGAGACTTTTTAAAAGAAGAGAAATAAAGTCTTCATTTGTATTCATCTTTCATCTTCTCCTATTCTTTTTATTAATGTAGTTTAAACTTCTTACACTTTAGCTTACAATATATCTTGTTCATTATTATTCATCATCTCTCTTCTTCATACTCATGTAGTTTATATTTTTTGTTTCCTTTTTCATACATAAGTTGTTTGTTCATTCTTTATCATTTCTCCTACTCTTAATCTTAAGTTTTATTTCCATGTATTGTTGATCTCTCTACAAGTTTTATAATGAGATATTTTTGTCATCAACTCAATCAATGAGGATGATGATACAGCTTTTAAGGGGTGTAAAATTGACTCAATGTGAACCAACCCTTTAATGGGTTGAAAGTGTACTTTTGATAAAAAAAATCTCCTATGATAATTTCCCATACATAAAAATACATAAATACAAGATTATGCAAAAATTTAAGCTTTGATTTTTTTTATTCTTACAAGT
Source organism: Datisca glomerata (assembly GCA_003255025.1). NCBI lineage: Eukaryota > Viridiplantae > Streptophyta > Magnoliopsida > Cucurbitales > Datiscaceae > Datisca > Datisca glomerata. Next base: position 1,588,157 of record QANY01006039.1, read on the forward strand.
CTTTTTTATTTTTATTTTTTGTTCATCATGTTTATGAAACTTGTTTAAACTAGTTATTATCCATGATCATTTCTAACAATGAAGAAAAAAAGGAAAAATGATAATCAGTGAACTAAGTAGTCCAAAATAAAAAATGGTATATTTATATCCCAAACAAAAAATATTTTATTTTGAAAGTTTTATTGAATTTTCTTTAGTGACACTTATTTAAATTAGTTACCATCAATGATCATTCCTTTGCTATTTGATTATCACTGGGGGAAGAAAGGAAAAATGATAATTAGTAGACTATGAAATAAAAAATAGTATGCTCATGTCAATTATGTATGAAATTAAATATTTTTCGTTGATTAATTTATTTAGACATACAATTTTTTTTATTATTAATTTATTTATGAAATAATTATATATATTTAAAAAAATGAGATTAAAAAAATGTTTTGAAATCACCCTCTGCATTTTTTTTTATTTTTTGTGTTTTTTTGTTTGTTTTTTTGTTTGTTTTTTATTTATTTTTTTCTATTTTCTTAAGTAGACATTATGCTTTGTTTTAATTTTTTTTATATATATCTTTTTAGTTGTTTCACATATTGTTTCGTTATTTTCACTCTACACATTCTTTTTAAGTTTATCATATATTTTTATCATCTCTAACATTTCTTTCTATCATTCTTTCTTTTTCTTTATAGTTGTTATCACTTCTTATTTATTTATATATTATTTTCATATTGTCATGATTGTATGTAATTATTGTTTCATTCTTTTATCATCAAAATTGGCGTTCATAAATTAAAATCATAACAATTAGATGTGCATTTTGTTAATTTCATTATTTAGTTTAAACTAAAAAAATCCGATGACGGATTAAGAATTTTTAGAATACCAAATTTCTCGAACTACCGAGGTGATGAATTATTTTTGAATACCAAGAATGACTCCACTAATGCTTTGATTTAAAAAAATATATAAAAAAACAAAAAATAATTCTCAATTGTCTTTGTACCACCTATTAAATGTCATTTATTTTCCATTTTATGACATAAAATGTACCAAATGGGACATTCAAAAATAAATTTCTTTAATCTAATTTGGATAACATTTGATTAAATTTTATAACCATTTTAACAATGACTGTTGTGGAGTGCTAATACCTTCCTCACACACAAATGACTCCCGAACTAACTTTGAGTTTTCGTAGACCAAAATTTTTATTTTAAAATTGGGTGACCAATCACACCCTAAAATGATTAGTGACGACTCCAAATTTTATCTTTTTCAAAAATAATTTTTTAATCGCCACTCCGCGTCGCAGGCACGTTGTGACAAAAGATATTAATATATTTTGAATACGAGAAACTGTCTCTTAATATAATATAATTATTTCTTAAGTATATAACAAATGAGTAAAATAGAACTATTTTCTATACTATTCAAATAACATTAAAATTTTAATATTATAAACCAGCTATTATTATTACCATTTCACTTTTAGTTTAGATGTAGAATAAATGTTAAAGATGATAGTGTATTTATTTAATGTTAATATTAATTTAAAATCATATGTACATTTTAAATTGTACATTTTATCTTAAAAAATATTTCCATATTAATCTCTTCGATCATGATTTTCTGTGCTAATTAACTTGGATGTTTGTCATTTCCAACTAAAGTAATGAATTATAGTTCTTCAAATATCACGTCATTAACTACTCATAAATCTTAATACAACTACATAATGAAAACTAAAAGCCTAAATTACATAAACAAAAGTACACGTACCTGCAAATGCATGAACCGCCATAATTTTTTTTTGAGACATTCCACGAATTTTTTAGTGCTAACATATATAAATAAGAGACTTAGAAGATCGATCGGAGTCAAAAGCAGCTTTTAACTTAACAAATACATTTGAAACACTCAGAGTATGGATTTGCTGACATGAGAATTTAAAGTTTTGGGAGAAGCTTGTCAATGATGGTTGTTTCGCTTGTGGTGGTGTTAGAAACTCGTTTCTACGAGGTTTTTATCATACTGTACTTGGAATCAAATTATTGCCTTTGGCTTACGTTGGTATTGAATTAGTGTCTATACTTCACTTCATAACTTAGTCCAAATAATTAGATTTGGTTATCATGTTGCCTTTGAGTCAGTAAATATGATATTGAACACTGTATTATGTTCTATTTGGTTATAAATGTGAAGTGGGCATTTGGTCTCCAAAGATTCTCTATTTCCTAACATGGTAGACCTCCTTCTTTCTTAAACCGGCTCAAATCCATCAACATCTCCTTCCTCTACATATCAAATTTGTTCAATCCATTAAAGAAAGAGGAGTAAGAGATATGCATGGAAAAGCTTATAGTTTTAGCAATGAGTTTAAACAACAGTTGAGGTTGAAAGAACCAGAGAATTTAGAGTAATTTTGTGAGGGAGTAGGATTAGATGGTGATAGGTTTTATATCATGAGGAAGTAGAATTCAAAGTAATTCCTAAGTTGCCCTTTTTGTTTCTTTTAAATTCACGTTCCAAATTTGCTAATTAATAATACTTACATTTCAATGTTCATTTAATTTTGTTTACTTTTTTGCCATCGTTTTATTAACTATTTCAATAGTACCCAAGCTTTCATGTTTATTTATTGAGTTTATTGTTTTTAACTATCTTTTTAACTTTTTCAAACTCTACTACTTAGTTAATGTTGTTAATTTTCTCACGACATATTTATTGCGATAAGAGCAATTGATTTTAAGCTGTTGTTACACGTAAAAAGTAATGAATAGGAAATACATGTAGTAGGTTCAATGAAAAAACTATACTTTGCACGTGCATTCTTTCCTAGTTGCTATAAATATAGCAAGTATAACCTATATAACTTAATTAAGTGTATCCGTTCGAATACATTCAATACACTATTTCTCATCTGCATCTGATCCTACCTCTCTTCAAGAACCTATCTTTCTCTACCTTTCTACACTTATTTGACCAACCTCTATTTTTAATCAACGTCTTTTTCCCTCTCTTTGTCACATATTACATATTCATCTATCATTTTCATATTAATGCTCAAATGAGATTTTCAATTTTAGACCGATTAAGTTGTATGTTGATGTAAAATTAAAATTAGGGATAAATTTAGGTTTAATTATATTTCTATGTTCAATTTTTATTATTTTATCAGAATATATTAGATAATATTAGTTATTTTTCTTGTTTAAATGTGATATTGTAGGATCAAAAATTAAAAAATATTGTTCATAAATGATAAATAGACTAATTCTAACGCAACTCAAACAAATTAGGAAAGCGATTGAAGATTAATTGTGTTGTCAGTAATTTCTATCATTTTTAGATTCTTAGTTGTAGTAATTTATTTTTCTTGTTTTTTGATGATATTTGAGAGTTTAAAATTAATAAATAAAGTCCGTATATGATAATATATGACTTAATGTGCTATAACATTAATGAAAATTAAATTTCACACTTTTCAATCTCACTATTAAAATAGATTGGTATAATACTTAGATTTTACTTTTGACTTAATAAAACTTTGAGCGAGTACTTTCAAAGTGCAATAAATTTTATTAGAGAGGTAAAAAAGAATATAATGCAGATAATCTTTGAAACAAAATTCACATCCTTGTAGGAATATGAGTCACCAACATCCTGATGTTATTTATGATAAATCAATTGTCAAAGGCATGGATCCTAACATACACAATAGGCATCATCATGGACAAACTTGTTAGATATGATGAGGATGATGAAGTGGATGTGGCTGATCATGCTTATATAAAATCACATATGAACATGAGAAGAGTAGGTGGAACATTTTGAGAGAAGAGACGAGGGCTGGAGTAAAGTATTCAAAGATGCCAAAACTTCTATTTATCCAAGTTGCACAAAGTTCACAGAGTTTCAGACATTTTGACTTTGTACAAACTAAAAACTGTAAGTGGGGATGGACTTCTAAGAGTTTCGATAATCTTTCAGATATTTCAAACGACAAGTTACTTTAACCAAAAATTATGTACTTCCCAATTGATCTATGTACTCCATTAAAGATTTTCTTATAAATTTAATTTGGGGTGGATTACCAGGAGACGTTCGCTCCAGTGGTAAAAATGAACATAATTCAAGTGTTACTATCCGTTGCCACCAATCTCAGCTGGGAATTATATCAAATGGATGTAAAAAAGGCATTCCTCCAAGTAAATCTGGAAGAAGAAGTATATATGTCCCTACCTCCAGGACACGAGAAAGCAACGCACCCATCTCTGGTATGTAGATTAAAGAAGGCTATCTACGGCCTGAAACAGTCACCAAGGGCATGGTATGGAAAATTAAGCTTGTCTCTTTTAAAAATTAACTTTGTCAAAAGCTCGGCTGACTCATCTATGTTCGTCAAACACACGAACAACTCCACCACCATCATTTTAGTCTACGTAGATGACATTATCATCACCGGAAATAACCACGATGAAATATGGAGTGTTCAACAATTTCTAAAAAGAGAGTTTGATATTAAAGATATAGGAAAACTGAAGTACTTCCTAGGGATAGAAATAGCTCACTCGAAAAAGGGATTGTTTCTATCTCAAAGAAAATATATCTTAGACTTGCTAAAAGAAACAGGCATGATAGGGGCAAAACCTGCTAGCACACCAATGGAAACCAACATGAAAATAAGACTGAATGATAGGAAACCAATAATTGATATAGGCCAATATCAGAGACTAGTAGGAAAACTAATTTATCTAACGGTTATAAGACCAGATATCACTTTTACAGTTAGCGTTATCAGTCAATTCATGCACGCACCCTACACAAATCACCAGGTAGCCGCAGAAAGGATACTCAGATACCTTAAAGGAACACCCGGTCAAGGGATATGGATGAAGAGAACCGGGGAAAACTCCCTAGTTGGATACACTGATGCAGACTGGGCAAGTAGTTATGATAGAAAATCTACAACTGGCTTCTGTGTCTTTGTAGGTGGAAATCTAGTAACCTGGAAAAGCAAGAAACAAACTATTGTAGCAAGGTCAAGTGCAGAGGCAGAATACAGAGTCATGGCCTCCACTGCTAGTGAACTCACATGGATTAGACATCTCCTTCAAGACATGAAGGTCGAGATGAGAAAACCGATAGAGATGCACTGTGACAACCAAGCAGCTCGTCATATTGCAATGAACCCCGTTTTCCACGAGAGAACCAAACACATTGAAGTGGACTGTCACTTCATAAGAGAGAAGGTACAGTCGGGAGAAATCGCCATTCCCTTTGTACGTAGTGAAGACCAGCTAGGCGACATCTTCACCAAAGCCCTTGACAAAAATAACCTCCAAAGAATACTTAACAAGTTAGGCTCGATCAACTTATACGAACCCAACTTGAGGGGGAGTGTTGAAGAAAGAGAAGCAAAAGTTGCAGCCTCAGAAGGAAATCTTCATCATAGGCAAAAGAGGGAAGCAGAACATAGACTTTCACCAAACACAGTGGGTGTCTAACCATTTCTAGTAAAAAACGATTTCAGGCTTCAAGCAGGCATCCGTTGGAGATCATAAGAGATCATAGGAAACCGTTAGAATTATTTGTATATATACATCATTCCTCATTGTAAACAAGTAGCATTTTTCAATAAGAAATCAGAACCAAGAGGCTCATCATTTTTTCTTTTAAGATCAGAACCAAAATGTTCATCATTTCTACACTAATATTCGCACATTATATGATTGTTTCTTGTTAGAAAAAGAAATAGAAAATCTGGATACATGCCTCATATGTAGTTCTTTAAGATGGAAAATTGATAAACATGTAAATGAAAGAAAAACAATTTGTTCCCGCAAATGTTAGGCGCTCTTTTCCCATAATTTTGAGTTTCAGGAAAATATTTATGTCTCTGAAAACGATCCAAGATTTAAGGTGGAAGTCCTAAAATAAAAGAATTGATGAGAAGGAATGTTATGTTGGCATTATTGATATTGATATTCTTTACTACCACTTAAAGATTATGCAAGAATTATGGAATAATGGTGCGCAGATGTATGATTCATTCCACAAGCAATATTTCAACCTGAAGGCAATTTCGCTATGGACAATTAATGAGTTTTCAACTTATGAAAATCTGGCTAGATGTACTGTAAAGGGCAATAGCAAATGTCCTACTTATGGCATGAATAATCATTCTCGTTGGTTAAATTACAACAAGAAGTGCGCATTGGTCACATAGGTTGTTTGCACCATCTCAGCAATAATAATTAGTCAAAAGTCCTTGGTTTGATAGAACAAAAGAGATAGATAATGCTCCTAGAGTCATGCCTGGAGGCATCATTGCTAGAGAACTTGGTGAGTTTGTGAATGGTTTCAAGAAATGTTATAAGAAAAGAAAAAGGAATGGAGAAACTATCAATCTTTGTTAACTATCTTATTGACAGGGTAGCTTTTTTTTTTTTACATTGAGATTATACCTATCTATTTATATTTAGTCACAGCTTGGTAGAGATATTCTATAGGAATAAAAAATGCTATTAAATCGAACAAAAAAGCGTTTTTCACAACGTTCAAAGAACATTATGAAAAATAAACGAGACTTTCCGTTAGAGCAACTAAGAGTCGCAAAAATGCATTTCCATAAGATTTTTCACCTCCTATGCATGGAATCTTGTTTTTGTTGTACTGTGTGATAATTCTTTATTAGTTAATTAGCTAAGAGGTGCAAAAATATATTTTCATAAGATTTTTCACCTCCTACACATGGAATCTTTTTTTGTTATACTGTGTGATAATCATTCATTGATTATTTAGTAAAGAATCATACGGAGTGCTGAAATATCACCAATCAATAAATGATTGATATATCAGTTGATCAGATTAAACTTAATGTAGAATTTGATCAATATAGATTTATTCTTTCAAGAAAGAATAAAAAATTAAAAAATGATCGAATTGTATAATTATTTATTGCAGAGTGGTGTATTAAGTCTAACTAAACAACTCTAAAAATTAACTTATGAGTTAAGACTCTCTTCCATATTTATAAACTTATCATCAACCTCTGTTACAAACTTATCATCGAACCTTATTTACAACCAATGTAGAATCACCAAAAAACATTTACTTGGTTTTGTAGGTGGGAAAGGAAAAAGGGAATAAAAAGTATAATTAAAAAGGTTTTAAGAAATATATTTATGCTGCAGGTGGTACATGAATTTGATCCCAAAAGCAGCTGACTACCAACAGTATCAAGACATATCTCCCCAAGATATCCATATCCTATTTTCTATTGCCAATATCATAAGAACAATGACTCTTTAGTCTTTACTTTAGAATTATGTATTAAGCATGAAAAATGTGGGAGAACCTCCTTAAAAATGCTTATATATGCTTTGTTTGCTTCCCATAATAAAATTTTCAAATCAACTGGACTGGAGTGTAGGAAAAATGTATGATTACCATAATAATTTTTTTTTTCAAATAACATATGGTCTTGTAAAATGATGATGGGAGGAAAAGGTGATCATATAAAAAAATTATTATTTCTTTGTTTCATTTTTTTACTGTATACTCGAAGGGGAAGTTATGCTACTTCTAATAAGTTATTAATTAAGTTCAACCAAAAAACTAAATATATTTAAGAGAAATTGTTACTCTAATCCACAAAATATAATTAATCTAAGTTTGGATATATTATTAATTACACCGTGATTTGGAACCAGAGATGTATATAATAAGAATGTTGCCTTTAATAATAACTTATAATTATTTTCTTTTCCACTTTTTCTTTTTGAAATAATTGTTGTATTGAGAAGGTAACATAACATATTCTTGACTAAAAAAAGAAAAAAAAAAAGAAAAGAAGGTAACATAACATACATTTGCCATTATATATTAAGAAACGGATAGTATCTTCATCCTATCTCATAATCATATTTTAATGTTCATTACGTAAAGTGGTTGCAATAATTGAGGATTTTTGTTGGAGAAAGAAGCAGCCTTTAGAGCTCATAGCCTTTTATCACAGATAAGCATTACAGCCTTCCTAAAACTATAGAAAAATCACTTAATGCCTGCATTTAAATGATTTTGTTTATGGTATGTACTGATATTGAAATCAATATTTTTCATTTCGTGTCGACATAATTATCTATTTTATATACATTCTTGTGTAATAATCAATTCTTGTGTAACTATATTTTTATTCTTCAAAATAATCTGATGAGTAAATACTTAATTTGTTTATTCCCAGTAGTTTGCTAATAATGACTCACGCGTTTGAGCCGGGGTTCCAAAGCATAATCTGATGAGTAAATACTTAATTTATTTATATGAATTTTACTATACAAACTCTATCGCCTTAATTAATTTCTTCTCTTGTTTGTGTGTATGTATGGATATCTAAACACCCACTTATATGTAAATATGTGTTAATATCAAAATAACAAGAATAAAGAATTTCTTCCAGGAAGCCCGAGTAATGCTCCCTTATATTATTGGTAGAAGAGTACCACCAATACTTAGCTAAACGAATACAAATGTCATCTAAGAGAGTAGTATGTAGTTTAAAGCACAACATAACTAGGATAACAATAACCACAACTTTAATCAAAATAGAATTGACGCTATTTAGACAACTTTACAATTCTAAAATCAATTTTGTTCATAACTTTTAAAAAACATCAAAGATATCACTTTTCTAAAAAAAAATAATAATTAAGGTAGTAAATTACATTAAATTTAATAGTTTTCCTATTTAATTAGTTACTAATGTACCCTTTATTTTTCAATGTAAATATTTAATCATCCCTATTTTTTCTCTTCATATTCATATCTATTAGTTATCTCTCTCTCACACACTCTCTCTCTCGCTCCTCAAATTAATATTAATCGACTATATCTCTATCTCTCAATTTATCATTAAATATATCTATCTCTCCTAAAATATCTCATTTTCTCTCACTCCAAATTGATATTAATTGAAATATCTCCATCTCTCTGTTTATCATTAAATATAACTCTCTCCTAAAATATTTCCCATCTCTCTCTCTATATAATCTATAATACATATACACACATACATATATAATATACATTATATTATATTATAATATATATATATACACACACATACGGAGAGAGACGAAGGGAGAGATAGAGAGAAAGAGAGATAGAGATATATTAGGAGAGGGAGAATGTATGTTTATAATTTTTTTGAAATATCATTAAATATGTAGAAGTATATAATAGGAAGAAAATTCTTCTAGTAGGTGGTGCCATAAAATATGACTATATTTGATGTTTTTGAAACTTGTTGTATGTTTTTATATTAATTTTTAGTAACGTAGCTATTTGTATATAAAACTCAAATCAAAATTTCATGGCCTACGTGGGAGATGAATTTTTCAGCCCGTCTATCCAGCTTTGAAATTACTTTGTCCTATATCTCATTGAAATAATTTTCTTTGCCAGCTCAAAGTTTGATTATAATCCCAAATATTTCCCCATACCCGAATCATGTTTCGTCTAAAAAAATCAGTGAAAGTGCATCCCTCCAATGAACAGGCACATTCCTCCTGAAAACCATCTCACACTTGCTAAAATTCACAACCTAACCTGAGGCTCTGCCGTAGGAAGAAAGAATAGAAGACACCAGACGAAATTGTGTGTCTGAGGCTCGACAAAAGAGGATGGAGTCGTCAGTATAAAATAAATGAGAGAGGGCAACCCCTGGCGGATTGTGAATCTGACCAAGATTTGAAGCCTTGTTGAGAAGAACAGATGGAACCTTAGCACAAAATGTAAACAAAAACGGTGATAATGGATCCCCATGTCTCAGAGGGTGGTATGACTTTTTGTGATTTACAGGGCTTTAATCTGGCAATGCTAGCTAAACAAGGGTGAAAATTGTGACTTCTCCTTCTTCTCTGTTTGCCTAATTTTACAAAGAAAGATACTTTAGAGACAGACAACTCTCAATCGGCTAGTTTGAAATTCGTAAGATTCCTCTCAGTAGATTTGAGGGTGTAGACAAACTTATATGGGACTACACGAAATATGGCTACATTCAGTCAAGTCGGGATATAAAATTTTTGTGAGTCTCATTGGTAATGGGAATATTGGTAGAAAAGCTAGAGGGGAACCTAGTGAAACTTCTCAATGTCATTCTCCTTGAAAAAAAATTATGGTCTCTGGATGTCCCTCCTAAAATCAAAGATTTTCTATGGAGATGCTCAAAGAATTGTATTGCTATTAAAGCCAACCTTCGTCATAGAGGCATGAATGTTAATACCATTTGCCCCATCTACTCTAAAGAAGACGAGTCTTTAGTTCATGTAAAGTTCCAATTTCCATTTACTAGAAAATGATTCAAATATTTATGTGCACATTATTGGATTTGAAATCTATATTTTTATTGATTTATAATACAACTAAAAATGAGAAATTCAAAATTCAAATAAAAATATTTGTTGGATTTAGTGTGAAAATTTAAAACTACTCATTTTAGGTCATCACTCAAACCAATTATTTATTAAGTGAAAGATATTATAATAAACTTATCTAATCTAACATAGACAAGTTGGGTTGACGCGGTTGGTTAAACCTCCACTCTCATACCCTAAGTTGTGGGATCGAGTCATATTCTCTCATTCTCCTTAGAATTTGTAATGTAACTTTGACAAAAAAAAAGAAAAAATCTAATCTAACATAATCTAAATAATTTAATCCAACATAATCTAAATAATTTAATCCAACATAATTTAAACTTATAGTAAATACATAATTACAAATCCCAAATTCAAATTTCCAATCTAAATCTTTAATCTAAATCATCAATCCAAATCCACAATCTAAAACTTTAGTAAATGTGCCCTTAATTCTCTTCCAAAAGCCATTTAATACAAAATATATGTACTTCGAAAAAAATTTGTAATGGTGATCTCATTATGAAAATTGAAAGGGAAACATTTATATATTTGAGAAGTACCAAACGTGATACATCAAGTCTGTTTATGTCAATTTTAGTATATACAAATAACTCATGGGAAGATGAAAATGTGCGTGAATTAAGAAAACATTTGTAAATGTTGTGCGTAGAGGGGCTAAGTTAAACTAGGGGAGCAGGGGGCCTAAATGCAAAATATTTTTTGTTAACTAAATAGAGCCGAACTTCGAGAGCAGCATCATGACATCCAAACAGAGATCTCTCCTATGATCAACAACTCTAAGATAATTAATATAGAAAAAAAAGGAAAGAGTCTGAAGAGAGCTGCTAACCAAAAAGAAAAAAAAACAAATATTGTGTTGCGCCTTAACAAAACCTAGTTAGATAAATCCGGAATGTAGAATGCGTAATGGTAACACTAAAATGACCCCTAGAATTACATGAAATGAAACCCTATAATGCTTACTAGCCGAAACAAAACAAAAACACTAATGAAATGAATTAAGCAAATCTAAAAACATATTCAATCTAATGAAATAAAATATGGTAATTAATGATTGCAATTAACCCATTTTGACTCTTGTTAATTATCTTATAATCACCTCATATAAGCTCTATATGTTTTCATGATAATGAAACTCGAGAATGGAAACCCTGATCAGGGTGTAATTCAACAAGGTTGAACCTTGGGTTTTATGCTCTCCTTGGAGGGTCTCACCATTTCAATCCGCACCTAGAGCCATTGTACAATTTACCTTGTTCAATTACTTCAGGGTCTATGAGATTAGTCAGACATGCAAACCCAGATATACCCGAGTATCAATATAATGAAATAAGTCAATGTGGTTAAGTTAAAAAAAGTAAAAAACATTAGAATTCTCAATGATTTTGCCTTAACTACTCAAGTAATATGTCACCCTTACAGAATATATATACAAGGATATTATTTAACATTATGAACACCAGATTGGATGTTAAGCAAATCTTACCATATAAGCCAAATGAATCAAAAGAACACTTAAGAGTAAGATGAAAATGTTGAATTACACAAAGGTAAATCCTTCTGGCGAGAATATACCAATATCTAATTCCTTATTTGAATATACGTTTTGAAGACGTAACCGCTTCAGTTAGCATCTGTTGCAGCCGAGGAAGATCCATTATTGCCTTATCACTAACCTGCAAAGAAGCATTAGAAAGATACGAATATCAGTGCCCTAATAAAAGAAAGCCCTAAACCAGACACAAGTAAAAGATTAACAAGCTGTTAACTTGCATACCTCTACTTGAATAGAGTGAAGTAATTTCTCATCAACTTTGGTTGAAACACTATTTACAACATCAATCTCTTCTTCAAACAGCACCTTCATAACTCTTGAAAGCGATAATCTATTGGAACCGCTCGCGACCATGATATGAACTCCGCTATTAGACGGATGAATACTTATACTACTACCAACACAGCTATGATCATCGGATTTTCCATTATGGCTGATATAATTTGAATTGTTATAGAACTTGCTTAGCTCGTCCCTTTTGGCTTCCTTTATTTCGACCCTCTTCTTTAGGTGATTTATGTAATTCACAGCCTCATGAATGTGATCAGATATTGCACGTTTTCCCTGAAACCCGAACAACATAGTTTACCGTACTTGTAATTTAGTAAACAACTATATATGTGTGATGAAAAAAGGTAAACAAATTTTTTTTTTGCATGTGTAGCCCAAAAAAATTTACAAGGTGCATAAAAAAATGGAAAAGGAAAAAAAAAACTAATTTATGACCTTGATGTACTCAATAGGGAGTAGAGATCTCAGAGAGACATATAGGGAACGCATTTGTTCTCTTCTTTGCTTCTCCATCTCTCTATGAATCAACTTGATCTTGTGATTTTCATTGGAATTTTTTTGTAGATAATCAGAAATATTAAGCACGTCTTTCCGGCTGCGTTTCTCCAAGTGTTTGATGGCAATTGGAGCATGGCTACTCTGGATCAAATCTTCTAAGATTATTTGTGGGCAAGGATCAAATGAAATCTCAAAGGATTTCTCCTTGTTTTGCTGTAAAGGGAGCATTTTATAGAGATTTTGCCAAGTCTCCTCTCTCTCTAACAGTTGTAATAATGGAGGCCAAAGATTAAGATATGTTTGTTAGGGCAAGTGATACTCGAGCTGGAAGGGCTTACGATGAGAGAGAGATAGAGATGAGATTCCGTGTAATCCCTCACATGGAAGTGTCGTTAGGGAAATGACTCATTTGGCCACATTATAAATCATAAATGTCAAACACAAAACCGCCAACATTCTACACTCTTTGAGATAACCATATAGTTTTATATTATAAGACGTCGTCTCCCATATCCTATATCCTTCAATTATATAAAAATAATTATACAATCGGTAGCTTCTGAGCATAGCTTAGTTGTCAAATTCATTTCGTTTAGGCCGAACATTTCGGTTCCGGTGAGACATCGAAACGTAATAGGGGTTATAATGTTCATTCAGAATTTTAGTCTGTTTCGGCCGAAATACTCCTATGAAGTTATGTTGTTTTAATTGAATTTATTCTCAACATATTTCTTTTGCAAATATATGGTGAGATTAGTTTGGTGGAGATACTCATGAATTATAAAGTTTAATGAGGAGAATAATGATGAAATTCAAGTAAATTAGTTGTGATGTTGAACATTTGTGTTTTTCATGATGATCATGCTATTTAAAATAATATTTTTATTGAAGTTTAATGCTGCTAATATGATGTTTTGTTGAATTTCAAAATTTTAAAGGTAATTACATATTATTTGCATGATATAATCTATTGATTCAATTTTTTTCTACTTATATTATATATTAATATTATTTTAGATGACCAAAATTTTTCCGAAACAGCGCACCGATAAATATCCGAAACGTTTCATTTTTTCAGAAAACCGAAATGGAATTGACTACTATTGTTTTATACGTTTTCGCAAGTAGTGATCGTGACCGTTAGCGCAGATGGTCAAAAGGTTTATTAGCTATGAGATATGGGTTCAACGCATGGCTGGCTTAATCTTTTTTTCTGATCATGTAAAAAATGTTTTAAATGGTGGTAATTGGATAATAATATTGTATACTTCATATAACCTTATGGCTAATTTACTGATAATGAGGAGGTTAGCTTGAACTATAACGGCTTATACTGCATATACTGACACATTCATATATTTATTAGGTTTGTTAACCCAGTTAATAATAATGAGACTTTATTTTCATGCGATCTGGGTTCCATCTTTACAAGCTTCTCATTCTTCTTCTATGACAATTATAAATATGAGAAATCTCAGCATGATGACGTGTCAAACAGGTACACGTGACACTCAAAGAAAACCCCAGATGGTGCCTACATAGCATGCCAAGGCTGATGTAGGATAAGAATGAATATGTTTGTAAGTGACGTCACTTAAATGTTTAAAAGCAGCGTAACCAATGTCTATGCTTGTAAGGGACGTCCCCAGATTTATAAAAATGGCGAGCCCAAAATTATACTATGGTTTTTTTCACCAGCCTTCGAGTTTAGTGAAAATGGCTCAAAGGCCATTCCTGACCTAGGAACAATCTGGGGGCTCTAGTCTGCTAGGATTAGAATAAGGTTACGTTGTACCAAAAGATGAAAACCTCCTTGAATGATATGGCCATGTTTTGAGCACACTCACTGCGTTCCTCACTACTTCACAAAACCCTCATCCACCACCACCCGCTACTCAACCCATACCACCCTAAATGTTAAGCCAAGTTGGCGCCGCTGCACCCATTCCGCCTGTACAACCTAGAGGCTTAGCTAGATCCAGGATAACAAATAGTGACCAAAATGTGGGCCACTCAAATAACCCCACTCTCCCCATTCCCCCGGTGACCTCCATGACCAAGTTCTTTATGTTTGATGAGAAATGATCATTCTAGAGTTGGTGCATAAGCATCAGAGAAAGGATGATGACCTGATGATCTACATCAAAAGATTTAAGGATAAGGCTTTTGACTGCCAAGAAGAGTGGAAGGAGGAATTCTAGGAAAAATGTACATCTGCGGAATGATCAACGAGTATAGGGTGCATTTGGAGAACTTTAACATAACCATGTTCTCCTGCCTTTACGTTGTTGTGCAACGCACCAATAAGCATGTTCCTAAGCCAAAACTTGTGGAGTAGAGTGAACGCCGAGGACGTCCATCGAAGCCCGCAAGATATACACTGCATGTAGCTAAGGCATAATCCCAAGGGTGGGGATCAAAGCGGGGCAAGGGTTAATGGATATTCCACCATATTTTCCCTGCTCCATGGACAAGGTAGAGGCATTATTGGACGTCTGGAGAAAAGATAAGGTCATAAGCATACCTTGGGTGGATAGGTTGCCCACCAGAGAAGAAAGAGAATCACCCCAATGGTGCCGTTTCCACCAGGATACCACATGCAACTAAGTATTACAGAAACTTGTGATAAATCTTTCATGAGAAACTGAAGAAATGAGAGATTGTTATGTTGGATTGAGTTTTAAAAATTTGAGGAGAAATAATGAACCACGAACGTTTCGTGGGTGAAAAATTAAAAAATTTACATAAACTGTTTAATCATATTAAATATAAAATATTTTAGATCATGCATATTTAGATTGACATATTTAGAAGAAGTGGAAATAATATTATACCTTTCTTGTATCGGAGAAGTTCTGACTTGGTGGAATCATATTGATTGTCTTGCGTTCTTCGTAGAATTTGGATCAATCTTCACACCAACAATCATTCGTGAGATTCAGAAGTATATCTCAATAGGATGTTGTCAGGAATTGAGTGTTGACTCTCAAAACAACTAAAGAAAAAAATAAATTTTTCTCTTCTTCCTCTAGATTTTGACGGTAACAGGGAGGGGAGACTGATTTCTTTGTTCTGTGTGATCACACACTATGATTAGGGTTGTGTCAACAGACTTAGGGAGGAAACCCTAATGCCATACCTTATGTAAAGATTATGGAATTTACACATATACTCCTATACTGTAAATTGCCAAAATTCTCCTCCCTTTACTGTAATTATCAAAATTTTACATCTCCCTAGAGCCGATACTGTGTCCAAATTCGTCAATCCAAATTGATAAATTAAATTGATCTCCATCATTCAATTAATTAGTTTCTTTTATTTACTAATTATCCAATTATTAGAAAATAAAAATTAATTAATTTGAACATTAAGTTTTACTCATCACTACTTTAGTGATGATACCCATCACATATATGCTCAGGAAGTAAACCTTGGTCCAAAATATGTTTTTGGTCCAACTGGTGTTGTTTCTCATTCATGTGCTTATGAGCTACTCCTAAAACCGAATGGACCCATATGAATAAAGCTATAGGATTCAAATACTCGGTGAATTTATCTCCATAAATTCCTGATATATTTAATCTTGACATCGTACGACTCCACTGTAGGTCCGATGTTGAATCAACTCTTAATTCATGCGCGTTACATTTTCTATTGGTGCAAATAAATACTTTTATTTCATGGTCCACATATTATTTTGCTATGTTACCATTCGTTAATATCAGTAACAAGAGCGGAATGTAAAATCACCATTTTACCCCTCTAGTTATTATTTTCTTAACTCCTTTATTAATTATGATAGAAAGACATAACAGTGATTTGTCTCCTACAGTTCACCATGTATTATTCAACGATTCATTTCATCGAGTACCTGACATGGTTTATTTATTCATACACCCATCAATAAAATCATAAGGTTATTGTTGTATTTTACAATCTCGCCACGAATTTCATATCTGTGAATCATGTAACTTTAACATAGTTGAATCACGATCCCAACAGCCAATGTATTGTCTGGAAATTCAAACTCACTCCTTTGGTGTATCAAAGACCACAAGTAACTACGAATAACATTATGAACTATTTCAGAAGAGTTTATCTAGAAGACCCCTCATTTTTTACTCTTCTTAAGTTGACAATAGTTCCATGACTTTAGTAAAGTATAAACACACTTAATTAATAGAAAAACTTTCATTCATTCATTAAATTCAGTAATACAAAATATCCGCAAATAACTAAATACTCATAAATAGTTATCACACCCTACTTTATGGACATAGTTCCAACATATTACTGATGAGATGAAGGTGGTGAAAGACCAGTCTTTCCCCCCACATAGGGTGTTAACATGATTAGTGTCATTAGAGGTCCCTCTTCATCGCGGGGGGCCACGAGGAATGAGGAAGAAAGGATGAGGGTGGACATATAGAAGTAGATGCGGCCCTCATAGAGTCATTACTGAGGACAAGAGTATGTAAAAAAAAATTGATACGTTGGTGCTAGACTTGAAAGCACGACGTCGAGTAACTCAGATGTTGGTAAACGTCTCAGAACAGAGCAAAACAAGGCACAATGTTACTTCTCCTTTCCATCCTCTGTATGTAGAAGCTTTGGTGAATGTGATGAAAGTCAGAAAGACTCCTTTTGACAACGGGCCCAGAATCAATGTCATGTCACTCGCTACCTTCAGTATGGCGAGTATACCTGAGAAGAGACTAATCAAGCAACATATATTCATCATGGGCTTCTTGCTGTCACTTGTAATAACTTTAGGGTATGTGAACATGGAGTTGCAAGTAGGGCCGATACGTACGACAAAATACCTTCACGTTATTGAACTTGAGACCATCAACCATATTTTATTAGGAAGTCTTTGGATAAATGATCAAGAGTGTGTCCCTTCTATACTACATCAGTGCATCAAGTCTAGATGTAAGGGAAAATACATACCATAGAGGCCACAAGAGTGCCATCTGACGAAACTGAGGCACATTTAGTTGAGGCAACATTGTATGATGAAATAGACATCGTGGGGATGAATATCTTGAGGAAAATCAAAGCCATCTCCTTGTAAAGATGGGAAGATTCACGAGGGGAGGCATTGGTAAAGGTGGGGAACGAAGTAGTCATATGGGTGACACTACCAAATGGGAAGCGAGCATATCAATTCTGATGGTATGCGGGGTCAGGAGAAAAGCCTTATCCCAATGATGGTGGAATGGATGGGGACATATTGATAGAGGAGCATTCATGAAGTAACCAAGGCTGATGAAAGGAACACATGTGATGAATTACGAGGTGCCAGAAGAACCTTTGAAGCCAATATCACCGCCATCACTGGAAGAATTTGAGGAAGTGTTCCTCGATAGGGAGGTAGGGCGGAGACCCATCCTCCTAGCAAAAAGTTTGTCTGAGGGTAAGAAAGAATGACTATTGACCCTACTTTTGGAGTTTAAGATGTGTTCGCTTGGTCTTATGCGGAAATGTCAAGGCTGGATCTCGCCATGTTAACTCACAAGCTCGAAGTCACAATGGCGTGTAATCCCATCAAATAGTCATTGCGACACTTTCACCTTGTAATAGAATTGCAAATAAAGTCTCAAATCACAAAGTCATGGAGGCCAAGTTCATAAAATTGATAGAACATCCTACTTGGTTGGCTAACATTGTTCCTGTGAAAAAGTAATCTGAACAAGGGCCTGCCTAAAAGATGATTTCCACTACCAATGTTGACGTATTGGTAGACGCCATGTCAGAACATGAGATGTTCTCCTTCATGAATGGGTTCAGTGGGCAATGATGGCGATCTTCCATGACATGATCCATGATTTTATGGAAGACTATGTTGATGACTTGGTTGTAAAATTCAAGATGAAGGACATGCACCTCAGACATCTAAGAAGCATATTTGAGTGGTGCGGGATTTACAAGCTCAAGATGAATACATTGAAATGTGTTTCGGGGTTCCTCATGGTAAGTTCTTTGAGTTCTGCGTCCACCAACATGGAATAGACATTGATCAATCAAAGGTAAAAACCATCAGGGACATGTCGGTGGCGTAGACAGTGAAGGAGCTTAAGTCGTTCTTGGGATTTTGAGTGGGCCTCCAAGTAGCAAAGGCGTTTTCAGCAGATAAATGATGTTTTTCTCACATACGCCATCATGGTGCCACCCTAGGAAGACATACAATTGATATTGTACATCACGTCCACGACTAAGTCCATTAGAGCAATATTGGCTCAAGAGCGGGATGAGCTAGAATGCCCAGTCTATTACCTAAATAGAGTTTTGCGTGACGTAGAGTTGAGATACACGCCCCTAGAGAAGCATCGTCTGGAACTTGTCTTCTCCACTCAGAAGCTCTACCACTACCTACTTGGTAACAAAGTTCTGGTAATGGTCAAATATAATCCTATTCATTTTCCGTTGTCCAGTCCTGTTCTAAATGGGAGGCTAACTAGGTGGATGATGTTGTTAAGTGAGTCTGACATAACGTCGATGATGCCCAAGGCGCAAAAGAGCCAAGCACTCGCTGATCTACTTTTACAGTTTCTTAATGTGGAATCAGAGCCTTTAGATGTGACCATCCCAACAGAATTCCATATGGTGAAACTATGCGAAAAGAGATAGTGTGGAGGCTGACATTATATGGATCTTCGACATATAATGGGGGAGGAGCAGGACTTGTATTAAAAGATCCACTGAGCAACATGTTTTTGGTGGCGTACAAGCTAACTTTTCATTGTACGAACAATGAGGGGGAATATGAAGCCTTGGTACTTGGGCTGAAGTATGCAAAAGAGAAAGGGGCCATGTCGCTCTAAGTGAAGGGGGACTCTAGTTTGATAATCAACCAGATCAATGGGGAGTTCATAGTTAAGGAGCCCACCCTCGCTCAATACAGACATGAAGTTCAAAGGCTGAGTGATACCTTTGGTCTTTGAACACACGCCTCGGTCTCTAAACTCCGTGTATCAGACCATATCCCTACCACTAAAGTAGTTGTTCTGACCATAGTAGTCAATTCTGTTTCGTTGACCATTTCAGTTTTTTTGAAAAAATGGAACATTTTGGAAATTTTGGTATTCCGATGTTACTTTTCTGAAAAAAATTCCGGTCATATTTCAAATATTTAGGTTCTAAATTTTTATTTATATATAAGAGTAATGAAGTATCATAAAATAATATATACAGAAAATTTGGACGCATCCCATTAGAAAGAGTGTAGAACTATCATTTTCTTTAAAAAAAATCATTTAAAAGCCCAAAATTATAGATTTGCGCGTCCTGTGATTCGAACCCAGGACGTGGAGGCAGCTGGGCACCTAACCAGCTCTACCAGCACCATTGCATCACTTACTTTGTTGAAATAGTTGGTTTCTAAATTTAAACCGAAATATTCCTGAAATATTTTGACCCTTACTCTGTTCCGTTCCCTCGCCGGAACCAGAATATTCCGGCCATTCCGACCAGAATGGAATGGAATTCACAACTATGGTTCAGAGTGCCCCTGTAATTTCTGAAAGTTCCAAGGAGGCGCCGCCCCAAGACTGGAGAGACAGTGTTAGAAGGTGACTCAGTGAGGATAATATACTGGTGGATCGGGACTTAAAGATTTTTTTTCAGCCAAATGGGGTGTTGTTCTACATGGGGAAAGAGTCCTTTCAAGATGTGTGAGTACTAAAGAAGGCCAAGAATGGTTAAAACGCCCACATGAGGACTTCTGCTCTGTGGATGGGTAGCATTTGCATAGACAGTTGCAGATGATGGGTTTTTATTGACTGAACATGAATGAAGAAGCTTTCACACTCTAAAATGCCAGCTCTACCAGCCCCACATCATATACTTGAGAAATGGGGACCTCCCCACAGACCCCACATACACAATAAACATCAAGAAATGAAGCTCAAGCTTCTTTTTTGTTAAAAGGAGAGCTGTTGTAAAGAGGGTAGATGATCACCCACTAAAATGTATTGGCCTTGAAAAGAAAAAAAATGATTATGGAAGACGTACACTTAGGGGCATGTGGAGAGCACCAAGGCAGGAGGTGTTTATATGAGGAACTATTGAGAATGAGGTATTGCAGGCCAACCATGAAGGCGGATTCGATAGAGTTTGCCAGAAAATGCTATGCCTGCCAAGTATTGGGGAATGTCATACGCGTATCTTCGGTGCCCTTGCACCCAATGGAGGTCCCTTGGCCATTTCACACATGGGCCATGAACTTCATAGGTCCTATCTCATCAGCTTCCAAAGGAAACATATGGATTTTGGCTGCCACGAATTACTTCACCAAGTGGCTGAAGGCAGTTCCATTGAAGAAAGACACTAGAGAACAAGTCTACCACTACATCAGGAAAAACATCGTTTGTAGATTTCGACTACCAAGGAGGATAATCTCATATAACAGGATGACATTCATAAGTAAAGCAGTATAGTTGTTTGAGAACTACATCTGCCATAATAGATCCTCACCCTACTAACCTAAGTGAAATGACAAGGCAAAAGCACCCAACAAGACGTTGTTAAGAATTTTATGTGGGATGGTCCCTGAAGCTCAAGAAGCTTGGCATTAGCTCATAACCTTGGCACTTTGGGCATACAGAACGTCAAAGTGGACACCTTTCTCAATGTTGTATGGATGTGAAGCCGTCATACGAGCAGAAATGATGATACCCTCTATTAAGCTTTTATCATCTGGTAGGGTGGAACACGCTACACACCTTGGACATTTGGAAACCCTTGAAGAAGAAGAGACAAGGTGAAGGAAAGCATTCAAGCATACCAGAAGCACATGGGCCAGACATACGAAGCCAATGTGAAGCCTCGGACCTTCACTGTTGGGGATTTGGTGTTAAAGGCCGCTAAACATGTAATGAGAGGGACACACACCAAGAAGTTTGAGCCCAAGTGGGAGGGGCTATGTGAAATCACCTCTGTAGCTGATAGATATTGCCAATTGACAGACTCTCAAACACATCAAGTCATACCAAGAACAATTAATTTCAAGTACAGTGAGAAATATTATGCTTAGTGTTATAATGATTTCATTTTTTTTGTAGTCATCAAGCCAGAAACTTATAACTGGTTCGTTATCCTAAAACATAAAGACTTATTGCTTCATAAAATCTTTGTCAAAGTCATGTGTAAGAGCGGTTTTTAAAGCATGTAAGTGTTCAAAATGCATGTTAATGAAGCATAATGAAAGTGCAAAGTAGGAATGAACATATAGTATGCATTCAATAGATAAAGTATAAGTCATTGAACATTTCTTTTGTATAATAAATTCGCAGGTTTATAAAAAATTACTAAGTCCAAAAATAGAAAAGTACAAAAGAAAAGATATAAGAAGCTAAGGCACCCAAGTAAATTAGGGATCACTTTGCCTAAAGACACGGACATGCATGGGTGGCATTCCAGGATGGCATAATGTTTTTTTTATTTCCTCCTCAATAGCCCTTGCCGCCAGTGTTGCAGTCTCGCAGATGTTCACCTAGTTCTCCAGCTCCCTCACCAAGGTGGCAACCTTAGCAGTCCTCAGTAGTCGTTGTTGTAGCCTCCTATAGGTGTGGATTCAAGGGCGCATCCAGTCCAACCCTAACCAACAATGGTTCATCTCGCACCAACTAGTCAGTTTGTAGGCAAGAACCCTCTGATTCATATCCTCGAAGATCATGCGATACATCAAGTAGAGGATCTCATCTAGTATCGAAAGGGATGAACGGCGAGTCCAGTACATCCCTTGCATCCCATCGAAGCCAGCATCAGGATGCACTTGTGCTGCTCTCTACAAATAGGGAAGAACATTCTTGTCAACGACCACACCAGACAATAACTCCAGGACACCAGAAAGTGAGACTATGAAGTGATTGGACTGAAGAATGAGTAATGGCCATTGTTATCTTCTAAAATGTCTCCATTAGACTAGATCACAGCAGGCGAAGGTAGACTACTGTGATCCTTGGCAGCGCTCTCGGCATCCTGAGATGACTATTGGTGAGCCTTCTTGCTGGCCCTCGCCTTTTTTTTGCCTTTTTACTTCTAGCCCCTCAAACTACATGCACACTGATTGATCCCCTTCCTGCGAAGGTGGAGTCTTAGTAGTTAACCTGAAGATGTTAAGGGACGTGGACTCAGTAGTAAGCTCGATCCCTATGTCGTTTAGATCATCCAATGGGACACTTAGCCTTATAATAATGATGCATACACACCCTTCGAGCCTTTGTCAGTAGACTCACGCCTTGGGGTAACGTCAAAAGGCTTAGAGGCTTTCACCATCGTGGGTGTTTTTTTAGCACCCTACCAAGAAAAAAATTAAGTTAGAAGCACTGAAGTATGTAAGATTATTTAAAGTAAGAAGGAGATGTGTTTACCTCTATGAGGAGTTGTGTTTACCTCCATGTTAGCCCTACGACTCAGAGGGTGTGGTGGCAAAGGTGTTGGGATAGTGAGGGTTGGAGTAACCACTACCGTGGTAAGGGGGCTCGTAACAGCACTCATGCCTCCATCAAGGGGTGGCCTAAAGGTAGGAGATGGAGGCTTGATGAAATCCTGAAAGAAAAATAAGTGTCAGTACCAAAATATTATTAAATAAAAGAAAGAAAGAAAGAGAATGCATCAGAGATTGAATAAATAGCCATATCATGAAAAGCCTCCTCCTCTAGAAGCGGCCGCAAGATGCCCTGGTGGGGTTATAGTAGACCCTCCAGTGACATCTTGTACACGGGGGTTGACAAACACCTCTTCCTCATGACCCTAAGGAAGGAGAAAGGGTGTTAGAAAAAGGGGAATATATTTTGAAGGACGCAGTAAAAAAAGAGGAAAAATAAATACTGCATCAGGAATGGAAGCTGCCGCCTTGGAAGACGATGCCCTTGCATTGCCTCTAGCCTTCTGATGTAGAAGCGTGTCAAAGGATTCACTAAATTTTCTGAAGATCTTCCTGTCTCTAGCGAATCTTGAACAAAGAAAAGAAAAATGTTAGCCGATGAAAGGAAAATTGCACGAGAAATGAAGAAAGGAAAGACTTAGCAAAGGATGTAACTTTTATATATATAGAGGACTCTTCATCAGAAGAACTCACAATGTTGGCCTGGAAGCGCCGCCATGGGAGCCCAGAATCCTCAGGGGCGGGTACCTTATTGGGCTCCTCAAAAGTTCCAGCATGAAGCGCCTCAAGCTGCGCAGTGAAATGGTCAAGACCACTAGATTGATCGCCTTCATCATGCAACCCCCTCTGACCCTAGTGCTCAACCATCTCTCACTTAGAAGCCTCCACCTCTAAGGTCTCTGCTGAGGTATCAATATCTGAGCTCTTGGGGGCTAGTGCCTTCCTCTTCCTTTTAGATTGTGTGGGAGCTCTCTGATCCTAAACATAATCAAAAGGAGGTCTCATGGCTCAGAGTGTGAGGTCCCCCTGGTAGATCAGTCCCATAAGAAAATCAGTAGGATCGGTCCTGATGTACTCTTGCCACCTAGCGGTCAAGTTCCGCCAATACTACTTCACCGCCTTGGAGATTCCAAGATGACTAGTAGATTGAAGGATGAGGAATGACTTCGGAAAGCCATTGTGAGTATGTGAAGCCTCTGGCCAATGGTCCAAAGCCTCCTAAGTATGAAAACGTGCTCCCTGGTTAAGTGTGATGCCCTGACCAAAGCCGAACTCACCATCACACTCGACGACCATTGGAGGGGTAGAAGTCGTGAGGATAACAAGGACGATCCGATACTCGGGAGAAACATTCAAATGAGCACCATCCACTCCCAAGTTAATCATCTTCCCCATGAGAGGCCACGTCTTATCTCTAACATAGTCGTCCCCATGGATGCGGTTCAGTAAAAAATATAGGTTGCCCAAGAAGATGAGGGCCTCTCTTCTTTTCTTTTTAATTTTTTGGCCATCATTTTTAGTGACACTTGTTTAAACTAGTTACCATCCATGATCATTCCTAGCAATGAAGGAAGAAAGGAAAAATGATAATTAGTGAACTAAGTAGTCCAATAAAAAATGGTATATTTATATTTCAAACAAAAATTATTTTATTTTGAAAGTTTTATGGATTTTTTTAGTGACACTTGTTTAAACTAGTTACCATCCATGATCATTTCTAGCAATGAAGGAAGAAATAAAAAATGGTAATTAGTGAAATAAGTAGTCCAAAAATAAAAAATGATATATTTATATCACAAACAAAATTGTTTATTTATTTTTAGTGACACTTGTTTAAATTAATTAGCATTCATGATCATTCTTTTGCTATTTGATTAGCATTGGGTGAAGAAATAAAATGACAATTAATAGGCCATGTAGTAAAAAAAGCATGATCATGCTAATCATGTATGAAATTAAACATTTTTTTCATACATTAAATTATTTTACACATAAAAAATTTTATTATTAATTTATTTACTAAACAATTATATATATATATATATATGTAAAAAAATGAAACATTAAAAGAAAAGATAGAGGGTGACGTCACCCTCTTTCACTTAACAGAGGGTGACATCACCCTCTGTAAAAAAATTTTACTTTAATTTTTTTTATTTATATTTTTTTGTTTGTTCTTTTGTTTGTTTATTTTCCTATTTTTTAATAGATATTATTAGTTTGTTGTAATTTATTTTTATATTTATTTTTAATTATTTCACGTCTTATTTCATTATTTTCACCATGCATATTCTTTTTTAAAATTTATCATACATATTTATCATCTCTAACATTTATTTCCATTATTCTTTTTTTATTTACAGTTGTTATCTCTTCTTATTTATTTATGTATTATTTTTATATATCACGGTTGTATGTGATTATTATTTTATTCTTTTATCATCAAAATTGACGCTCGTAAATTAAAACCATAACAATTTGATTTAAATTTTGTAAATTTATTTATTTAGTTTTCACTAAAAAAAATCCGATGACGGACTTTGAGATTTTCGGGATACCAAACTTCTCGAACCACTGAGGTAAGAAATTATTCTTGGGATCCGAGAATAACTCTAATAATGCTTTGATTTAAAAGGATATAAGAATACAAAAAATAATTTTTCAATGGTCTTTGAACCACCCATTTGAAGTAATTTATTTTGTTCATTTTTATGATACAAAATGCACCTAACGGGACATTCAAAAATGAATCTCTTTAACCTTTGCCTTAAAATAAAAAAAATTGGATAGCATTTGATTAAATTTGATAACCATTTTATAATGGGTGTTGTGGGGTGCTAATACTTTCCCCACACACAAACGACTCCCGAACCAACTTTGAGTTTTTATAGACAAAAATTTTCATCTTAAAATCGGATGGCTAATCATATCCTAAAATGATTGGTGGAGACTCCAAATTTCTTTTTTCCTTCAAAAAATGATTTTTTTAATCGTCGCTCCGCGTCGCGCGCACGTTGCGACACGCTCTAAAGCTTCAATTTCAAGTACTGCACATATATTTGGACTTCCAAATTATATTTTGCATTGCAACATCAATAACCTTGGCCTTTCCGTAATAACAATGACCTAATATTTTATTTTTAGTGCCCATATAGTTTTTAGTAATGCTATACTATATTATCCTATGCTAATGAACCTAGAAAATAAACAACAATAGAAAATAAAATGTTGTGGTGACACATTGTTGCTTGTTATCTGTTAAAAAATTGACTATTCATCGTATCTAAGCTTATGAAGAGGAGAAATAAACTTTATATTCAGAGAAATTTTATATTCATCTTATCTTTCCCATTACAATGATTTGAATTTTACACTGTGAAAAAATTGTAAGGTGATGTGAAGTATTGTGTACTGATTAGTCTAATGGTTAGTGTCTTGTTTTACAAGATCTCCCCTATCCCCTATCCCATGTTACTTTATTTGCTGTTATATCTATTTTCTTTTCTACAAATAACAAGTTTTGTTTGAAAACTCCTCATGTAGAGTTGTGTGATGAAGTAGAAAAGCTATCCAATTTATTTTTTTGTGCTGATTAGATGTGAGTTATTTATGAGTTAGATTGAAAAAAGATAACGAATCTACTTTGTGCCGATTAGATGTGAGTTATTTTCTGAGTTAGACTGAAAGAGTCTGCTTTGTACTGATAAGTTATTTCTAAGTTAGATGTGAGTTATTTACAGGAAAGTTGATTCTTCTCTTTCAGTTTATACAATGTAATATGATGGTCTCCTCAGTGCTAAATTTTGTTTTGGATTTTGATTTCATTCAATTATAAATGTTCCTCCTTACTTTTTTCAGGTGAAACATCCTGATTATTGGTCATCAATAAGGAAGACTTATCGGCATTTATAAAGTTGTTGTCATTTACTTCTGGATTTTGAACTTGTGTCATAATTTTTTTCTCAATATCATTAGCTTGAATTGATTTTACTTAATAAAATGGAGTTTGCTATATTTGTAGACTAGTTTCTCATGTTTTGCCGTTCCCATGTTTCTATAAAGAATATTATAGTTGGAAGTAGATATTACTTGAAGTAAGTCAGTCTATTTTCATAGAAATAATATTATTTTTAGATGTATGTTTGTTATTAGATGAATACATAATGTACATGTTGTGATTTTCCTATTATACTATTGTACATGTTATCCTTCAAGCAATCAAATAAAAGGGAAAGTCCTACTTTAGAGAGAACTACATGATCAACGTCAAATTTTTATATGATTATAGAGATTTTGACATTTATAGAGTTTTTAACTAGCTTACCTACTTGGTGGAAGTTTAGTAATATGATTCTTTTAACATGATAAATTGTGAAAAAACTTAGAGAAAAGCACGTTGCAACTAGATCAACTAAGTTTCATGCATTCTTTAAGTTCTTTACACATCATGTTTATCATCTATTAAAATTGTTTATATATGTCACTTCCAATTAATGTTATCTGAAATAGTCATTGCATAAAGCTGATTAATAACATAATAGGGGCAGATGTATATAAGAACATAACATTGGTGTGCCATTTTAGTATTCTTACTAGATGATGTCCAATCCATTATAAATTAGTATCAGGGAAAATCATGATAAGAAGACATAGTAACATATATTTCAGATGGCTAACACAAATGTCAATGTGAAGAAGGCACAAAAGGATTTCTTTGTATACGTGTAAGTAATTAATGAGATCATCAATCTAATGTTACATATTTTCATATAAATTGTTGCAATGTTAATGTGGTTGTTTAAAACTAAAATAATGCAAAAGAATGTGCTAAAATGAGGGCGGGAGGTGAAAAGATTAGTCGCATGAAGTAATTTAAGTGAGTTTGTGTATGCATACACGAAAAGATCTAGCTTTAAATTGGAATAGTATGACAAAGAAAGCGAAACTCAATTATTTGAAGGAAAATGAAATCCATGCCAATGAAAGCGGAGCGGAACAACCAGATCCTAATCATCTGAGAAGGACTACCTTTAAACATAAGTTGCTCACACGCTGTACACCTGAGAAATTTACAGATCTTGTTGCAAGTTTCGATGAGGGGAAGAGGAGTGCGGTCGTGGATATGGGATTTGGATGGTTGTTGGATATTAAATGCTGCAAGTTGAAGAGGAACTTCTTACAGCAGCTATTAGGTTGCTTCCATCCAGCCACCTATACGTTGAATGTCCATGGGTTGACATTCAAAGTGACCGCAGATGATGTAACTTCTATACTAGGCATT
The DNA here is from genome assembly GCA_003255025.1 of Datisca glomerata. NCBI lineage: Eukaryota > Viridiplantae > Streptophyta > Magnoliopsida > Cucurbitales > Datiscaceae > Datisca > Datisca glomerata. The sequence continues at coordinate 1,616,617 of QANY01006039.1, forward strand.
CTTGATCGCGGCGAGGAGATCAAATTTGATGGTGATGTGAATGAGATAAAAGATCTAAAGGCGAAGTGGGTGAACGCCAAAGGTGATATTCCAGTGAACGCCTTGTCGAAATTCTTGATTGAGGAGTCTGACGCTGAAAATTGGAGGCAAGTCTTTGTGTTGTACGCCGTCGGGGTTTTTTTATTTCTTCGATCAAAACAAATAGTTAGTCATTCATGGTTGTACACTGTGAAGTCACCCGCGACCATCCAACAGAAGAATTGGGCTTCTGCTTATTTTAAAGATTTTGTGGATGGTGTCACGAGGTATTAAAATAACCACCACGATAGCATTATCATATTCTTGTTATCTATACAAGTAATATATTTAGTATACATTAGTATTAATTTCACATTATAACCTACATATATCTGCTAATAAGTTCATTTCGATGTAGCTTTTTTAATAGGAGAAGTTGGCATGTGTTGCCAAGTATGTTGACTTGAACCAACCTTTAGCGCTAAGGTGGAACGATAGGACCGTTACAAAATTGATTTATTTTGTAAAATCAAGGGAAGGAGGAGCTTGGCCTAAAAGCTGTGTGGTAGGCATTTTAAAATATTGCAAATTTGGTTCATTATATTACTATTGATTATTTATTACTAATTCACATTTATTTGTATTATGTAGACCGATACAATTGCGCAAGCCGTTTTGCGCGACCACGAGGTTCGGGAGGACCGCGAGCGTAAGCACGTTCACTAGGATGTGTATGCAGATCTACCTAAAGAGCAAACCGTTGGGCTAGGTGCTTAAGTGCACAAGTGATCGATAGTCAGACAGAGTCCAGCTCCATGTGGGAGGAAATTTCACAATTAGTGGATGTGTAGAGAAAGATGATGGCCATGCAAGAACATATGTGCACATTTATGGTGAGTCTTTTGCCACGGAACTAATAAGTCTGGATCCCAAGGCGATGAGCCACGCTTCACCCTGATTGAAGGTAAAAAACGAGGAGGTTTTGATAAGGATATGAGTCCTTCCCGCGAAGAAGAGCTTCCGATCTCTTGATCACCTTTATATAAAGGTGATAATGATGAAAGGTGCATCTAGCTGAATGCTTCAGACAATGCATTCGTTGACCTTCTATTGGTCAGGAAACCATCTATAACTAGAACGTCTAAATGACGTCGAAATGTATTATTCTGTTTATTCGTATTTCATCTTTTATATATAACATGTATAATCTGACTATTAATCTAACACCTTACCTGGGGTTGTGTTTTGGTATGACAAACAAGTCTTGATCGAGTCTACTGAAAGCCAATTCCCGATGTAGTTGCGCAGCACTCCGGAGAGGAAAAATGGTCTTCTACTCAGTTCACCCTATTTGAAGGGTAAATCAACCACTAAATGTAACAAAAGGTATTTAAAGTGTGTTCGTACATGTTACAGGACCCACTAGAAGTGAAATATGAGCATTTAGTGGAGTATATTTTTTAGAAAAGATTAGAAGATATATAGTAGTCACACTAATCGAACAAAATTTGACACACCATCACAGCTAAATTTTGTTAAGTTTATCTTTTATTTGTCTTTTACAGTGAGATTCTCTTTAGACATTCTGGCCTCCATGCTAAATGGAGAGACATAAATACTCTCGGTCTAGAAAATTAGCTTGGCTGGGACCTTATAGACTTGTAGGTCAACATTTTGACTTTGGAGGCTCGTCATGCGTCGATGAGCAACCGATTCTGATTTCTTCCCACGTTCTTTGTTGTGAGTATCTACTACTCAGTAATATCCTTATTTTAGGTTTGTATGTACATTATGTATTGTGTTTTATCATGCCACTGTAGAGTCAATGTGTTTCAAAACTAGTAGAGCTTCCTAATTATGTAAGGAAACATAAGATCATGGATAGAGCTAGAAATGACGGTAAACAAATTTAATGTAGTTAAGATATTAAATATTGACTTAGTATGATTGTGTAAATGTATTGTGTGAGCTAGATCTGTATTCCAGTACATGATGGTCGAGATCATTGGTTTATGGCCAAGGTCTTCATCATGGACGAGGAAGTCACTGTATGTGACACCTTGCTAGATGGCGGGACGTACCGAAAAGGAAAAAGAGATTGTATGTTTTAACCCCTCATCATGACTTGTAATTTGTCTTATTGCATATGTGATTAAGATTATATCAATTATATTTACTTTTCTCTAGCATGATTAAATGTTGTTATTTTTTCTAAACCTAAACCGTTGCTGAAACTAGAGGAGAATTCGTTAAAATTTTGATAGATCAATGAATAGGAAAATGTAATTTGTGGCTGATTTTTGGATGGAAAAATATGGGAGATGGGTAACTTATAAGGTTGAAGAAATAGGTAAAATTGGAGAAAAAAATAGGCACGTGCCGTGCAGGTAATCATTTAACAGTCATTTAATAGTCAGGAGGTAAATTGATGGATGGAGAAAGTTAGAGGACCAATTAGGAAGGAAAATTAGTTTAGGGGGGTAAGTTGATTTTGGGGCAAAGTGCACGGGGGCCCTATCATATTAACCATTTTATTTCATAATAAATGTATTATATTCAAATTTATTATTTATACGAACAAGTAATATGTAAGAAATGATCAAAATAATAAAAACATACATATCACGTACCCTACACGTGTAATTTAACTAGTAACTTCAAGTGCTCTTTTCATTTTTTATACTTCAATAATTTCTTTTCCAAGACGCTCTCACCTTCATAGCCCATTACTTTTGAAATGCCTCTGGCTTTTGAATTGAGAAAAGAAGAACTCATAATATTTATTGACTTATCTTTTTTTTTTGTTGCAGATTTTGTACCAAACAAAGGATTTCGGAGGGAAATCAAACAAGAGAGTTTGTTTTTTTAATTTTACTGAAAACATGAATTGGATTGGTGGGTTGTTGTCTTATATAAAGGATGAATTATTATTGAATTTCATGAATCTAATCATAAATATTATTGGATACCTAAATATCAAGAACCAAACATGGAAATAAATGATCAAATGTGATTAAGATATTTGTTTTTAGGTCCCGTTTATTTCACACTATCATATTCTATAATCATTTTCTACTTAAATTACGGTGTTTGTTTGGAGTAATTTTTAAATAAGACTACAATCCTAATTTGTATGCAATCTAATTTGTAATCATTTAAGTCAATTGAATTGTAGAATAAAATGGATGCAATCTTAGATTACAATACCATTGTAATCCTAATATCAAACAAAATTATTTAAGTACCCTCATTGAAATGTTTTTTTCCACACTTTCTCTCTCACTTTATTAATTTAATTAAAAATAATTTTATTAATATTTAGTCTAGCATTATTATTTATTTAATTAATATCAAAATACAAATAAAAATAATAACATTAATTATTTAAATATTAATAGAATTCAATTATTAAATTTATTTTTTAATTAAAACATTTTTATTTTTTTAACTAAAACATTATTTTACTTTTTTAATTAAAATATTATTTTATTTGATTAATTAAAATTTTTATTTTATTAATTAAAATTTTTATTTTATTGAGTAAAAGATTATTTTATACTATTATTAAAAAAATAATTATATTTTATTAATTAAAATATTAAAAAAATTGACGTAAATTTTTTTATTATATCTCTTATTTTATTAATGTGATTAAAAATATTTTTTAAATTTAGTCTAATATTGTTAATTTTTTTAAATATTGATTAACACTCGTTAAAAAATTAATGTTAAAATTATACATCAAAATATTTTTTAAAATATATAATCAAAATGACATTTATGTAACTTTCCGTTATCTACACAAATTTATAATAAAAGTTAACATATACTACACATAATAGTCATTAATTATCACCCATCACATAATAGATTATCACTCATTACATCATAGATTATCATACATAACCAAACATAATAATTCTATTTTACAAGCAATTGAATTACGACGGTCATTTTATATTACACAATCCAAACGGCCCCTTAGGGTCAATTGAAAGGTCAGATTATTTGTTCTACTCTTTGTAATTTGTTATCTCTTCGGTATTTGAAAAAATTTTAATTAAGAAAAAATCACTAAAATGTTTATGACGTTAACTAAATTGATTCAACGTATGAGAAATTATTTGTGTAAACCAATTATAGATCAGCATATCAAGGATAATTTTGAAATAGCATGATTATTGATGGATAAAGGTATGCAAAAAAGAATCTCAACCCGTGATACTTTTAATATATTATAGATTATAGATTAGCAAATATTTTTTTCTTTATATATTTTATAGAATTTTTAAGCTATATTTACCATCCAAACAAAATCGTTCCGCGTTCCAACTCATTGTATTCCGTTCCAAGAATACGATCTGACAAAACTTACCCCATTCGTTCCTCATTCTTGGACAAAGACCGTATTATGATTCTGATCCTGATCCTCATACTACATCGAACCACGATCCGGGTAACATTTGATCGGTCCTCTCTTGCAACCAATTCTTAACACAAGCGCTGAATCGGTCTTAAACTTAATACGATCCAACAAAACCTACCCCATGCGTTAACACCTGACACATAGGCGTTTGGGGCCTAAACGAGACCAGCATGCCTGAAACGCCAGTTATTACAGGCGAATCGCTTACCATGACTGGCATTTGGGTCCTGTTGGTTACATTTGGGTCCCAAACACTAGACACACAGGCGTTTGGTCCCAATACTCCCTATTATGCTTAAAAAACCTAGATGGAAAAATTAAAATAAATTTATAAGTTTAAAAAGTTTGGATAGATTGATGGTTTGTAAGCGAGAGACGAGCCATAACATAAAGGGTGAATCTACTCTTCGTAGAATCCAATTGGATAGATTGACAGTTTGTAAATGTTATCCTTATACACAAAATGTTTAGGATCAAGTTTAAAAATCAACGATACAATAAACAAACTTAGAATCTAGTTCCAAATTTTAACCAACGATTCGATAGAACCTCCCCATAAATATTAGAAAACCCACAATATTAATTATATATTTATATCCATAATATGTCAAACACATGTCATGCAACTTTAACAAATTTAGAATCCAATCCAAACAAACTTAGAATCTAAAAAAACTTAAAATCCAAATAAACTTAGAATCCAACATATTTATTTTTACAAAAAGTTCATATCAACTTTGACAAAACATCTTGGTGCAACTTTTCTCTTCTGCAACAAACCATTATGTGAATGCTTTGTACGTCCTTCATGTTCTCGTTCCGATTCAGTATCCTCATTGGTGTCATCATCATGGTCATCTTCATCATCATTAATTGAATCCTCACCATTGTCATCATCTTCATCAACTTCATCATCATCACTCTAATGCATGCTTGCTTGAGTATCATACATGTGCAGACGTCTTTGCAACTTCACCTACAAGTGTACATATTCAGTATATTTTGATTTCAAACTAAAAAATAAATAGGGAATGTTCGTAAGTTTACAATTTTCTTATCCTTCTTTTTCATTGATGCTTTGGCCTATATCATCGCCTCACGTGCGCTCAACATTTTCTCGAAGAATAGCCTGTTGAGACCGTCAATCATGCGCATCATGCTTGTCGCGCGCCAGCACCTGCATTATTTGAATTGCACGTTAATATGATATTTAATTACTAAATAATAAATATTAACATCATAACTCACATAATCGACTTCAGCTAATGGAAGAACCCGGACTGGAATATCATTTGGAATGTCAACCAAATCACTACCACCATCTGGGAGTTGTAACTAAATCTGCCACAATGGTATTGGGATGTCAACCACTCTTACATCATCAACAATCGCTCTAGCCGACCCTGATGCTCCCAGTACTGCTGTGGCTATTGCGATTATTGGTGCTGCCGCCTATACATAGTAGATTACAAATTTACATTGTATAACAATATGAGTAATCTCCTATATTTAAAAACCACTTAAATACGTTTAACACCTATGAAGATGTCCCATCATAGTTGTAAGACAATCACTTCTTTCAGAATTCATCATAAGTATCTTCATCATCGCCATCTACATCAATGATAAAGTGTGTCGCTTTGAAACCTCCAAGACCACCAGACAGATCCTCTATGGTGATGGTTGATCACATAACATTAAATTTAGGGGTCTACATTGTTGATGTAATAGTCTGCCAAGTTTGTACATTATCCTGAAGGGTTCCAATTGATCTGCAAGTTAAAAAATAAATAGTTTTTCAGTAAAACATTATTCATACTCGGGGGGAGGAGGGGGGACAAGATAAGAATTGATATAATAAAACACATACCTCACATATCAAAGTTTAACATGGAATTCTTTTAGAGAAGAAGAGGAATAAGATTTACTTGAATTTGACAATGGACCAACGAACAACAAATTGAAGAAGAAGAAAAATAGAGGAGGGGCTGGAACTAAAAGAAGGAGAAACAATGGGTTTTTCAGTGGGGTTTTCGCAAAAAGAGAGGCTGTGTGAGAGGGAGAGCTGGGAGAGAGATGAAGGTTTAGAATATATACATATACTATATATATATGATATTAGGTTAAAGTTGGTTTAGGGTGTATGGATATGTACGGTGTGAGTGAGCTAAAGTTTTATAATATAAAATAAAACTCTTTTAAAATTGAACAATTGATATAATAAAACACATACCTCATATATCAAAGTTTAACATGGAATTCTTTTAGAGAAGAAGAGGAATAAGATTTACCTGAATTTGACAATGGACCAACGAACAACGAATTGAAGAAGAAGAAAAATAGAGGAGGGGCTGGAACTAAAAGAAGGAGAAACAATGGGTTTTTCAGCGGGGTTTTCGCAAAAAGAGAAGCTGTGTGAGAGGGAGAGCTGGGAGAGAGATGAAGGTTTAGAATATATACATGTACTATATATATACTATATATATGATATTAGGTTAAAGTTGGTTTAGGGTGTATGGATATGTACGGTGTGAGTGAGCTAAACTTTAATATAAAATAAAACTCTTTTAAAATTGAACAATTGAATTTTAAACTAACCCATATATGATTAAAATTGTTTTACCAAAATTATAAATAATCCCATTTTAAATCAAAATTTAAAATCATATTTCCTTTTAAATCAATTTTATGAAAATTCTCATTTACGAAGGGTCGGGACATTACAGAAAGACTCTCGTCAAAATGTCCTCCTGCTTAGGAATAGTAAACTCATACTTAACATTGTTATCAAATATCCATTGATAACTAACTTTTTTCTCCAACCACTGACAACGGTTTGTCAACTAGCTCTTGCAAAGCCTTCTTGTTCTTGTAGAGTTTCAAATCATAGTCTAGTTGTCGACCATCAAATTTGAGGTCAGTTATCACAACAAAGTTCAGTGAGGTCATTGTCATTTCACTCACTTCATCTATATGAAAGGTGTGGGTTGCGTCCCACCATTGCTCAGCCAGACTTTTCAATAGGACGCGATCCATTTACCCATTTTTTGATATACTTATAAAATAACTAAACCTGGAAGCATCAAAATTCCTTTTCAAAAAGTCTACTGTACCATCAAGCTACTAATGTAGTGTTTACAAAACCACGTATACCAAGATCATAGAACTCTACCTAAGAAACCAAAATTTAAGTATGACTCAGTAAAAAATGTGTGTGAAGAAAAATGTACTATAATCCCTATTGAACGGGAAATAAACATAAACTATAATTTTTCATCCTAACTATATATCACTACCAATAATCATACATTTTTAGAAGCATCACATAAAAAACATTCAGTTTTAAAAATGATTCAAGTATCTATTTGTTGTTTTAACAATATAACACATAACAACCAAATTTGTTGTTAAAGAAACTTACATTTTATCCTTGGATGGGATATAACATTTCATCGAACATGTTATGGCATTCATATAAATATAGTATAAACCTCAATATGACATTTTATCAAACACTTTATGGACAATGAAAAAATACACCGTATAATTTATTATGATATTTCATCGAACACTTTACGGGCACTCATGAAAATACTATAGCTTTCCATCCAAGATATATATTTCTACCAACAACCATACATTTCTATAATTATCACATAAAAAACACCTAATTTGCAAAGCGAATCAAGTATATATTAGGTGTTTTAACAATATATCACATAAAATTGAAAATCTTTAAAGAAAAACTTACATCTTGTTTGCTTGGGTGAGATATATGCTCCATCGGAGTAATATGAAGAATAGGGCTACTAAGATTACGAAATCCTTTCACCCCATAACCGATGGCATCGTATGGCCCTTTTGAAATGCTTGAAGTTAGTTGTGTCGTTACACTCAATGTTTCCTTTGTAACTTTATGCGTTCCTCTAGCCATTATTGGTGAAAAGTACAATATTAGAAGGATATGGGATTTGGGGTACGGGTTGGAGGGATTTGGGGTACGGGTTGGAGGGATTTGGCTCGGGTTTGGCACGAGTAATGACTCGTGTGTTGCAAGAGATGTGTTCAATGTGAGATCACAAGTTTGACTCGCGTGTTGCAACAGATTTGGATAATTTTTTATGGATTTCGGGCTATGAAGAGAGATGAAGTCGGAAATGAAGAAGAAAGAGAATAGGTTTGAGTGAAGAGAAATGAAGTGTTGACAGAGAGGGGGAATTATGGGTATCGATTTTTTAAGAATAAGGGGGAGGGGTTTTTTAATGTTAGGGTTAATCTTGATAAGAAATAAGGTTAGATTTAAAAATTAAATCTATAGGTATAAATTAATTAAAACGTAAAGGGTTATTTTCCAAAAGTTATGCGGTTATTATTATAAAATAAAAGGTTAAATTTCAAACTTTTTCGCGGATATGCTCGATTTGGTAGTAGAATCTGACCTTAAAGGTTATACGCATAATAGTCAATTCCGTTTCGGTGACTGTTTCAGTTTTCAAAAAAATAGAACGTTTCGGATATTTCGGTCTTTCGGTCATCCGTTTCGGAAAAAAGATTTGGATCATAAAAAATATTATAAACTTTATTATAAATAATATAATAAATAACTAGCCATATACACATAATTCTCAATTAAAAACTTTTTTATATTAAGAACTCGTACCTTGTTCCAAGCATTTCAATTTATTAAGCGTAATTGCTCACGTGAAAAAATAACAAAACAATACACAAACACAATTAATCTAAAGAAATCACTCATTTAATTTAAAAAAATTACTCATTTATTTAAATTTACAAATAAATAAATCACCACATATCTAAATAATTTACATGTTCTAAAAAATAATTATAGAAAAAAGATATAAAGTTATAAACTTTTATTGAACAAAAATGTAGCAAAAACTAAAATACATGTGTAGAAGGTCGAACATTGGTGGGAGATTGTACTCTAAGAGCCTTAGCCACATAAGTCGCTACACTTATGTCAAAAATTTCGCTTCCTTTACTACTTATTATTATTTCCTAAATAAGGCTTTGTTTAGGCTTAATTACCATTTCACCCAGAATTGACCGAATTTGGGGACGAAATAAGGCATATTTTGGCCGGAATTGACCGAATTTGGGGACGGAATTTTATTACCCCATATTCCGTTCCATTCCTATCTTGGAACCGGTATATTCCGGTCATTCCGGCCGAAACAGAACGGAAATGACTACTATGGTTATACGTGTTCGTCAAACTGATCAATAGGATTTACCTATTACCATAACATCATGACATATAATTATATTTGGTGAAAACTCGTCTCGCTTGATACTTTCACAAAAGCAGAATAACATTAACTTTTATCGAGTTTATAATTAAGTGTTCAATTGTTTCGGGAATCCTTAATTGATCCAAATTAATTTCGAATAATGAGTATCATGAATGTTTGCATTGAAATAACTAGTTTTTTTCAATAATTTTTCTGGTGTACGGTAAATAATAATAAAAATATCAATTTTACGGTTGATTGTGAAGAATGACAATTAGAGCCATATATATGGCGATTAGGCCAAAAACTGGCGATTAGTTGGGAGACTGGCTTGCCTATTAGTATTTATGCATGGCGTTTAGGAATGAAACGGGCAATTGGAGGCATAAAACTAGCGCCTGGCTTTGACGGTGCGTTTAACACTTTCAGGATGACGTTTAGGGGCTAAAAATAGGCAATTCACCTATTAGGTATGGTGATTAGGTTTTAGGTGTTCACCAAATACATAGTGGGGTACAATAAATTCTCAGGGGTTCACCAAAATTTGAAAATTCAGTTTTTTATTCACCAAATACGTATTGAGCTTCACAAAAAACGTAAAAGAGTTCACCAAATATGTATTAGGGTTTACCAAATACATATTTGGTGAACTTTGTATGTATTTTGTGTACTCCAGTACATATTTGGTGAACCTCAATACGTATTTTGTGAACCCCAGTACGTATTTTGTGAACCCCTCCAAAAACTATTAATTTATACATATTTGGTGAACCCTGGTACATATTTAGTGAACTTCAGTACGTATTTGATGAACCCCAATACATATTTGGTGAACCCCTTAAAAATTATTAATTTGTACGTATTTGATGAACCCAAATACGTAATAGGTGAACCCTAGTATGTATTTGGTGAACCCCTCCAAAAACTATTATTTTGTACGTATTTGGTGAACCCCACTACGTAATTGGTAGACTCTACTACATAATTGGTGAACCCCAGTACGTACTTGGTGAACCTCACTACGTAATTGGTGAATCACAGTACGTAATTAGTAAATCTCAGTACGTATTTGATGAACCCCTCTAAGAATTATTAATTTGTATGTAATTGATGAACCGTAGTACGTAATTGGTGAACCCCAATATGTTTTTGTTGAATCTCTCTAAGAATTATTATTTTGTACTTATTTGGTGAACCCCAGTATGTAATTGGTAAACTTCAGTACGTATTTGGTGAACCCCTCCAAGAATTATTATTCTGTACATATTTGGTGAACATCATTACTTAATTGGTGAACCCCAATACGTAATTGGTGAACCCTAATACGTATTTGGTGAACTCCTCCAAGAATTATTAATTTGTACGTATTTGTTGAACCCCACTACGTAATTGGTAAACCCCAATACATATTTGTTGAACCCACTACATAATTGGTGAACCCCAGTACATATTTGGTGAACTCTTTAAGAATTATTAATTTGTACGTATTTGGTGAACTTCACTACGTAATTGTTGAACCCCAGTACGTATTTGGTAAACTCCTCCAAGAATTATTAATTTATACGTATTTGGTGAGCCCCACTACGTATTTGGTGAACCCCACTACGTAATCGGTGAACCCCTCCAAGAATTATTATTTTGTACGTAATCGATGAACCCCATTACGTAATCGATGAATATACGTAATTAGTGAACTTCAGTACGTATTTGATGAACCCCTCCAAAAATTAATAATTTGTACATATTTGGTGAACCTCGGTACATATTTGGTGAACCCCAGTACGTATTTGATGAACCTCAGTATGTATTTGGTGAACAAAAAAACTTGTGCCAGATTTTGTGTGGCCACATTGCTTCAAATATAATCTAAGAGCCACAATGGTCCAACATGGATGTGATATGGTTCCGAATGATGAACTGGATATGGACAGTTCCAATAAGATTTCATTCTTGAACAAAAATCTATTTTTTGATTTATTTCATCTATTCCATGACCGGAACATGAGGGGATACACGTTACACCACGATTTTGAATCAGAAGAGAGATTTCAAGAAATGGCAGATCTATTCACTCTATCAATAATCGAGCCGGATCTAGTGTATCATAAGGGATTTACCTTTTCTATTGATTCCTACGGATTGGATCAAAAACCATTCTTGAATGAGGCATTCAACTCCAGGGATGAATCGAAAAAGAAATATTTATTGGTTCAACCTCCTTTTTTTATAAAGAGAATGAATCTTTTTATCGAAGGATTAGAAAAAAAATGGGTCCGAACCTCCCGCGGGAATGATTTGGAAGATCCAAAATAAAAAAAAAGTGGTATCTGCTAGCAACAACATAATGGAGGCAGTCAATCAATATAGATTGATCCAAAATCTGATTCAAATCCAATATAACACCTATGGTACTGGAAATTTATTTCCGTCATCATAAAAGTTCGCCTAGTATGATAGGGATGATAGAATATTTTGATACTTAAAATAATATTTTTTTATTTAACTATATTTTTAATATGTTATTTTGATAGCTATGTGGAATGTTATCAAATTTCAGTTTGATATATGAATATGTTTATGGATGATTTATTTTACTGTTGATAGTGAATATTTTTATTGACTACTTTTTGACGATGAAATATTCGTTGCTGAAAACTTTATTAGACAATTTATTTAACCGTTGATAATGAATATTTTTAGGGTGATCTTCAAGAATAAGTCATTTTAAGGAAAAAAAATAAAAAATGATCAAGGATGAAACAAAAATAAAAAATAACCACCCAAATTTGAAAAAAAAAACTAAAAGTTTGTGCCAAATATCGCCTCCCACGCGCGCCATCAAAGTTTTGTATTTCTGTCCGTAAAATTTATATAATATATATTGTATATCTGAAATATATTGTAAAAATTACACATGTATATGCTATATAAACTGATGAAATCTAGGCACCGTTGCGCGTTCGCGTCAGACTCTCTCTCCACGTGAGAGTCTGTTTTTCTTAAAAATCATGTCTAAAGACTATTTTTTATATTTTTTATATTTGTTACCATTTTTAATGATTTTTTTAAATTAACTATTTATTGAGATTACTAATATTTTTATTGATGACTTTTTAACGATGAAATATTCGTTGTTAAAAACTTTATTAGACGAAAATAACATCTTTGAAAACGTTCGTGGCTGATGAGTAAGGCTACTGAGTTACTATTACCTTAAATAGTTGAAGGTTCCGAAGTTAAAACAATTTATAAATATTGATCAAGAAAGTCATATAACCAAGATAATTCCAATCACATGATTTGAATAATTCCATATATAATAAATTTGAGGATCAACCAAACAAATCATTAAGATCTCGTTCTTTATTAGGAACAATACTTTGTAGATTACTAATTATAATCAATTGAGATACAGTAGCTTGGAAATCTCTCAGTATAGTGTTATTAATGTTAAGTGCAAAATTAAATATTATTTAGATGTCATCTCCATTATTTTCAGTACTTTCTTCTATTTCTCATTCACACTCAAGATTTTGTCACTCCCAGAGGATTTTTTTTGTATATAATAAAGTTAACATTTTAGAATACTTTAGTTTGTGGGACCTATCATTAGAAAAAAACAAATGTATTTTTTCTTTCACAATGTGGTTGGTTTTTTTAAAATTGAAAAGATGGTTGATGGGCTCTTAGTCATTTATAAATCATCAGATGGACATCCCAAGAGAGAGGAACTGTCTATTAGTCATTTTTAAAATTATGAATGATTAGAGTCATCTTAATATAAATATTAAGATAAAATAATTATTTTAATTTATTAATTAATTTATTTTTTATCTTTTTCTTAGAATCCGATGGTAATTAATGCTAATTAATAATTTACTCTTATTTCTCTCTGACCAAAGCTGACAATCTTCCCAAGGCTCCAATAAATTGTGGAAAAAAGGGGAAAAGAAGGAAAATTTATAATATATATTAATTAGTTATTTTATTTGACTAGCTATAAGATCTGTAAAAATTTAAATTTTATTGAAAAATTACTCATATACAAATATAGTACTCGCTGTTGTTTTTTATGATAAAAAAATCATCCCATTAAAATAGTAAGGTTATAAATATACCAAGATTTGAAATAATATTAGTAGACCTAAATACAAATGAACCATTATAAATATCAGAAAAAGATCATTATAAATATACTTACGTATAGAGAGGATAACTTATACATAGACAGTACATAAAAATAGAGCACAACCAACTCATTTAGATCCTCCACCAACCAAACCTGACCCGTCATATTGCACATAAAAGGTGAATTTACATAAGGATATGCGTAATCTCAAACAGATCTTGAAAGTCCATGTTGTGATGAACCCAAATCAAACCCCAAAGTCCACTAAGATTAGATCTAGGGAGAAAATCCTCCAAGAACCAAGGAAGTAAAATCTACACAACCAGTAGAAGTAAAACCTTCAAAAACGGAAGGAGACACTCTACACAGAAGTAGAACATACAGACAAGAGAAAAACATAAGAGGGAAGAAGAAGGAAGGGAGAAACAGAGGGGATGGACAACTGAAATGGAAAAACAAGAGGAGAAGAGGGAAAGAAAGAGAAAGAGAAATAAAAGGGAGGGGAGAACAGGGAGGAGAAGAAGAAAAGACAAAACCCAAGGTGAGGGGAAAGAATATTATAGTAAGGAAAATAATCTAGCACGTACAAGTGGCAAAAATTTTGTAATGTCGTCAATGTCTCATTCTTATCTAGTTAGAAGAGGAAATTTATTAATGCGAGGTACTATCCTCGACATTGATGCTTAGGCATCAATGGCCATTTGATTGCGTTGAGTAATCCTAGGATCATTAAGGTAATTGATTATAAATTTTATTTTAAGGTTCCACAAAAAAATATTGAGGGTTCAATAAATGTGTTGAGAGATTTAACAAATATGTTAGAGGTTAAACAAAATATTGAAAACTTCAATTTTTTACTGGAGTTTAACAAAAATATTACGGTATACATAAACGTGTTGGAAGGTTCAACAAAATGCTTGAAAATTTATATTTCCTGCTGGGGTTCAACAAAGATGTAGGAGTTTAACAAATTTGTTGTGAGATTTAACAAATGTGTAGAGAGTTCAACAAAATATTTAAAAATTATTTTTTATGCTTGAGTTCAACAAAAATGTTAAGAATTTCAATAAATGTGTTACAGTGTTCAACAAATGTGTTGGGGATTCAACAAAAATGTTGAAAGCTAGGTTTTTGCTCGAGTTTAGTAAAAATGTAGCAGGGTTTAACAAATGTGTTTAGAAATTCAAAAAAATGTTGAAAAGCTAGAAATTTTAACATTTGTTGAACCCATCAACATATTTATTGAAGCTCGTAAATATTTATTGAACCCCATTATACATTCATTGTACTACAAGTAGGTAGGTCATTTTTCAATATTTTATTGAATCCAACAATATTTTGTTGAATCCCACAATATATTTCTTGAACACCTCAACATATTTATTGAACCCCAACAATAAATCTACATTTTCAACATTTTTTAATCATGCAACACATTTGTTGAACCCAATAACATATTTGTTGAACCCTAGTAAAAAATTTTAATTTTTAACATTTTGTTGAATCTCCCAACATATTTGTTAAATATTGCAACATATTTGTTGAACCGCAGAAAAAATATAAATTATAACATTTTGTTGAACCCTAAAACATATTTATTGATCATCCCAACATATTTGTTAAACTCCCCTTCTTTTTTATTGAACCCCAGTAAAAAATATAAAATTTCAACATTTTGTTGAACCTTCAACACAATTTTTAACCTCACAACATATTTACTGAACGCCTAACATTTTTGTTGAACCCCAACAAAAAAAAATAACTTTTCAACATTTTTTTGATCCCCCAAAATATTTCTTGAACCCCATAGTATGTTTATTGAACTCTCTTATATTTTTGTTAAACCCAAACAAGAAATCTATATTTTAAACATTTTATTAAACTCCTAACACATTTATTAAACACCTCAACGTAATTGTTGAACCCTCAACATTTTTTGTTGAACCACAGTAAAGAAACCCAACATTCAACATTTTGTGGAAGCCCTCAACATTTTTCTGAAATCATCAACATATTTCTTGAACCCCTTAACACTTTTGTTTAACCACAAATACTCAAGCCAAATTTACTTCAATTTATTGAACCCCCAACAAATTTTTTGAACCCCTGAACTATTTGTGTGAACCCCAAAACATTTTTATTGAACACCAAATATATGAGTCGCCATACAATAGATGGCGATCGATCATCTAATTGCCATCTTGAAGGTCATAAATGCCATCCTTAGTCTAAGCATCATTACTAGACCTATGATCATCGTCATTTTTGTGTCAAACGTTGTGTCGTGAGCTGATCACCATCTGTGAAACGGCAATCCTAGAAAATGGTTGAAATCACCATTCTTTTTTATGGCGATCACCATCTCTTAAAATTTTCAAAAAAATTGACTTTTAAAATTAATTAACGTACACTCCACAAATTGCCAAGAAAGTTTTACATTGCTTAATACAAACATTAACGATCTTCGCTTACATTTGAAATTGGATTGAACTAAGTAATAAATTTTCAAAGCAATGGAACACTTATTTAAACGTGATGAACGTGTCATTGACTATGTTGTTGTATTTTATGACAAGTATCAAGTGAAATCATTTTTCACTATGTAGAATTATAGTTCGCAATTTTATCATGGTTGATAAATGTAGAGTTCGGTTTGGCGAACAGGTATAACCCCCACAGTCCGATTCTTATTTAGAATCAAAATTAATATGTACGTCATACAATTATTTATAGATGGTCCAGATCAGTGAAGTGACAAGTAAAACAAGCATTTATGTCTTACATTGGTTCGTAAGTAAAGCCAGATATGTGCCGTTTTTATCGAATTTTAAAATTAACATTTATTTTAAATTTTTAACCCCTAAACTTTGAAAATAACTCTAGTATTTTTAAGACGAACATGTATATCCCCACGTTCAATCCAATCATATATGGATGTCCATATCTATAAAATTTCACTCAATTCACAAAACTATTCACCCAAAATTTTGAAATTCAAAATTCAAAAATTTAATTTTAACCTTATTTTAAACTTACGACCCATCTAAAATTTAAATGTGAATCTAATACGGCAGTTTAGGTTCACTATTGCCGCGATATTCAAAAACGCCAAAAACGTATAATATCTTCTATACCGACAATTTTTATAACCTATCACGACGATTTTTCTACTATATACTGACAGTGTTATAGTTTTTACCGGTGATTTTAGTGCTTTTATAATGGTGATTTAACACTTTATACTGACGGTTATGTGCTCAATATCCTGCAGTTTTGGAACCTATACTTGCGGTCGCCGATATAGAGGTTACATTGTAGCTCTTTTTTGCTCGCCATACAACCTTTTATGATCCCATCAGAAGGGCTTGGATCACCTAGAAGGCAAATGATTGCTTTAATTATACATGGCAGTCGTCGCAATTCAAGCTATCCTCGCTCTTCTGTTGGTGATCATCATACACTTAGTAAGTTTCTAGTACTTGGTCATTTTCACACATATAGCCATTTTCACATACTTAACAAATACGTAGTGCTTTTCACATACTTAGTAAGTTTCACACATTTAACAATTTTTATATACTTAGCAGATTTCACACACAGTCATTTTCATTTTACTTGATCATTTTCACACACTTAACCATTTTTATACTCTTAGACATTTACACACTTCATACTACCCTTAAGGGAAAGGGAAAGCAGATAAATCCAGTAGGAACCCACTAGGCAAACACCCTTCACACTTGCCTTTAGAGTAGAAGCAAAAATACTAGTAGAAACCTGTTGTTTGACTGTAACTCCAAACGTTACTGAAGATGAAAACTCGAGAATGATGGAGAAGTAGATAGCCCTACTCAAAGAAAGTTGAGAACTGGCTAGCTCTCATTAGATTGGAAAGCTCCAATCAAAAGTGGAGATCTTCTTTGTAGAAGCAGGTCCAGACAAGGAAGTTCTAACCAGGAGATATGATTCTCAAGTAGATCATGCAGCCAGGCGGTAGAAATATGAGACCGAACTAGGAAGGACCATACATTGTAAAGGCATCATGAGGTAAAGACTCGTACTAGCTGACTACCTATGGCGGAGCAGATCTTGCCAAGCGATGGAACGAGACCCACATGATGAAGTATTATGTATGAATATAAGCTCTTCTTTTATGATTAACAATAAAAGATCTCAAACTTTGTGGTTTTTACCATTTTAAAGGGCCTTCCATGTAAAACTATCTTCTTATTTTTTTTTATTTTATGTCATAATTAGATTCTATAGTAAACATAATATTGCCTAAGCAACTCCCAAATCTGAAAAGAGGGAGAGCATCACACCCAAATATGACTAGAAGGAGAGTGTCAAGCCTGAATATAAAAGGAGGGAGAGCTTAAAGCCCAGATCTAAAATGAGAGAAAGCCAAATTCACTAGTCAAAGGATAGAAAGTCCATAAAATGGATCCCAATCTAGCAAAAAAATGAACGAAAATGCCAAATACCGGCCACTTCATGTAAAAATATACAAAAGTTGTCTACGTGTGTCAAGCGACCACTTAAGACAAAATTAAAAGAAAATTTCCTAGTGTGTCAAGCATGCAGTTAAGGAAAAACTATGCAAAAACTACCTAAATGTGTCAAGCGGCTGCTTAAGGTAAAACGATATGAGAATTACCTAAGTGTGTCAAGCGACCGTTTAGGAAAACTGAATTAAAATTATCAAAGTGTGTCAGGCAACCACTTAAGGCAAAACAAAGTGAAATT
Organism: Datisca glomerata; assembly: GCA_003255025.1. Classification (NCBI taxonomy): domain Eukaryota; kingdom Viridiplantae; phylum Streptophyta; class Magnoliopsida; order Cucurbitales; family Datiscaceae; genus Datisca; species Datisca glomerata. Next base: position 1,635,188 of record QANY01006039.1, read on the forward strand.
TTCTTAAGTGTACCAAGCGGCTGGTTAAGGCAAAACAAAGTGAAAATTGTTTAAGTGTGCCAAGCGGTCACTTAAGGAAAAACAATGCGAAAATTGCCTAAGTGCACCAAACTGCCGCTTAAGGAAAAACTAATAAAAATTGCTTGTTATGCCAAGCGACAGCTCAAGGAAAAAAGAATCAGAAAATATTCTAAGTATATAACAAAGCTCTGATAAGTGAGAAGATAAACTATTGCATGATGAAAAAAGATAGTATGGATCCAACGTAAAAAAAATAGCAACAACTAAAATAATCAAAGAGAAAGAAAGGGAGAAGCTAAGTCAAGCACAACATGCTCAGCCAACGGATCATACACCTCCATGTCTCTTCAAAAACAACATCTTCAGTGACAACTTTAGTGGCTGCCACGACATGAGCACTTCCTTTGTCTTCAATAGGTGGAGGAACCGCTTCAGTCAGCTCAAATTATGGTGTCAGCGTGCCGCTCATGCAGCCTGAACTGAGCAATATAATGCTCATTAAGCCTCGTCCATGGAAGCTTCCATCCTCTCTGTCATCGCCTGAATAGCTTGTCTGCCTCTAGCCTGGTAGCTTCAGCCTTGCTACTCACGTCACAAATACCCATCTACTTAACAGAAAGTCTAAAATGAACATACCACCAACCAAGCCACTCCTTGGAGCAGTAACAAATGTTTCGTTTTTCTCCCTAATGGAGTAAGTAAAGCACTGAAATTCATTCAACCCTAAATCCAGGCCGTATAAACGCTTGAGCAATTCAAAACATAGAAGGATCCTACAGGTGTTTAGGGTGAACTGAGCAGGCGAAATGTCATGATATTTAAAAAACAAAGGGAAAACTGGAAACCTAAAACCTAACGCTATGGGAATTGTTCTGAAATTAAGTTTTCCTAGAGAACAAAGCGAGCTAACGTGTTCTCCGTTGGAGTAAAACAAGTTATGCTGTCAGGGAAAGCCCTACAAATTCAGCTTATAGACCTTTTAAACTCTCCCTATTTCAAATCCTAGGAAGAAAGGGTAAAAAGCTTGACGCCATTGAAGATTTGAAGAAAGAACAAGAAAAGAAATGAGCAAGAAACTTACTGGAACAGGGATGATGCACAAGAAAAAGAAAAGAATAAAGAGTCCTTAAATATATATGTCACCATAGACATGAATAGGCAAACTCCATTTGAAAAATAATAACTGGCAAATGAAGCGACACGAAGGAGTAATTATTGTACGGAATAGGAGGGCACCTACCTACGTGGAACCTAATTAGAGAATGAAAAGGTCGAGGAACCTGAAAAGATCAAGACGCTTCGTCATTCACGCAGAGTAATGATGACAGGCAGAAAGTAATGATTAACATCATTAATTGGGAAACGGTTTATCAGTTGTATAGTGTTTTACATCAACAATTTCAAACCGTCGAGCAAAACATGGACATTTGTACGGGGATCAATGAGCGGTAAAAAAAAAAGGAAATAGCTGGCCAACGGAAAGATGACACCTGAAACCTAGTATTACATAAAGAAACCGAAAGCACTAAGATGATGTGGTAGTTCACGTAATGAATAAGACTTGAATTCGATCAAAGTAGTTACCCTAACTGCCACATCTTTGTTAATAGTAGGATAATATGGTTCGGATTTAAATTCTCTCTGTAAAACGGCTATGAAAAATAGCATATAAATACATTTTCTTGCATCAATCGAGGGGCAATTAATGCAAGCTACTTTTCACAATCAGTTCGCTTTCTCATTTATTCTTTATCTCACATTTTCTAGTGAGTGTCAAATTAATTCAATACTCAAATTAAGTAGAGGAGAATTATCCTTTACACATAACAAATTATTGGTTCTGACCTTACTTGAATCCTTTCTAAGTTCAAATATTAATCAAAATCCTCTCTTACCTTAAGAATAAAAAGGAGAGAGAGCAAGCTGAGAAATAAATCAGAACAATTGTGTGAGTGAGAGAGGAAAGTTAGATAAGCAATCTTCCAGATAACAAACTTAAACACTAATACCTATCCACTACGAAATCCCAAAGGACCTTTAAAAAAGAAAAAAAACAATCATTAATTAACCATAACGTAAGTAGTGAGAATGGCTGCTCCACCACTCTCTTTCATATTCTTCTCATCAATCTTCAATAAGAGCTTCATCTTCACCACAATAGGTAGCTTCTCCGGCAAAATCTCTTTACCTAAAACCTAATGCTTCGAATTCACATTTTGAATCATAATTTCTTTGAAGATAAGATCGTACCCGATAGTCCAATCAATCCGATCTGACTGAACTCCAACAACCCTATTCGCCTCAAAGCTTCTCATGACTTGAAAAGTTGAGGCTCCTACCAGGAACAAAAGGACTCAGTTTGAAGGTGGCGGCCAGAATCTTGAGCTTCATCTGAGATTTCTCTTGAGCAACCCTTTGCATCTGGGCGAGCTTCATGGGGAGATTCGGCTTTGAGCCTCACTTATTCGTGGAGGGGATGGGTTATTTGCGTGCCCTATATTTTTAGGGTCGGAAGTCAGTTGCAAAGAAAATTAAGTGTAAAACCTATCTACCCGATCAGATTATCCTGGTCAGATTTAACAGTCAAATTATCCTGACTAGATTCAACCACGAATTAACCTAGCATTAATTTTTTTAAACTTTTGACATTAAACAAGCACATTAAAGGTGAACTCTAAGGGTTGACTTAAGTGGTGAAAGATATGAATTTGGAGATTTTATCTCTGAAGTACAAGGTTCAAATCTTTTAGGATGCAAACAATTACGAAGACACGATGCACGGGTCTCGCGTATAAGTTTACCAGCGCATAAATAACTTAAGTGAATGTAAACGTTATAAAGACTAAAAGCATATTTAAGTAAATAAGAGGCTCCCAACACACTCCAAAAGAACATCTTTTACCAAACCTCTTTTGGATTAACATCTAAAGGAATTGTGTCAGAAAAACGCCATGGAAAATGGAATAACATTTTCACACGTTAAACTCTAGCGGTTTAAAAATGATATTAAATGCTGACATAGCACATGAAAAACGTTATATGGCATGTTCTATACTTTTTATAATATCAGTATGGTCTGCGTTTAAAAAAAATGCTAATGAAAGCATGCCATAGTATTTTTTGACCACTATATGGTGTGCTGTAGTCGCATTGGATTAATTAAGAACTAATATAAATGTATTTTGTCTCACCATCTAATTCTAAAAAATGGAAAGAAAAGAAGGATTCACTAATTAACCTGTGATAAAGAAGAGGTGTTGCATTGTAAGTATTAAAAACTGCATAATACCTTAACTAATCATAAAGTGAACTAATTAGGGACATTTAGGCATTGTTTAGCTATCAGTACTAGATAATACCAAAATACTAGACAATATTATTTTAGTATTATCCTGCATTTGGTTTGACAGTTGCACATGAGTGCAACCTTCGTCACTCACATGGTTAACCATTATTACTCTGACTTGAAAATGTGACATATGTCGCTCCTATGAACTACTACCAAGTGTCAACTTTGATTTTTCAACCTGATTGCTTGATCCACGTCAGCGACCAACCAACATAACGTGTCTTTTATATTATTTATTATTTTTATATATTCGTTCATATCATTGTAACCACTAAGTCAAGTGACAAAGACTTAAGTAGTTCATTGCCTGTGAATATTTATGGGGGCTGTGGTCAGGTTGGATTTGGATGAGGCTCAGTATATTGGAAAGGATACCCCTTCACCAGTATGGCCTCTTTAAGAGTCGTGGATATGTCGTCTTCCCATTTTGGGAAGGGACTTAGTTCTTAGGACACCCCTCAAGAGGGGTAACGGATGAATACCATCTATCTCATCGATGTGGCGCAGTCTCCGTGTTCTTTCTTCCTAGATCAGCGATCACTGCATGTGACACTTGCGTAATGTGAAAGGTAGCGTACATGAGAATCTTCCATATAGACACCCTGGCCTATGCAGTTATAGTTATAACAAACGATGATTGAACATTACCACCTCAACGAGCTTGTTGAGTTGCATTACGTAGGGTCCACTACCAATTAGACAAGAGATTAATTGGAGTGGACCATGCATGGAAGCTTCTCTATAAATAGAGATTTTCCTTTCATCGTAAGGGCTTTTGACACTTTTGACTTTTACTTCATTTTGCATTTTTTACTTACTAGACTTGGAGAATTCTCTCTGAATTCCTCCTCCTAAGAACATTTTGTCACCTGTCATAGACTGGCTCAAAGTGCACGTCCTTCACCCTTCAGATCTCAACCTCCACATTCCCAGGCTATATTTGTCATTTATTGTGACTAGATCACACCTACAACTCCACCCACATGACGTCAAAGTCACACCCCTTTAGATTCTAAACATTTGGCGGCTCTATTGGGGAATGATCTGTCACTGCAACTACAACTATGGTTGGACGTGGATTATCTACCAAGACTTCATCTCGTATTGACAGTCACATAAGCTTACTAGCAAACTTGGTAGTACATGAGATAGACGAGAGTACTTTCTAGGAGAAGCATGTCGCCACTATTGTAATCACCATTACACCTGGGAAGAATCACACTACAAATATCAAGGATTACAAATCTCACCAGGATTTCCATAGTCCTAATGATGCAGAATGTTGAGCACTCTAACATGTTCTTCTAGTGCACTCTCATACGAAATTCAGGTGCACCTTATTCGTTAGATATGATTGGGAATGATCAGCCACAAACAAGCTTGAAACAATCAAAAGACTCAATTTAGTCAATTTATATCATCCTTGCGCCAGTCATCAACAACGACATCACAAGGCTGTGACATCTACTAGCGATGAGAACATAAACAAATCGTCCAACTCTACTTTTGTCAACACCTCATCCGTTACTATCACTAGTGCATGGGACGCGTGACAACACTTACTAATATGTCTCTCATAAGCACTTGTAGAAGATACTTCAGATAGAGAGGTTATTCAAGTACAATGAGAAGATTGGTTGTGTAAAAGAATACGTAATATGCTTTGTTGATATGGGATCGTATGGCTATGACAACTCTATTCACTTGAATAGTCATGGCTTTAACAAATTAAGAAAATGTCGTGAACATATCATGGACTCTAGTAAAAGAATCCTAACGAAAGATGAAAATTTTACAACTCATGATTTCTAGTAATGACTATTGCATGATGGTTGCAACGACGATACAAACTTCCTTACATGATGACTATCGCATAATATCTTTTACATAATGACTATGAGTGATAGTTGCAAATGTGTTCCAATTGCATGATGATTTTGGTTATACTGTAAACAAAAATTTGCTTTATGAAAATAAAAATCGATATAGTATTTGAAAAAAATTATTAGAAAAAGCCTTTTCATATGCAAAGGCAAGGAGCCTTTGCATACATGCAATGGCGTCCAACACGCCTTTGCATAAGACATGCAAGGGGGTGTTGCAAAGGCATCCAATTACGCCTTTGCATATCACAAGTGATGGTGCCAGTGCTGTTGCATGTATACATGCAATGTCGTTAAAGTGTAGTTCCGACACTGTTACATAGTCCGTGCAGTCAATATTTCGTCATGTTTTTACCACTATTTTTATATTATGAATAATCGTCTAGGCAACATTGCATATTAGGAATTATATTCTCATATAAAATTATGTTTTGCATGCCACTACATCCAGTGTAAATTGGTGCCTATCGAGCCAATGTAGTATCATAAATGTACGATGCTAATGATTGAATCAGTTCTAATAAGTATTCACTGATTTAATATTATTTTTAATTATTGTTTATTCAAATATGCTCATTTAATTATTTATCTTTTTCACTATTTACTCATTCTTACTAAAAAAAAATATTTATTTGCTACCACATCATATATGCAACAAACGACCAGGCTACCACATCATATATACAACTACACTGCCACATCACCCTTGTGAGTGAGTTGCTATAGCACACCTATGGTTGCCCTGCCATAGCATGTTTGCTACTACATTGTCATAGCACAACTACCACTATGTTGTTATAGTACACTTGCCATTGCGTTGTCAATGATAAACTATGGACTACCCAGGAGATTACGAATATAACTAGTTGAATGGGGATTTATCAACCTACGTGTAGCAATTCAATGATAAACTATGGACTACCCAGGAGATTACGAATATAACTAGTTGCACAATATATGGGTACCATTATGCACATTGTTAGAGCTAAACATACCTTTGATCACCCTTTATTCAGAAACTTGACGGCTTATAAAAAGTTCCGCTAATAAAAAAAGTCAATAAATACACCTATCACTGGTTGATTCAGACTGGAGGTATCTAAGTTCTAACTGTGTCTATCACATGTCACTTAGAATAATTATTTCACTTCACCAGGTATACATATGGTAACAACAAACTATCATAAGGTGTAGATTGGGACTGTACGTATCTCACTTCTAGGCGCACCTGTCACATACCTCTTAAAATGATTCTCACTTCGTCGGGTACACACATGTTAACTATAAATTATTATGAGGTGTAGGTTGGGACTAGATATATCTCACTTCTAAGCACACCTATCACAAACTTGGAATGAGTATTTTACTTATCCAGGTACATTCGTGGCACGACAAATTATCATGAGGTGTACTCTGGGACTAGACGTATCTCACTTCTAAGCGCGCCTGTCATAGGTAGTTTAGAATGTTTTCTCAATTATCTCTTTGAATGGTCTCGAGGTAACGACAAAATTTCCACAAGGTGTGACTCAGGCCTAAACTATCACTCAGGGTGCATCCGAGGAGGGGAGAATTTGCATAAACAAAATGGTGTACTCAAGATAATGGTTCATAAAATACAAAAAGATGATCAACTATACGGCCAGAAATTCAGCGCAAATTCGAGAAGATTACAAATTTTTTGAAAAAGTGGCAATCAAGTAACATTGTAATTGATATTCTTCATTCACATCAGAATGCTCGTTGGAGGTCCAGCCCTTTACTTTTGTTAGTGGGATTTTGGGGCACGCAGTGTTAAGTCAATTATGAAAATGTATATATCACCACTAGTGTCTTTAGATATGAGCCAATGAAGGTTTGGCACTTTACTCTCAAGCTCAAATTTCTCCAATAGGTTTCATGGTTCAGGACAGTGCAATAATGTGAGATGCTTTAGGACACATTCATCAAATCAAGTTTTGCAAGAGACTATATTTCACTGGTAACATGTAGTATGGAAAAGATTATTGGCCTTCCCTCCTTCACGTTTAGATATGCCAAGAGTTGTCGAATGAATCAGGATAACTATCGTTATTTGCTCTTCCACTTGAGTGATACTACTTTTTTGTTCCTACCAAGGTCGATATCCCTATCGAACACAGGCAACAAGTTCTCCGGCATGTAACCAGAGAGTTCTGACATGTAAGAACAATGCTTTATGTACCCAAATTGGTTAATGCTCATTTGAAAGTCGACTGTTTTAAGTGTCATTATACAGCTCCCTGACCACAGTTGTGGCATGTGTTAAACTCTGGATAAGATGAAATTTTGATCCTTGACAACAAGTACTTAAGGTGAGGTCCTGACATGAACATATGTAAAGATCCACTGCTGAAAAATGTTACAATCTCATGGCATCCAAGTAATCACTTTGAGTTATGGTGAACATTATCAATGAAGCAATACAAATTGTCAAAGAATATGGGAGTTAAAGAAACCTTTTGTCATGTTGCCAGTCTAGTTTTCATAAAAAACACGTAACTATTCATCGTCTTGAAAGGAAGCCATTTGAAATTTAAATAAACATAAGTTCCATTTGAGCTAAGAAGCAACAAAATGACTCAAACACATTCAATTGGGAAGTTTGACAATGTGATCATGATTCACACGTAGTAGGGGACAATAATAATACAATAAGACTAGTTAGTTCCACCTTCTTGTTTCAAAAGTATAGACATTTTTTTAAAACTTCCATTACTTTGCTCTTGTTTAGTCGAAGTAGTGGTGTCTTTGAAGAAATGAAAAAGATGCAGTCCGCCCACTTGCTCTACTCGAACACTATTTTGATATGATTCCTAATAGTAATAGGAGATATGGGGAGGTCACCACGCACGTCTTGTAAGAGTGAGATTGAATCAGCACCTATGTATTCCACGCTCCTACTTAATGCACTGACAAAGAATTGGGGTCTAAAAGATACATCATCTACAACGGCTTTCTCCGCACCACGACTCAAACAAGCGCCCAGTGTAGGTGCCATATTTTGGCACCTACTATTGGAAAATGTGGCGTAAGCGCGATGGAGGCGTGGTGGTTTTTTAAAATTGTTTATTCGATAAAATGAAAACAAGCACAACGCAATGATTTCCAAAATAAAATGTTTATTCAAAATACTTTTCAATCAGGATCCATTATATATTTATATATTAAATCAAAGACATGCACGGATAAGAATCATATACCTCTTATAGTCTATATCAAGCATCCTCACAAACCAATGATCCTTCGTTAACAGACTTCAAGATTCACACCACGATTTTCCAAGCCAATCCTCAAACACACTAGGACGTGTGTGGCCACGTAAAATAATTCGAAGACACTTTTTTTATCTCTAGATGTACTCAACACATGAGATCTTGAGATTTACTGAGAAAGATTAATTTAGTGAAACAATCCTGTGAGAGAATACGATGATTATTCTTTCAGAATTTTTAACTTTTTAATCACAGATAGAATTTACCCTGATAAAAATTGTGTTTGCAATTCTCTATCAACACTGAGGGCAATAGAATAATATCTATATATTTTCTAGATAATGACATATTAGATTTTTAGGGATAAAATTAAAATAATATTTAATTTCAAAATTACTATTGCAGTGGAACCCACTGTAACTTGTGCATAATTGCAGTGCCACACGACATTGCAGTTTCCCGTGAGCTATCATAGGGCCTCACGACACTGTAATTAGAAAATTAATCGATATAATTATATATATGTATATGTGTGTATGTGTGTGTGTAATTTCTGAAATTTCTATATAAATATTTCAATTAATTAATCACACATAATTATCTCATATTGCGTACTTGCCCCAGAATAAAAATTTCTCTTACAAGTCAGTCCTTTTATCATGTCTTAGAATATTCACACCCTAGACTGCGTAATACAGAGGTGACTTGAGTACCATAGACCTATAATCTTATGTCCAATAAACCACATTATTAATGAAACTCTTTAATTAAATAATTTTATTTATTATTCTTCCACTATAAATATGAAATTGCACTCTTAGAGATTATATAATGTATTTATAGAGTATTCTCGTGTAATCCATTGATATAATTATTTCACGCAGTTCTGTCCTCCAATTATTGGTTCATAAATTAGAATTGGTCAAAATTACCAATTTACCCTTCTAATTATCATTTGTTCCTTAAGTACCATCAATTCATTAGTGAATGGCTAATTTATAATAGTATTATAAATTTGAGCTTAATAACCATTCAGTTTCAGAATTAACACTTAAGTGAACCAATATACGATCCGTTAGGAAAGCTTGGATTCCAAATCTTGTAAGATCATGTTTAGAGCCATCTATATCATTGAATCTCCAAAATAAAAATCACTAGCTTGTTTTACAAACAAACCTTAACGAGTGAATCAAAAGCTCTAGTAGACATGTATTAAATAAGCATCTAGATCTTAGAATCTTACCTTTGATGAGATTATATAGTCCTATGGCTTCAAGCAAAACATTGATGAAGCCTGTGTTTATAAATACATCCAAGAGAAGATAATGGCTTTCTTAGTTCTTTATGTTGATGATATTCTACAGATTGGGAATGACGTAAAAACTCTGTCAAAGGTAAAGTAGTAGTTAATTGAGAAATTTCAAACGAAAGATTTGGGAACGAGATATGTTCTGGGCATCCAAATCCTAAAGGATAGAAAGAATAAGCTCTTGGTCATTTCTCAAGCATCTTATATTAATAAGGTGCTGGAGAGATTCTCTACAGATAATTTTAGGAAAGGTCAACTCCTGAATAAACATGGAATTGTCTTTCGGAAGGAACAATGTCCTAAGGAACCTGAGCAGGAAGAGGATATGAGAAATGTTCCCTATTTTTCAGCAGTTGGAAGTCTCATGTATGTCATGTTGTGTACGAAACCGGACATCTGTTATCTAGTGGGAATTTCTGGTCGTTATCAATTGAATCCAGATTTGGAATATTGGATTGCAGTAAAGCATATTCTCAAGTATCATAGGAGGATGAGAAACTATATGTTTGTTTATTCAGGTGAAGACCTGGACCCACAAGTTATACTGATTTTGACTTTCAATCAGACAGAGACAAGTGGAAGTTGACATCTGGATCAGTATTCACCCTAGTTGGAGGAGCTGTATTCTAGAGAAGTATTAAACAGTCCAGCATGCTGATTCCACTATGAAAGCTGTATATATAGCATCTTGTGAAGCTGCGAAAGAAGCGGTATGGCTTAGAAAGTTTTATACTGATCTGAAAGTAGTTTCAGATATGGACAAGCCACTAATTCTGTACTATGACAACAGTGGGGCGATAGAAAATTTCAAGGAATCAAAGAGTCACAAGAGGGGAAAGAACATAGAGAGGAAATATCATCTTGTAAGAGAGATCGTGCATCGAATGGATGTAATAGTTATGAAGATAGCGTCGGAACAGAACCTAACTGATCCTTTTACAAAGACACTTTTTACAAAGTCATTTGAGGGTCACGTGTGTAACATGGGATTGAGACAAATTCCAAATTTACTTTAGGGCAAGTGGAAGATTGTTGCTGATTATTTCATCAAAGCATGTGTATTGACATTTTGATATGAAATTTAATGAGGATTAGATTTTTCTTATAGTTGTTCTTTTAAATTATTGTTAAATAATTTATATAAATATCTGAAAATTTCATAATGATTAATAAAACTATGATCTTATATTAGTACGAGATGATTAAGATCATGGATAATGAATAAATTTGTCAGCAACATATTAAAGTATGAAATCTTTAATGAATGGTTGCTAGTACAGTTCACTAAGCATTATGAATGCGTGTGATCTAGATCTGAATTATTGATGTGTGTAATCATCTTAGTGAATGTACTTTATATAATGAGATTATATATGACTGGACCGATGTGAATTCATATCTTTATTATAAAGATTTAATACACATCAATTCGATGATCATATGTAGATAAGTCTGAATCCTGCGTAGTCATGAACTCATATGCATGTCTACTGGATCTTTTGATTCACTCGTTAAGGTTTGTTTGTAAAACAAGCTTGAGACTTTTGTTTTGGAGATTCATGATGTGGATGGCTGGGAACATGATCTTGTAAGATTTAAAATTCAAGTTTTCCTAACAGATCGTATATTGGTTCCGTTAAGAGTTAATTCTGGAACTAAATGGTTATTGAGCTCAAATTTATAATAAGATTATAAATTTCTCATTCACTAGTGGATTAATGGTACATAAGGGTCAAGAGGTATTTAGAGTGGTAAAATGATATTTTAGATCAACTCTAATTTATGAACCAATAATTGGAGAACAAGATTACATGAAATTATTATATCAGTGGACTACATGAGAATACTCTATAAATATATTCTACAATCACTAAGAATTCAATTTCATATTTATAGTGGAGTAATAATGGAATTGATAAATAAGATTATTTAATTAAAGAGTTTAATTAATAATCTGGTTTATTGGAGCTTAGGATTACAGGTCCATGGTTTTTAAGTCACCTCTGTACTACGCAATCTAGCATGTGAATATTTCACGACATGAGAAAATAAATGACTTGTAAAAGAATTTTTTAATTTTGGGAAAGGTACATAATTATGAGATAATTATATGTGATTAATTAATTAAGAATTAATTAATTTAATTATGTATATTTCAGAAATTATATATATATATAAATAATTATTGATAAGTGAGACATACTATCTAATTTGTGAAATTACATAATTAAATTATTATTAGATAATAATTTGAATCAACTAAATCTGTTATTTATGAAATAACAGATAAGTTAGTTGATAAGGATAATCAGATATGTTAATTTTGAATTAACTGATATCTAGATATTTATCTGATTAAAATAAATATTTAATTTGTAGTAATTTTCACGTATCAATCACTGATTGTATCAGAGATTGACATGAACTACTGTAGTGTCACCAACACTGTAGTGCCTGTGACACTGCAGTTGTGCATAGTTACAGTGGGTCTCACTGTAATTGACAATTTTATAATTAAATATTATTTCAGTTTATCTCAAAAAATTCTGATAAGTCATTGTCTAGAAAATATACATATATTATTCTAATGGCCTCAGTTGATGAATTAGTAATCAGTTCATAAAAAATCAAATTAAGAACGCAGTTGGTGTCATAGTGATTTTTCTATGTGATTAATAGTTAATCAAAACTCTAAAAGAATAATCATCGTGTTCTTTTAGGGAATCGTCTCACTAAAGTTCTTCTACGTAAATCTCTAGATCTCATATATTGAGTACATCTAAAAACAGTTGTATTATTCTACGTGCTCAGACACGCCCTAATGCGTTGAGGATTGACTTGGAAGATTTTTGTGTGGATCTCGGAGTCTACTGATAGTTAGAACGGTTTCGTGGGACGGAGGATCGATCGGTTTTGCAAGGACACTTGATATAGACTACAAGATGTATATGATTACTGACCTTGTATGTCGTAAATTTAATATATAAATATATAATTGATCGTGACTGATTGAAAAAGAGTTTTGAATAAAAAGTGTTTTTTTGTTATCATCGCTATGCGCATGTTTTTTTATTAAAAGATTCGATATTTATTATAAGTTTACTTTTTAAATGGTCTCGTGCCACACGCTTCCGTCGTGCACACGCCGTGATAACCAACAGTAGGTTGGATCATATGTTGTGTTCTTGTAGTTTGTTGTTAAAATATGATAAAGTTGTTGTTTACCATATCCATTTACCTAGGTCATACCATTCTACTTTGCTTTTGGATATAAAGCCTTCTTATCAGGCTACTAATGTTATACAGAGTTTTCGCCTTGATGTGCAATGGTTGAGTTATGCTAGGTTCCGGCAGGTTATTGTGCAATCTTTGACTAATAATGAGTTTCATTCACCAAGGGAGCTTATGCTCGGTAAAAAAGCACGAACAAGGGCTAATCTTATCTAATGACGAAGAACAAATCAATGTAACTCTCAAACTCGAGTGAAGAAGATGGAGAACGATCTTGAACGGACAATCGTTGCTGAAGAGAAGTATTGGAAAGGCAAGACTCACATGGATTGGTTGAAATCGGGATACCGTAATATGGCATTATTTCATGTTAAATTTAAACAGAAAGGTAGAGGGCTTCATATTCTGAGGTTAGTGGATGATCGGGGAGGTCGGTGCATTGAACAAAAAGAAAGACATAATGAGGTTAGCTCAACACTATTTTCATCTTTTATATTCTTCCCAAGAACCTCGGGAGGTGGAGAGGGCTGCAGTAGTGTTAACTGCTCAAGTGTCACCCAGCCAGAATGAGAGTCTAGTTGCTCCATTTTAGGGTTCAGAAATTAAAACAAATTTTTTTCAAATGACTGCATCTAAAGCCCCTGAAGCGGATGACTTCAATGCTAGATTTTCTCAAAATCATTGGAGTTCAATGGCTAAGGATGTTGAAGCTTTGATGCAAGATTTTACAACTCTGGTAAGCTTCCCACATGTCTTAATTCAAAACATATGACCCTTATCCTTAAATGTGTTGCACCGCGGTCTTTGAAAGATTATCGACCAATATTATTATGCAATGTATTATACAAAGTTATCTCTAAAGTTCTTTGATAAGCTGAAACCACTTATATCTGAGTTGATATCTCCATACCAGGGAGGTGGAGAGGGCTGTAGAAGTGTTAACTGCTCAAGTGTCACCTAGCCAGAATGAGAGTCTGGTTGCCCCATTTCAGGGTTCAAAATTCAAACAACATTGTTTCAAATGAGTGCATCCAAAGCCCCTGAACCGGATGGTTTCAACGCTGGATTTTTTCAAAATCACTGGAGTTTAATGGCTAAGGACGTTGAAGCTTTGATGCAAGATTTTTACAGCTCTGATAAGCTTCCCACACGTCTTAATTCAACACATATTTCCCTTATCCATAAATGTGTTGCATCGTGATCTTTAAAGATTATCGACCAATCTCATTATGCAAAGTATTATACAAAGTTATCTCTAAAGTTCTTTACAATAAGCTGAAACCACTTCTATCTGAGTTGATATCTTCATACCAGGGTGCTTTTATAATAGGTAGACGTATTCGGGACAATATTATTATAGTGCATGAAGCGCTTCATTCTCTTCGCCAAAGGTCCAGAAGTAGGGTGGGGAATGAATATGATTATAAAATTAGATATGGCTAAGGCTTACGATTGATTAGAATGAAATTTGATTGAGGCTATTTTGGTTAAATTGAATTTTTATCCCAGGTGGCTAAAATAGATCCTTGAATGTGTGAGGAGTGAGGACAGTCTCTTATTCTATAATTGTGAATGGTGAACTCTCATATCCTTTTTATCCTACTCGAGGTCTCCAACAGGGTGATCCGTTATCGTCGAATCTATTTATTTTATGTGCTGATGTTCTGTCTAGACACATTATGGTGGCAGTTGAGGCTAACAAACTCCATGAGTTTTCCCCGAGCTGATTTAATTAATCTATTTCACACTTTTTCTCACTGATGATGTAGTTCTTTTTTGTCTTGCTAATGAGCAAGAGATAAATGTTATCAAATTCATTCTCCAAGCTTATTATGAGGCCTCAGGTTAATCGGTAAATTATGAAAAAAGTTTTATATGTTTTCTTCTAATATCCCTTTACTTGGTCAATCCTTTTATAATGCCATGTTAGATATTTCTCATTGTGGTTGGTTTGGGAAATACTTAGGATTAACTTTCGCTTTTGAGGGATCAAAGAGGAGATTTTTTATGAATTACGAAAGAATCTTGATTCTAGGATCAATGGGTGGGCTGAACAAATGCTTTCTCCGGCCGGTAAGGAAACTCTCATAAAGGTTGTAGCTTATGCTTTAATGATTTATACCATGCATTATTTTAAATTATTTGTCTTTACATATAAAGATCTATGTCAATGTTTGAACCAATTTTGGTGGGGTATCTCAGCTGGCAAAGGTAAAGTTCATTGGTCTTCGTGGGAGTACTTAACTAAAGCTAAATCTTGTAGGGGGTATTGGTTTTAAAGATTTTGAATGTTTTAATCAGGCTTTGTTAGCCATTAATTATTGGTATCTTCTTGTTAAGCCCTCAAATTTATTGTGTAAAATATTACAGAATAATATTTCTTTCGAGGTGGTTTCCTGTAGGATAACAGGCCCGTGAGAGCTTCATGGGTGTGGCGCTTTCTACTTTTTAGAAGACTCCTGTTATGTGAGGGATTTATATGGAAAATTAGGCAAGGTAGATCGATTAATGTATGGTTGAACCCTTGGCTCCCTAGGATTGGTGCTTTTCTTCCTAGATCTTCTCTAGTAGATTTGTTTGGTTGTGTTGCAGATCTTATCTCTCCCCTGAACCATACTCAGAATCGGGCAACCATTAATCAAAGCTCCAACCGAGAGGAAGTTGCTCTTATCCTCAGTATTCCTCTTCTCTTAAAGCGGTCTTCTGATGCTAGATTGCTCTTTGGTTGAAACAACGACGAACATCAAGTTCTTAAGCCATCGATTATTCATCTTCTGATTCTAGGATTTGGCATGGCATTTGGAGAATGGATGTTCCTCCAAAGATTAAGTTCTTTTTGTGGAGGTTCCTGAATGCGTTTTTGCCCACTAGAGCAGCACTCCTTTGACGTAGAGTTAATGTTGGAGATCCTTCCTGCCCTCTTTGTGCAGAAGCTGAAGAAACCTCCTCTCACCTCTTGTTTCCACTGTCAAACACTGATCTCCAACATACTTAACGAAGGTTATTGATAGCTTCCTGAAGTATATCCACTGTCAAACACTGATCTTCTCAGTTATGTAAAGTTTGTGTTTCTATTGAGTAGAGTTTGCTACTTTTCTGGTTTATATCTGTATTAACATGGGTGCTATGCCGATAGCAGCTCATGTAACTCATTTTTTTTCTGTTAGTTGTGTTTAGGGTGCTCATTCCCTTTTTGGGATTTTTGTATTTTGTAACGTTGACTTTGTTTAATAAAGTTCATTTCTTGTAAAAAAATCACAGCAAAATCTCTCCCGCCATGAACTCTATTTGTTCCATCGCATCCCCAACTCTCCCAACGCTACTTTATTTTCGTTCTTCAGCTTTCAAATTCCCTTTCATACTCATTCTCAATCTCTCTCTCTCACTCATCTCTATCCGTTAGGGTTATGTTGCCTCAAATCTCTCCGCATTTATCTCCTTATTTCACTTCAAATCTGAGTCACTTTCGAGTCTTCAAGGTCCATTTTCCCCTGCGAATCTTGTGTGCCTGATGTCAAGGAAGATGACTTTGACGATGATGAAGATGACATGGCCGTCGATGAATACAAGGACATTTCTAGCGATGCGTTGGAGAGAGTCGAGTAGAGCGATGATGAAACAATTATATCAATGAAAGTTGTGGGACCTCAAGTCAGTACGAGGAATATATGTGGCAAAGAGTGGAAAAACTGCTAAACGAAGCTAAAGTTTTTGGCAAAGAAATTATCGATGTCGATGAACTTGCTTCAAATTTATAATTTTCACATTGATAAATTTCAGCGATTGGCCATACAAGCATTCTTGAGAGGATCATCAGTGGTGGTCTCGGTGCCTACAAGTAGTGGCAAGACTTTGAGTGCAGAAGCTGTGGGGTTGCCACCGTAGCAAGGAAAAAGAGATTGTATTACATAACTCCCATTAAAGCCTTGTCAAATCAAAAGTTTCATGAGTTTCGCGAGATGTTTGGAGACAACAATGTTGGGCTTCTTACATGAGACTTTGCAGTTAACAAGGACGCTCAAGTTTTGATCATGACAACATAGATTTTGTGTAACATTGTACCAAAGTGTTGGGATGGCTTCATCTGGAAGTGGACTTTTTCATGTTGACGTGATTGTTTTGGATGAAGATTATCTTAGTGACATATCATGGGTATGGTGTGGGAGGAAATTGTTATTTATTGCCCCAAAGAAGTTCAACTTATATGTCTCTCGGCAACAGTTGTAAATGTTGGAAAAGGTTGAGAAATTAAAAGGAAAATAAAAGGAAAACGTGGTGTGTGAATGAAAGTGCACGATGTTATCTGAATTTTATGCTTAGCATGGAATAGTGCATAAGATTAACACACCTTACACGCCTCAATAGAATGATGTGGCTGAAAGGAAAAAATAGAACTCTGAAAGATAAGGTGAAGTGTATGTTTAGCAGTTCTGGACGACCTCAAAATTTGTGGGGGGAGGCATTGCTTACAGCTAACACCATACTGAACAATGTTCCACATAAGAAGACTAACGAGTCTCCTTATAAAGTGTGGAAAGGGAAGTTGCCTTCCTATATAATCCTAAAAGTATGGGGGTGTCTAGCAAAGGTACAAGTACCATTGCCAAAGAGACTCAAGCTTGGACCTAAGATAATAGACTGTGTTTTCCTTGGATATGCTTGTAACAGTGATGCATATAGATTTTTTATGATTAAGTCAAAAATTTCTGAATTAAGTACCAATACTATAATAGAGTCTGTTAATGCTAAATTCTTTGAGAATGTGTTTCCATTTAAGGAAGGAAGACACACTGAAACAAACAAACAAGGTTTAGAAAAAGTTCTTCTAGAGCTCAGATTGATGGAGAATCTGAACCTAAGCCTAGGAGATGTAAACGAGTACCTCATTTGGTTCAGAATTTCTATCATACTTGACGGAAGTTGAACCTCATACTTATAAGGAGGCGATGTCCAATCTTGAGGCTCCATGATAATGAGGTAGATTCCAATATGAAAAACAACACATATAAATTGGTTGATCTCCCTCCTGGGAATAAATTAATAGGCTATAAATATATCTTGAAAAGAAAGCTGAGAGCTAATGGTACTATCAAATAGTATAAAGCTCGGTTGGTAGCTAAGGGATACCGACAGAAGAAAGGTATAGACCATTTCGATATCTATTCTCTAGTGAAGAGAATCACATCCATCAAAATATTGATTGCACTTGCTGCTTTACATAATTTGAAAATTCACCAAATTGATGTAAAGACTACTTTCTTAAATCGAGAATTGGATGAAGAAATCTATATGGAACAACCTGAAGTGTTCGTGGTCAAAGGCCAAGAACGAAAGGTCTGTAAACTTGTAAAATCCCTTTATGGGTTAAAACAAGCGTCAAGGCAATGACATGAGAAGTTTGATCACACTCTGCTATATAATGGCTTTAAGATAAATGAATGTGATAAATGTGTCTACATTAAAGGTACTAATGATCAATTCATCCTAGTATGTTTACATGTAGATGACATGCTTATAGTGAGATCGAATAAGGATGTTGAATTCTAAATTTGACGTGAAAGACTTAGGTCTAGTAAATGTCATTCTTGGAATTCAAGTAAAGTGAACTGGAAATAAATATATCCTCACTCAATCCCATCATGTATAAAAGATCATAAAGAGGTTTGGGCGATTTGGAAACAAACCAACAGTAACTCCTTTGGACCCAAACTGTAAGTTGAGGAAGAATGATGGAGTTGGAGTATCTCAACTGGAGCACTCACAAGTAATTGGTAACCTAATGTATTTCATGAATTGCACTAGGCCTGATATAACATATTCAATAAGAAGGCTTGCAAGATATACAAGTAATCTTGGGCATGATCACTAGAGTGCATTGGTTAGAGTACTAAGGTACTTAAAGTTCACTATGAACTACGGATTTCTTTACTCAAACTATCCACCTATGATAGAAAGATTTAGTGATGTTAACTAGATTTTTGACAGTTTAGAGATTAAATCAGCTAGTAGATATATTTTTACCGTAGGTGGTGGAGCTATCTCATGGAGGTCTACTAAGCAAACCTGTATAGCTCGTCCAACTATGGAATCAGAATTCATAGCTTTGGACCAGGCTTGCGAACAAGCAGAATGGCTAAAAAATTTCTCGGAAGACATTCCAGTGTGGCCAAAACAGTTGTGTCGGCAATATGTGTCCATTATGACAATATGACTACGACCTCAAAGCATGTGTTTTGACATTTTAATATGAAATTTAATGGAAGACAATTAATTGTTCTTTTAAATTATTGCTGAATAATTTATATAAATATGTGAAAATTTCATATTCATTAATGGGACTATGATCTTGTATTAGTACATGAGGATTAAGATCATAGATAATGAATAAAAAAGTCACCAATATATTAAAGTATGGAATCGTTAATGAATGGTTGTTAGTACGGTTCATTAAGCATTATGAATGCATGTGATCTAGATTCAAATCGTGAATGTACGTTATATAATAAGATTATATATGACATGACCGATGTGAATTAATATCTTTATTAACATACCGTTTACCATAAATGTTTAATACACATCAATCTGATGATCATATGTAATAATCAGTCTGAATCTAGAGTAGCCATGAACTCCTATACATTTCTACTGCATCTTTTGATTCACTCATTAAGGTTTGTTTGTAAAACAAGTTAGTGACTTTTGTTTTGGAGGTTCAGAGATATTGATGGCTGGGAACATGATCTTACAAGATTTGAAATCCAAGCTTTCCTAACGGATCGTATATTGGTTCCTATAAGTGTTAATTCTGAAACTGAATGATTATTGAGCTCAAATTTATAATACGAGTATGTATTAGTCATTCACTAGTGAATTAATGGTACTTAAGGATCAAGAGGTAATTATAAATATTAAACGATAATTTTGACGAGCTCTAATTTACGAACCAATAATTCAAGGACAAAACTATATGAAATGATTATATCAATGGATTACACGAAAATACTCTGTAAATACATTCTGTAGTATCTAAGAGTGTAATTCCATATTTATAGTGGAGTAATAATAGAATTAATAAATAAAATTATTTAATTAAGAAGTTTAATTAATAATCTAGTTTATTGGAGCTTAAGACTATACGTCCATAGTTCCCAAGTCACTTATGTACTATGTAGTCTAGGGTGTGAATTTTTCAGGACATGAGAAAATGTCTGACTTGCAAAAGAAAGTTTTATTCTAGGACAAGTACGTAATTCTAAGATAATTATGTATGATTAATTAATTGACCTATTTACAAATAAATTTTGGAAATTACACACACACACACACATATATAAAATAATTATATCGATTAATTTTCTAATTATCGATAAGTGAGATAGAATATCTAATTTATAAAATTGGATAATTATAAATTATTATTAGATAAGAATTTGAATCAACTAAATTTATTTTTGTGAACTAACATATAAGTAAGTTGATAGGGATAATGAAATATGTTAATTTTAAATTAATTAATAATCAGATATTTATCTAATTAAAATAATTATTTAATTCACAGTAATTACCACATGTCAATAACTGATTGGGAATCAGAGATCGACATGAACTATTATAGTGCCACGTGACAGTATAGTAGTGGGGGTGTAATACTGTAGTACCACAGTAGTGCCGTGGGGCCTTGTGGTAGGTCACGGCAACTACAGTGCCGTGTGGCACTATAGTTGCGCAAAAATTGTAGTGTGTCCCACCACAATGGTAATTTTGAAAATAAATATTATTTTATGTTTATCCCAAAAAATATGATATGTCATTATCTAAAAAATAAATAGATATTATTCTATTAGCCTCAGTGTTGTTAGATAGTGAAGAACACAATTGCTATCAGGGTGAATTTTTTTATGTGACAAAAAAGTTAATCAAAAAACTTTATGAGAATAATCATCGTATTATCTTAGATGATTGTCTCATAAAAAATAATCATTCTCAATAAATCTCTAGACTCATGTGTTGAGTATATCTAGAGACATAAAACGTGTATTTGATTATTCTACGTGCCTAAACACGTGCTAGTGCGTTTGAGGATTGACTTGGAAGATCTTGATGTGGATCTTGAAGTTCGTTGTTCGTGGGAACACATGATCGTTGGTTTGCGAGGACGCTCAATATAAACTACTAATGGTATATGATTCCTATCCATGTATGTCTCAGATTTAATATATAAATATATAATGGATCTTGATTGAAAAGAGTTTTTCAAAATTTTAGAAATCGTTGTGTCGCGCTTGTTTTCATTTTATCGAAAAACATACGATTCATTTTTAATGAATTTTTAAAAAGCCACCACACCTCCGCCGCGCGAGCGCTGCGTTTTTCAACAATTAGTATCAGAGTGGTCATTATATGTTTGTATATTAAATACTGTGTGGGTATTCTTGCATTGTTCATAATATATTTTGATATATGTGAATGAATGGATGGTTTAGTTTTTGAATGTATGGTTAAATAATGGATTGTTAATTGTACGGTGATTATTGAGTTTAACTTGGTTCTTTAATTTTTCTTTAGATCTTGTGTAAGCCGATTTGGAGCGTAGGAATTTTCTTAATTTTATTTTGAATATTATATTATAATTATTCCGATCGCGAGAATGCGGTCGGCGGCAGCCGGTGCGCAGTGGCGGTGGATGTCTGGCGACGGTGATGGGTGGCAGTGGGAGAGTCTTATCGATGGTACGAACTGTTGTCACATATAGGAAAGTTTCACAAAAACCCTTATGCCAAATTATCTTATCACTGCAGAGTTTTATTATAACCATAAATCTATCTATTATCTTTTAAATTTTAAAATTAATGTAATTTTAAAATTAATTTTTATAAGTTAATTTTATGAAAATTAAAAATTAATTAATAGATTGAGTTTGACCCAAGTTTGACCAAGTCAATAAATTGTTTATTGACTAAGTCAAATTCAATAATTTTAAAAGATAATTATAGAGATCATTTTTAATTAAGAAATATAATTTTTCCTAATTAAAAAGGTTTTGTTCGAAGCTTGAAGAATATGAAGATGGACATTAGGTGGAGAATGAGTTATTTTGGAAATATGTAATCTTGAAGTCATCTTTGTAATTTTTTTATTTCAATGGTTGTAATTTAAAAATATCTAATAGTCACTCGGTCCATTATTATTTTATTTAATTATTAAATACATATTTATTGATATTATTGATAACATGACAATGCATTAGTCGATCACATGCCATACATGAAACCCTACACAGTTTTATTTAATCATGCATCTCAACAATAGAAACATGATTTATTAGGATTGTATAAATATGTTTACGTAAATTATTTTGAGAAATTAATTGCATGTAAAACGCTAGGTTTAATTAGTTAAAACTTGGTAACCACATTACTCCAAAGGCTATAGTAACATTTTAGATAACCAACTTTATTAAAAGAGTTGTATTAAAGTTTGATAAATATAGTTAATTAGTTAATCTAACTTCACATAATTATAACTTAGGCTCTTTAGAAGGTTAAAAGAATTTAGACCAATTAGATTGGATTAACTGTTAATATTGCATTCATGGGGTTTTTTTAACTAGTAACTAATTTAGAATTATTTGATTAGTTAAAATAGAAACACGTTATTCTGAAATAGTGAGTGCGAGAAGGTTGACATGTCAATGTAACATATGATCTCCATTATTAGTACAACACTATGAGAAACAATGATGACCTTGAGATGACATTGTTTTCACCCCCTAAGGAAGGTTTCGAACTGTATCAATACCAAGGTTGGACTTCTTAAGAAGATATGACTAAGTGATGTAGTTTAACTTTGACCGATCCTAACGTGACACATTCTAAATCAAGTCATTAAATCCAAAATAATGGGTTACATTCACAAAATCACAATCATGCTTTTATGTGGATAATTGTGACTTGACCGAATAAGAGATATCTTATTGTTAAAAGAGAAAATATGAGAAATTTTAAATTTTCATTAATAAGGATGAGAATGTCTCATAGACAGTCTAAGATTAATCTGACTGACCCTAAGGTGACACGTTTATTGTTGGGTTATTTTATCGTGATTAGTAAATACTAAATTTATGTGTTTATTATGTTGCATTCATTCATCGCGTTTACTTTTCAAATTCTAGATATTTATTTCAATTATACTGAATTATGTATATTTTTTTTAGTTATTATTATGTCTACCATGGACAACCCTATTACTACTTTACTTACACTTGAGAAACCGAATAGTGATAATTTCATAAGATAAAAATCAAACTCGAACATGTTGCTAGTTTATGAGCATAATGAATTTATTCTTGCTGAAGAAAGTCTTGAAAAGCCTACAGTCAATACTTGGATTATTGACACAGGGGCTACCATTGGGAGCGAGGTAAATGTTACCGAGCAAAACCCTTCTCCTTCTGTGGTTAGTAGTAACAAGAAGAAGAAAAATGGTAAAGACAAAAGCAAGAATAATAACAAAAAGAAGGCCAAAAGGTCAGTCTAGGGCAAGAAGAACAATATTGACAACGAACTCGTAGGAAAATGTTTCCATTGTGGCGTTGAAGGTCAATGGTGTTGGTTGTCGTGGCGCGTGCGCGGTAGAAGCATGTGGCTCGAGGCCATTTTAAAATTAAACTTTCAATAAAGATCGAATTTTTTAATTAAACAAAACTTGCGCAACACCACGATAACTAAATAAAAAAAGTATTGAAAGCTCTTTTTAAATCAGCCATGATTCATTATATATTTATACATTAAATCTATAATATAAAAGGTTGAGAATCATATACCTCTTATAGTCTGTATCAAACGTCCTTGCAAAATCGATCGATCCTCCATCCCACGAAACCGTTCCAACGATCAATAGGCTCTGAGATCCACACCAAGATCTTCTAAGTCAATCATCAACGCACTAGGATGCGTGTGAGCACGTACAATATTATGAGATTTAGAGATTTACTGAAAATGACTTTAGTGAGGCAATTCTCTAAAAGATTGTGGTGATTATTATTTTAGAGTTTTGATTAACTATTAATCATAGAGAAAAATCACTCTGACACCAACTTTGTTCTCAATTCAATTTTTTTGACGAACTGATGAACTTATTCATCAACTGTGGCCATTAGAATAATATCTGTATATTTTCTAGATAATGACGTATCAAA
This sequence comes from Datisca glomerata, assembly GCA_003255025.1. Taxonomy (NCBI): domain Eukaryota; kingdom Viridiplantae; phylum Streptophyta; class Magnoliopsida; order Cucurbitales; family Datiscaceae; genus Datisca; species Datisca glomerata. The sequence continues at coordinate 1,659,414 of QANY01006039.1, forward strand.
TTTGTTAGGTATAAACTGAAATAATATTTAATTATAAAATTACCAATTACCGTGGGACCCCACTGTAACTGTGCACAACTGCATTGTCGTATGGCACTACACTGTCCCACTCCCACTATTATAGTGCGACGTGTCACTACAGTAGTCCATGTCAATCTCTTATACCCAATCAGTGATTGACACGTGACAAATATTGTGAATTAAATATTTAGTTTAACATATCTGATTATTCCAACCAACTAAGTTATATGTTATTTCACAAATAATAGATTTAGTTTATTCAAATTATTATTTAATAACAATTTAATCATCTAATTTTATAAATTAGATATTTTATCTCACTTATCGATAATTAGAAAAATAATTGATAATTATATATATATATATATATATATNTAATTAAGCGTACATAATTATCTCATAATTATGTACTTGCCCCATAATAAAAATTCATTTTACAAGGCAATCATTTTCTCATTCTTGAAATATTTACACCTTATATTGCGTAGTAGAAAGGTGACTTGGGGACGATGAACCTATAATCCTAAGCTCTAATAAAATAGATTATATAATTAAACTCTTTAATTAAATAATCTTATGTATTAATTTCATTATTTCTCCACTACAAATATGAAATTGAACTCTTAGTGATTATAAAATGTATTTACAGAGTATTCTCATGTAGTCTACTGATATAATCATTTCATGTAATTATGTCCTCCAATTATTGGTTCGTAAATTAGAGCATATCAAAATGACTATTTTACCCCTCTAAATATATATTGATCCTTAAGTATCATTAATCCACTAGTGAATGGTTAATTTATAATCTTATTATAAATTTGAGCTTGCTAACCATTCGATTCTAAAATTAACATTCAGGGGAATCAATATACGATCCGTTAAGAAAGCTTGGATTCTAAATCTTACAAGATCATATTCCGAGCCATCCACATCACTAAATCTCCAAAATAAAAGTCACTAGCTTGTTTTACAAACAAACCTTAACGAGTGAATCAAAAGATCCAGTACACATGCGTAGAAGTTTATGACTACTCAGGATTCAGACTGATCTATATATGATCATTGAATTGATGTGTATTAAATCTTTATGATAAATGACAGGTTGATAATGATATTAATTCACATCGGTCCAGTCATATATATTCTCATTATATAAAGTACCTTCACTAAGATATCTATACAGATCAATGATCCAGATCCAGATCATACGCATTTATAATACTTAATGAACCATACTACCAACCATTCATTAAAAATTTCATACTTCAATATGTTGCTGACAATTTTATTCATTATCTATGATCTTAATCTTCCCGTACCAATAAAAGATCATAGTCTCATTAATGAATATAGAATTTTCAGATATTTATATAAATTATTCAATAATAATTTAAAAGAATATTTATAAGAAAAATGTAATACTCATTAAATTTCATATCAAAATATCAATATACATGCTTTGAGGGTATAACCCCAACAAATGGAAGAGAAAATTTAACAAGTATCTCTCCAAGCTGAAAAAAAAAAGTAAATATGATTTACTTGTACTTGAAGCTTGTTTAGTGGAATATGATTTGTCTTCCTAGATACTGGACTCAGGAGCCACTAACTATGTATGTTCTACTTTGCAGATACTTGATTTGTTAAGGGATCTAGCTGATGGAGAGGTCATTATGAGAGTTGGTAGTGGTGCGCTTGTGTCAACGAAAGCATTGGTGACAGTCCGTCTTAATTTTGGAAATAATTATTTAGTTTTGAACAATGTTTATTATATTCCTAAATTTTTTAGAAATTTGATTTCCCTTTCATTACTGCATGAATAATTTTTTGAAGTTTCTTTAATTATTAATGAGTTTATTATTTCTAAGCATGGATTCAATATTTGTCATGCAAAGGGACTGTTTATGCTTAAATCGACTGAACGTGCGTTAGATAATTCTGAATTTTTTAAAGTAGCAAAACCTAAAAGTAACAAACGATAAAAAGTTTCTCATGATAATGATAACACATATCTTTGGCATCTTAGGTTAGGACATATTAATCTAGATAGGTTAAAAAGGTTAACAAAACATGGTGCTTTGAGAGAACTCAAAGTTAGAACTCTTCCTGTTTGTGAATCATGTCTAGGGGAAATATGATCAAGAGATATTTCTCTAAAAAGGGCCAAAGAGAAAAAGAACCACTTGAGCTAGTGCATAGTGATATCTGTGGACTGATCAACGTGCAAGTTAGAGGTGGGTATGAGTATTTTGTCACTTTTATTGGCGATTACTCAAGATTTGGTTATACTTACCTAATACATAAAAAGTCTGAAACTTTTGGAAAGTTTAAAGGTTTCAAAGCTGAAACTGAATAATAATTAGGTAACTCATTAAAAATCCTTTGATCAGATCGAGGTGGTGAATAATTGGATTTAAAATTCAAGGATTACCTGTTGGAGTATGAAATCCTATCCCAACTCACAGCACCTGGAATGCCACAACAAAATGGTGTTTCAGAAAGGATAAACTGAATCTTATTAGATATGGTTAGGTCGGTATTAAGCTACTCATCACTACCACATACATTTTGGGGATACACATTACACACAACAACATACATTTTGAATGTAGTGTCTTCTAAGTTTGTAAGCAAGACATATTTAGTTGTATATTTCCGTATATGGGGGTGTCCAACTCATGTTCTTAGACCTAAGAGTGGAAAGCTAGACTCAAGGTCAGAAGTGTGCATATATGTTGGCTATACTCTAGAGACTAGAGGTAGGTACTTTTATAGTCACAAAGATAAAAAAGTATTTGTATCAACAAATGCCACATTTTGTGTACATAACTATATGAAAAACTACAAACCTCAAAGAAAAGTAGTTCTCGAAGAATTAGTGTTTGATGAGATCAGACTACCTTCATCATCAACTGATAAATGAAAAATCATAGAGGCTACAGTTCCTATTCAGGAAACATCGGTGTAACGTCATAGTGAGAGGGTTATAAGAAAACATATTCACTATGAACTAGAGACACATGTCCTAGTGTGTGACACTGATAATAATAATCCATTATCTTATGCAGAAGCAATGGATGATCCTGAAAAGGAGAAATGACAAGATGCCATGAACCATGAAATGGAATTGATGTATTCCAATTTTGTCTGGGAACTTGTAGATCTGCCTGTAGATGTCAGGACCATTGGATGTAAACGGATCTTCAAGAAGAAAAGATGTGCAAATTGTAAAGTAGAGACTTTCAAGGCACAGACGGTAGCCAGGGCTATACACAAAGGGAAAGAGTTGACCAGGAAGAGACATTCTCCCTTGTTGCCATGCTAAAATCCATTCGCATCCTTTTATCCTATGAAATATGGAAAATGGATTATGAAATATGGAAAATGGACGTCAAGGCAACTTTTTTGAATGACTCACTTGAAGAAAACATCTATATGATGCAACCAGAAGGGTTCGTGAAAATGGGGCAAGATTACAAAGTATGCAAGTTGTTTAAATTGATTTACAATGTAAGCATCTAGATCTTGGAATCTTACCTTTAATGAGATTATTATGGCTTCAAGCAAAATGTTGACGGAGTTTGTATTTATAAATACATCAAAGACAATATAGTGGTTTTCTTAGTTCTTTAAGTTGACGATATTCTACTCATTGGGAATGATGTAGAAACTTTGTCAAAGGTAAAGAAGGATGGCTGAGAAATTCTAAATGAAATATTCAGTAGAGGAGAGCTATGTTCTAGGCATCCAAATCCTAAGGGATAGAAAGAACAAGCTCTTGACACTTTCTCAGGCATCTTATATTGATAAGGTGGTGGAGAGATTCTCTAAGGAGAATTCTAAGAAAGGTCGACTACCGACCAAACATGAAATTGTCCTCTCCAAGAAGCAATGTCCTAAGATATCTCATGAGGAAGAGGATATGAGAAATGTTCTTTATGCTTTAGATGTTAGTAGTCTCATGTTGTGTAGGAGACCATACATCTGTTATGCAGTGGGAACTATCAGTCGTTATCAATCGAATCTAGCTTTGGAACATTGGATTGTAGTAAAGCATATTCTCAAGTATCTTAGGAGAACGAGAAACTATATGTTTGTTTATTCAGGTGGAGACATAAACCCCACTAGATATACTAATTCTGATTTTTAATCAGACAGAGATAGGCGAAAGTCGACGTCTGGATTAGTATTTACCCTAGGTGGAGGAGCTGTATTCTGGAGAAGTATCAAACATTCCAGCGTTTCAGATTCTACTATGGAAGCTGGATATATATCAGTTTGTGAAGCTTTGAAAGAAGCGGTATGACTCAGAAAGTTCTATAGTGATCTGGAAGTAGTTCCAGATATGGACAAGCCACTGATCATATACTGTGACAACAGTGGGGAAATATCTAATTCCAAAGAACTGAGGAGTCACAAGAGGGGCAAGCACATAGAGAGGAAATATCATCTTGTAAGAGAAATCGTGTATCAAGGGGATGTGACTATAATGAAGATAGCGTTAGATAAGAACCTGACTAATTCTTTTACTAAGGCATTTCCTGTAAAATCATTTGAGGGCCATGTGCATAACATGATGTTGAGAGAGATGCCACATTTTCTTTAGGGCAAGTGAGAGATTGTTGGGAGTTATGCCCTCAAATCATGTGTATTAATATTTTAATATAAAGTTTTATGAAATCACACTTTTCTTATAATTGTTCTTTTAAATTATTGTTGAATAATTTATATAAATATCTGAAAATTTCACATTCATTAATGAGACTGCGATATTGTATTAGTACGAGAGAATTAAGAACATAGATAATGAATAAAATGTCAGCAATATATTAAAGTATGAAATCTTTAATGAATAGTTACTAGTACGGTTCACTAAGTATTATGAATGTGTGTGATCTAGATTCAGATCATTGATATGGATAAACATATTAGTGAATGTATTTTATATAATAATATTATATATGGCAAGACCGATGTGAATTAATATCTTTAATAACATACTAGTTATCATAAACATTTAATACATATCAATCTGATGATCATATGTAGAACAGTCTAAATCCTGAGTAGTCATGAACTCCTATGCATGTTTACTGGATCTTTTGATGCACTCATTAAGGTTTGTTAATCAGGCTAGTGACTTTTATTTTAGAGATTCAGTGATGTGGATGACTGGGGACATGATCTTACAAGATTTGGAATCTAAGATTTCCTAACGGATCGCATATTGGTTCCCTTAAGTGTTATTTTTAGAACTGAATGATTATTGAGCTCAAATTTATAATACGATTGTAAATTATCAAGACGTAATTAGAAGAGTAAAATGATAATGTTGACCATCTCTAATTTACGAACCAATAATTGGAGGACAGAACTATGTGAAATGATTATATCAATGGACTACATGAGAATACTCTATAAATACATTCTTTAATCTCGAAGAGTGCAATTTCATATTTATAGTGAAATAATAATAGAATTAATAAATAAGATTATTTAATTAAAGAGTTTAATTAATAATTTGATTTATTGGAGCTTAAGACTATAGGTCCATGGTCCCCAAGTCACTCCTATACTACGCAGTCTATGGTGTGAACAAGATATGAGAAAATGATTGAATTGCAAAAGAAATTTTTATTTTGGGGGTAAGTATATAATTATGAGATAATTATATGAGATTAATTAATTAAGAATTAAGAATTATCTATATATAAATTTCAGAAATTACACACACACACACGCACGCACACTCAGACACACACACACACACAGATATATATATANTATTGATGAACTAACAGATAAGTTAGTTGGTAGGGATAATCAGTTTTATTAATTTTGAATTAACTGATATCTAGATATTTATCTGATTAAAATAAACATTTAATTCGTAGTAATTGTCACATGTCAATCACTGATTGAGAATCAAAGATTGACGTGAACTATTTTAATGCCACATGGCAGTGCAATAGTGGGGGTGTAAAACTGTAGTGTCACACGACACTACAATAGTGTCGTGAGGCACTGTGATAGCTAATGACAACTGATATACCATTATCTAGAATATATATATATATATATATATTATTCTATTGGATTCAGTATTGTTAGATAGCGAAGAACACAATTGTTGTCAGGGTGAATTTTCGCTGTGACTAAAAAGTTAATAAAAAAACTCGGTGAGAATAATCATCGTATTTTCTGAGAGGAATGTCTCACAATAATTAATCCTTCTCAATAAATCTCTAGAGCTCATGTGTTGAGTATATCTAGAGACAGAAAAAATATCTTTGATTATTCTACGTGCCCATACACGTCCTAGTACGTGTGAAAATTGGTTTGATAGATCTTGATGTTGATCTCAAATTCCTTTGTTCATGGGAACGCAAGATCGTTGGTTTGTGAGGACGCTCAATATAGACTACAAGATGTATATGATTCCTATCTATGTATGTCTCAGATTTAGTATGTAAATATATAATGGATCCTGACTGAAAAGAGTTTTTCAATAAAAGTTTTTATTTTGGAAAGTGTTACGTCGCGCTTGTTTTCATTTTATCGAAAAACATACGATTCATTTTTAATAAATTTTCAAAAAGCCATCACGCATCTTTCGCGCGAGCGCTGCATTTTCCAACATTATTTGTATCTCATATGCACATTTTTTAACTGCATTGCGTGCAATTGAAGCAGTCCCCTTTTATAAATAGAGGTGTTGGATAGAGAGTGAGGACATTAATTTTTGACATGTTGCTTCTGTATACTACATACACTGTTATTCTACCATTTTCATTTTTCATCTTTAAGTCTGAGAGAGAGAAAATACTGCGAGTTAAGACAAAGATTGAGAGACTAGTTGCTGTCCTTGATCTTAGATTATTGTATCCTGCATAGGCAATCGTCGTAGTCTCCAAGTACCGTGTAGATGATGAGTACTGTCTTTAGGACATTGCGTTCGTGCAATCCTCAATCTGTTTTCTTCAACGTTCATCATTTAATTTTAGTTGTTTTCGTTATCATTATTTTCGTTGTAATCGTCCGCCGTTCATTTCTTTGTAATCGTTGTCATTTATTTTTGTTGTAATCGTTCGTTGTTTGAATTTTCAATTGTAACCGTTCTGAGTATTAATTTTGGTTTATGAAAAATCCATGCTCCATTTCCACCAACAATCCAAAGACAATACTGATGGAGCAAACCGCCGCAATCAAAGACGTGCAGGCTGAGAAGCAAGAAAAATTCAAAGGAAAAGATTTTGAATGTTGGCAACAGAAAATGGTATTCTATCTCACTACCCTGAACCTTGCACATCTATTAAAGGAGGACTGTCCTGTCACACTGAAGGAGAAACACACCAAGGAGACTGAGTCTGCTAAGGAAGCATGGATGCACTCTGATTTCCTCAGCCGTAATTATATTCATAATGGTCTTGTAGACACCCTCTTTAACATCTAATATGGCAATCCCTGGAAAAGAAGTACAAGACCGAGGATGCTAAGACGAAGAAGTTCATCGTTGTAAAGTTTATGAAGTATGAAATAGATGATAAAAATATTGTCGTAAATCAAGTGAAGGAGCTGTAAATTATCATCAACAATTTGAAGACCGATGCAATGATCATTAAAGAGTCGTTTGAAGTCGCTACAATTATCGAGAAGCTGTCTCCGTCTTGGAAGGGATTCAAAAGCTATCTTAAACACAAGCGTAAGGAGTTGAGTATGGAGGACCTGATCGTGAGGCCGAGGATTGAGGAAGATAATCTCAGGAACGGCAAGAAGAAGGCATGGGTGACCTATGGGTTAAAAACAAACGTGGTAGAAGGTGACAAATCCAACCAGCCAAGCAATAAAAGGAAGACACCGTCGAGCAGTTCTCAAAAAGGTAATTCTGAAAAATGCATTACGGGCAGTTGCTGGGTGTGCGATAAAGCCGGACACAAAGCAAATGATTGTCGTCACAAAAAGGACCAGAACAATGGTAACCACCCCGGAAACAACAACAAAGGGAACCATGCAAATATGATGGAGATTGACCATCTCTGTGCTATGGTTTCTGAGATATGTATGGTCACTGACACCAAAGATTGGTAGGTTGACACAGGTGCTATGAAGCACGTGTGAAGTGACAAGTCTGTATTTTCAGCCTATCAAGAGATTGAAAATGGTAAAATTCTCTATATGGGGAACGCCTCAGAGGCTGTTGTAAAGAGAAAAGGAAAGGTTGTGCTGAAGTTCACCTCTGAGAAATAACCCACTCTCCTTGACGTTCTCCACGTGCCTGAAATTCGTAGAAATTTGGTTTTAGGATCTCTTTTATGGTCCTCCCCACACACTCGCGCGCCGCCGCCGCCACCATCAGTCCAACCGGCCGTCTCGGCTCGGTTCGTTCCAGTCTAGATGAAAGATTAATTTTTTGCTAAAAATTTATCTTAGTTTCCTTGGAGAGCAAGACTTTGAATATGTCAAAGGCAATTTTGCTCCAATGTTTATGTGCTTTGCTTCATTTAAATAGTAAGTCTCAACGATCACAATCTTCCAACTTCGTGCAACCTCTTATCCACATCTCATCTGCACGTTTTTGAACTGCATTGCTTGCAGTTCAAGCACTCCCCCTCTATAAATAGAGGTGTTGGACAGAGAGCAGGGACAATAATGTTTGACATACTGCTTCTGTATACTGCATACACTGTTATTTTGCCATTTTCGTTTTTCATCTTTAAGTTTGAGAGAGGAAAAATATTGTGAGCTCAGATAGAGATTGAGAGACTAGTTGTTGTCCTTGATTTAAGATTGTTGTATCCTGTAGAGACAATCATCATAGTCTCCAAGCCCCGTTTGGAGGATGAATACTGTTTTTAGGACATTGCATTCGTGCAATCCTTAATCTGTTTTCGTCAACGCTCATCAATTAATTTTAGTTGTTCCTGTTATCATTATTCTCGTGGTAATCGTTCGTCATTTATTTCTTTATAATCATTGTCGTTTTCTTTGTTATAATCTTTTCGCTGTTTGAATTGTCAGTGTAATCGTTCTCAGTATTAATTTTGATTTATGCAAAATTCGTGCTTCATTTCCACCAACAGCAAATGCTGATGAACTGGCAGGCTGGATTGACCAGATACATGGACAAACAGAGTTGGTAACATCATCAAAGCGGCCAGTTCCGTTGATTTGGCATTTCTCTACCAGGACCTCGTTGTTGCCTCTTCTTGATGAGAAGGGTACTCGCATGAATAGAAAGCTGTCGCTCAACTATCTACAACTTCACGCTTCCGGAGTCAACTCTTACAAGGAAGATGGCTCAAGAAGAAGGAATTCCAGAAAACGATCTAATGAGATCAGCTATGACAATATCAGAAGCATGTCTGAACAACCTCTTTCAAAGAATGACATAAATGCAATTCGGCGTTAACAAATTCCTCAGGTTACTGATACTCTAGGGCAACTGAAGCAAAGGGATATTCTGCCAGCAATTTGGTTTAGATTCAGCAGGAAATGATGTGATGCAGCTGAGCTGTTCAATATCTTGAAGGTTGTAAGCTATTAGATGAATGTGAGATGAGTGAGGTTGAACTGGCTTTGAAGAGATTCCGCATTCTGTATCCTGATGCTGTTCGGGAGTCAGCCATTAAAGGAGTTCTGCAAGGCATTGCTGCACATCATGATGGCTGTCTACCTTTATGGAAGTCATTTATAGAAGAATTATTTCAACGAGGATGTGAAAGTGGTCTTTGCTACAGAAACACTTGCTGCCGGAATCAATATGCCTGCTAGGACAGCAGTTATTGCATCTCTGAGCAAAATAATCGATAGCGGTCGTACCCTACTAAGTTCGAATGAACTGATTCAAGTGGCTGGACGTGCTGGAAGGAGAGGCACTGATAAAAGAGGTAATTTAGTGCTCATTCAAATTCCTTATGAAGGTGCTGAAGAATCCTGCAAACTTCTATTTGCTGGAGTCGAACCCCTTGTTTCGCAGCTCACGGCTTCATACGGAATTGTGCTGAATCTCCTTTCAGGTGCAAAGGTTACTCATCGATCAAATGAATCTGAGGACAAGAAAGCATTTTTAGCTAAGAGAACTTTGGAAGAAGCTAGAAAGTTAGTCGAACAAAGTTTTGGAAATTATGCTGGGGAGCAATGTGATGCTTGCGGCAAAAGAGGAGCTTACTAAAATAGAGAAAGAGATTGAGATGCTTAACTTTGAAGTTACTGATGAGGCTATGGATAGAAAAAGCAGGAAGCTTTTATCAGACGAGTCATATAAGGAGATTGCAAATCTACAGGAGGAACTAAGGTCAGAGAAACGCATTACGACTAACCTACGAAGAAAGATGGAACTACGGAGAGTTTTGAAAATGGACATTTGCCCTTTTTGTGCTTGCAATATAAAGATCCTGAAGGAATTCAACACTCTGTTCCTGATGTGTACCTGGGAAATGTTGGCTCATCGAAACTTAGTAACATGGTTTCTACCAATGATTCTTTTGCTCTAAATTTGGTTAGATGATAGTCAAGTATTGGAGATAATGCTATAAACCTGGATGTTGAACCATCATATCACGTGGCTCTTGGCTCAGATAACTCTTGGTACCTATTTACAGAGAAGTGGATTAAAACAGTTTATAGGACTGGCTTCCCTAATAATGATTTAGCTCTGGGGATGGTTCTCCCAGGGAAATAATGAGGACGCTTCTTGATAAGGAGGATATGAAGTGGGATAAGCTTGCTGATTCTGAAAATGGTGGTTTATGGTGCACGGAAGGATCTCTAGAGACATGGTCTTGGATTTTGAATGCACCAGTTTTGATTAGTCTTTCAGAAAACGATGAATTGTTACAAGACTCTTAAGCATATCTTGAAGCTTTAGAAGAGTATAAGGACCAAAGAAACAAGGTTGCTCGTTTGAAGAAAAAGATAACTCCTGCAGAAGGATTTAAGGAGTATAAGAAAATTATTGATATGACCAAGATTACGGAGGATAAGATTAGACAGTTGAAGGCTAGATCAAAACGTCTTAATAACCGAACAGAGCAAATTGAACCATCTGGGTGGAAGGAGTTTTTGCAGATCAGCAATGTCATTCATGAAATTAGAACGCTGGCCATCAATACTCATGTGATATTTCCACTTGGAGAAGCCGCGGCTGCAATTAGAGGAGAAAATGGACTCTGGCTTGCGATTGTCCTTAGAAATAAACTTTTGCTAGGTCTAAAGCCCGCACAACTTTCATGGACCGTCCACCAATAAGTGAGCTTGCCTCAGAGAGAGGCATTCTAGGGAAGATCTTGAATGAGGTTAGTGTACATTCCATACGTAATGTACGTTTGATTTGGTTCGATTTTCCTCATAAGATGAAAGCAAGCAATTTTGACGATGAGCCGCTGTTTCGGAATACACATATTGCTTCTCATTCAACTGACAAAAGCCAAACCTTATTTGAATATGCAACCGACGGTTATGTCTTCACCCTACTACTCCAATCCTCCATGGTGTAGGCGGAACCAGAGCCAATACTTTAACATTATGTGTAAGATACGCCGCCGACGAAAAAAAAACATGCAAAAATGAAAGGCAGTGTAAAATTCAATGACAGAAAACTTGTCTTGTGGTGAATAAAAAGCACTGCAAATGTATAAAACTTATTTCAAGGTGGGAAAAAAAAAAGGCAGCAAACTAGCTTGTCTTTTTCAGAGAGCATACAAGCGTCCGAATATGTCAAAGAAAATATACATACACACTAGCAAAGTTTCCGACAGGTGTTTAAAAAAGGTGAATGAAGATGTGTTATAGAATTGTGTCCATACCTCAATAAGTCAATCTTTGCATGGGATTTTTCCATAGTTACAGCTCATCAACTATTTGTCCTTACTCCTTGTTGGAAAAGTTCCACTTCGTTTATTTATTTATTTTTTTTGGTTTGCTGATAGTTTCAATAGTACTGTTCATTGATTTTCAGGCCTCGACAGCCATGAATGCACTTGAAGCCACAAACCGAAACTTTCTTCGTGCTGCTCGGATTCTTGGGTTGGATGCCAAGCTTGAGAAGAGCCTTTTGATTCCCTTTAGAGAAATCAAGGTCATATCATATGCTCGTCTGCTTTTGTTCTTTTTGGGTAAAAATAATTGATTATTCGCATCGTGTTAGTTTATGTATATTGGATTAAATTATATAATATATATAGTTTTTATTTGTTTGTATTTTGTGTTTTTTGGGGATTAATTTGGAAGGTTGAATGTACAATTCCAAGAGATGATGGGAGTATGGTGACTTATGTTGGATTTAGAATTCAACATGACAATGCTCGTGGCCCAATGAAAGGCGGAATCCGATATCACCCTGAGGTTTATTTCTTATTATTTATTATTTCTTTTGCTTCTTTTTTATATTTTCTTTTTAACTTTCGCCTTTTATATTTGCTTTGCAGATTAGTCGTGTGATTTATATTTAAGCCTAATTAAATAATTTTTCAGTTTAATTTCTTATTTTTAATATCGCTTAGTTTAATTTGTTCTAATTTTCACGTTTGGCTAATCCTCAAAGTCGACTCTAACTCGTACGTATATCTCCTTGCACGTAAACATATAATTAAGGTTCGTCAATCTACAAAGTGAACTATTGATATGTCTCCTTGATCTTAAAGGTTGATCCGGACGAGGTAAATGCTTTGGCTCAACTCATGACATGGAAGACTGCAGTTGCCAATGTTCCATATGGAGGAGCAAAGGGTGGAATAGGATGCAACCCAAGAGAGTTGAGTATCAGTGAGTTAGAACGTCTGACTCGTATTTTCACTCAAAAGATCCACGATCTCATTGGAATTCACAGGGATGTTCCTGCTCCCGATATGGGAACCAATTCACGAGTATTTTTCTTCTTACATTCATTCAAGTAGCTTGATTTTTCTTCTTTTATGATATGAGGATATTATATTATTCATCGTTGGATCACTTTACATCAATCAATGATGGATAAACACTCTTCATACTGGTACGGGACCAGTCACCGAAAAAACCAAAATTCTTTGAAACTTGGACCTTATTTTCAAAATCATTCTTCTAAGGATACATATTTGGTATATAATTGTTTTAATTCTCTAAATGTACAGACAATGGCATGGATATTTGATGAATACTCTAAATTTCACGGACATTCACCAGCAGTTGTCACTGGAAAACCTATTGTAAGTATCAGTTCAAAGAACTGAAAAATACATATAATTTTTTTGGTTGGTATTTATTTGTTGTAATTTGGTAGGATCTTGGAGGTTCCCTTGGAAGGGAGGCGGCCACCGGACGAGGAGTCGTTTTCGCAACCGAAGCTTTACTTGCTGAACATGGAAAGTCTATTTCTGATCTCAAGTTTGTCATTCAGGTACATGATATTAGTATCTCTAACTATGATTTTGGAGTTTTTAGTCCATTTTTGACATTTTATCCATGTTTCTAACTTGAATCCATGATCCTATTTGTGGAGGCTTAACTAGTGTAATAACGGTATATCTCGTCAAATGTCCTCTTTTACATTATTCAGTGTGATCTTTTGTTAAATATATATAGGGTTTTGGAAACGTGGGCTCTTGGGCGGCGAAGATTATCTACGAGAGGGGCGGAAAGATCGTTGCGATAAGCGACATCACCGGCGCAATTAGGAACGTAAATGGAATTGATATACCAGCTCTAGTGAATCACAAGGAGAAGAATGAGAATTTGAAAGATTTCAAAGGTGGGGAAGCAATGGATCCAGATAACTTGCTTCTTCATGAATGTGATGTGCTCATTCCATGTGCCTTAGGTGGAGTTCTTAACAAGTATTAATACTCTCTGCTAACAACCTCACAGAATTTTCCAATTAGCTCTTCTTAACAAGTTATACATATCTTCAGAAATGTGTTGAAAATGAAGTATAAATTCAGTAATATAATACTTGTGTCATTTTCAAGGGAAAATGCTGCAGATGTAAAGGCAAAATTCATAATAGAAGCTGCAAATCATCCTACTGACCCAGAAGCAGATGAGGTGAAAAATTGGCCACTTTTTACTAAAACATCATGTGAATTAGTATAATTCCTACTGAAATGAATCTTAGTCATCAAACTCCTCTCTTTCTGCAGATCTTATCCAAGAAAGGAGTTTTCATACTGCCTGACATTTACGCGAATTCCGGCGGTGTCACTGTGAGTTACTTTGAGTGGGTTCAGGTAGGCTAAACCGATCTTACATTCCATTTATACAATTATTTCGTTTGAAAAATGGTTTTTAGTATTTGGTCCAACTTTTCAAAACTTGAAGTTTTGATCCATTTTTCTTGTGAAAAAACACATTATTACACCCATCCAAAGTGTTCGGAGTTACTTATTACTTGAAGTATTCAAGTGAATTAGTCCTGACACTTCAAGCTCTAATTACACGCTTCAAATAACTCGGATACTAAAAGTAAAAAAGTATCATGAATGGTGCAATAATGTCTTAAATGGTAACTTTTCAAACGAAACATTTATCCAAATAACAGTTACATGAATGAAAATCAATGGACATTGAAGATGTTATCTTACTAACTCCATGATGATGCAGAACATACAAGGATTCATGTGGGATGAAGAGAAAGTGAAGTATGAATTGAAGAAGTACATGAGAAGAGCTTTTCTTGACATCAAGGCAATGTGTAAGGCTCATGACTGCAACCTCCGTATGGGCGCCTTCTCTTTGGGAGTCAACCGCGTCGCCCGTGCTACCCTCTTAAGGGGTTGGGAAGCATAAGTTAATAAGAGTTATCTTTCCTCTTTTCTATTTCAGCAACTAGCGACCCGGATTATATGAAATTAGGAATGAAATATAACGAGGGAAATGTGAGATGAATGAGTAGGAGTGTGCAAAAAATTATCAAACCGTACCGGATCAAATAAAAAATGATCGGTTTTGATAATTTAACTGTAGTTGGTTCAGTCAACCAAACTTTTGGTTCTATTTAATTTTTTTTTTACATTTTGAACCAAACCAACCTGACCAACCGTTTATCCTCCTTCATATTATATATGTCATATTTATTTTTTCACATTTCTCTTCTTTTCTATTTCCCTCTTTTTACGTTTCTCTCATCTCCTTAATATTTAATTTATGTGTTGTGGTTTAAATTGATAGTTTTATTGTAATGTATGAAAATTAAGAATTTGTTGAAACATGCATTGACTAAATTTATTAATCGACTTCTTGACAAAAAAATATTGTTGGACTGTATCAATCGAGCTGATTAATTGTGTCCGGTTGATTCAATTTTTATACACATAACTAATCAGTTCAGTCTTCATCATGGCAAGACTGTAAATTTCACTTCGGTTGTTAAAAACTAAACCGAACCGTCTATACCTTAATTTTTTTCCTCATTACAATTCATATATAACTCTTCAATTTTATTTTCTCTTCTCCATCCTAATTTCTGAGGTGCGAGGGTACCTTAAAAGGAAAAAGAAATAGAAGGAAAATCATAAAGTTGGAGAAAACCCAACCATATGGCATCTTTTAGATAATTTCAGCTACTAGAAATTAGTCGGTTCATTTTTAATATTTTATAGTCAATCCTTAAAAATGACACATTGATCTAAAAACATGAGAAAGGGGCTATTGAAAACAAAAAGACATCTAAATGCTTTTTCAGAAATACAATTAGAATGCAGAAACGAGACTTTTCAGATAAGCAATGCATCAGCACAAATGAATTGAGTGTTACAATTTTTGTAGCTTTTTTTCTTCTGATGACTGAAAACACACTAGCCAATACTCCTTTGGTACATAACTTGCAACCTGAATTCCAATAACTTTGTCTTTGTAATTCTGGATTGTGTCTCTAAATAGAGGTAATTCAATTGCGTCCTCAAGAAGTAAATTAGAATTAATCGTCACAGAAATCCAAAATCTAATAAATGGTACCTACGATCATTTTTTCCACAAAATCTAATATCGACGACATAAACGTCACAGAAATCCAAAACTAAGAATAACCCATTGATCTAAAATCCATTCATAAAGATAAAGAGCATAAATACACTGTCTGATAGAATTAAACTGAATTTTCACTACTACAGAGAAATTACAGCAACGGAGTACAAAAAAAGAGGATGATAAGTCGTTACCCGTTTGGTTACTCATTCTTGGAGCTAGATTTTCCGGGAGTCTCATCCTGCCAGGTTGCTTGCCATTGCTTGTCATAATACGTTGTCTCTTCAATCAGCTTCTTTATGGTTTCCACATCTTCATTCTTTCTGATTAAAAGTACTCCCACCACAGCAACAAACAATAAAGTTTTACAGAAAAAGTTGCCCATTTGATCAACTAGTCCTACTCCAGTCAAGCTATCAACCAGGTAAGCCATAAAGAACCCGACCATTGCTGCACGGCCTGCATAGAACTCATAAACAGCAGAAAATCAGACACAACCACTTTTCGGCTTCTCATATTAGGCTTATGTTTAAGCTATGGACATACCATTGAGTAGTTCAGCTTCAGGTAAATGGTATCTTTTTATCCATGCCCACCAAGGTATTATAGAGGTGTCAAAAACTACAGGATCGTTGTTATTCGATGATTCTGGATTAGTCTCAAGCCATTTTCTCCTCCTAGCCTCTGCAAATGAACAGTGTAGTAGGTCCATGAGAAATTGAAGTAGTTCCTCAAGTATTGGGAAGAATAAAAAGTTAAGTAGCAAGTAAATATTCTTATCTATCATCTTCATCTCCTTCAGTACTTGGGTGTGCATAATTTATTATTCTTGGGTGTGCATGCGACTAGAAACACATACATTAAAATAACACTGTTTTAGTTGAAAATTATTTCATATTCATCTTCGCATGAAGCACTCGAGTAGGTGTTTAGTTGTATTTTGAAATATTTAAGGAAACATTTGAAAACATGTTTCTTGTAAAAATGTTTCTAAATACTAAAATGAGCTTCAAACAATAACATTTTATAACTTAAAGTAGTTTTCTTAATGTAAGTGTTTCAAACAAAGCACTCCAAAACACACCCTAAATCTAACTTCCAGTTTGAGCTTTTTATTTATTTATCTCGGGTTATCCAGATTTAGACCTATTGGAGAACCCTCTTAGAGCAACTGACTATTCCCAAGGGAGCGCGTAGATCCTCCCTATCTGAATGCTTATAGAACACAGTCATTTTGAACTTATATTCAACAATCATGCCATGGTTTTATTTTTTTCCTTTCTTAAGAGGAGAAAGGCAACAAATGTAGCAAGCCTTACATTCCATAAATGATAGTGCCTCCTTCTGTTCACATAAAATGAGTGAATATGCTAGATCATTTCAATTTTCTGGTTATTTTGTAGTGACAAATCAAATACAATAATAAACGAAAGAAAGAAAAATGTCCATATTGCGAGCATCCAACTACGCGCTTCTCAAAATTTTATATACAGAATCACCAGAGTCTGGTGACCAGACCTGCTTGTTCATGCAACGCAAAGTATGAACATATCTCAAATCAATTCTATACATCAATCTCAGCAATTCAACTGGTCATTATTCTTACGAACTAAGTCTTGCATTATTAACCATTGAAACTTCTTCGAATTTCGAAAACCAATTTTCTTACTCCTCATGCAAAACAGACGAGTTTAGGACAAACTGAAAAATCTAAAAAACGAAGAAGCTTACCAGCATCAATAACTGAATCCCAATCAGTAGCTCCATCTTTCTGAAACTGCTTCAAATCCCAATTCCCAGCAATCCATTTTGGGTCCTCAAATTTACTCACAACCTCCACTTCTCCGGCAACCGCAACCGACCCATTAGTCCCCACTGAGCTCTTCTGCGTTTCCGATACTGGCTTCGCAGGCTCCGAAACCTTTTGGTCGACATTTGGTTCCAATACAGTAGCAGCCGAATCTAGAGTGCCAGCACCACTATCAAGTGAGGCTCTTGCGATAGAGAGGAACGAAATGGGAGTCCTGGATCGAAGGGACAAGGAAGGTTTGTAGGTGAAACTGGGTTTGGGATATGAAGATGGAGGAAGAGCAGGGAGGTGGGTTGGAGGAGAAAACAAAGCCATTGAGGATTGCTAATTAATTGCAATGGAGGAAGGCTATCAGAACATGAGTTATGGGCTATCCTCGGCCTCAGAAATGCAACCAAAGTCGGAATTATGAGGGCAGGACTTCTCAATTGCCTAGCTCTCTTGTTTTGTTTTTATTTTGTTTTCTTTTATCTGTTTTGATTTCTTTCTTTATTATTTTTTAACTATTATTTTTTATTACTTTTGGGACAAGATATGCTTTTTGTTTGTCCATGTATCATCCCATTTTTAAATTAATCACATTGGTGTTTGCTCAATGTGATTAATCCATATATCCTATTATTTATTATCGTGAAAAAATTCTTCAGAGTTTATTTTGTGATTTTTCCCTCAATCTAAAAGGTTTTTCACGTTAAATTTGATAATTTTATTTTTCACTTTCTCTATTACATTGGTTATTATCTCTGCTTAGTAATTTACTCTGATATTGATAATTGGTTATCGACTACGTATATTGAACTGCGGTTGATATAGATTTTTGAGTAAAAATCCCAACAACTAGTATCAGAGTCTGGTTGGTGTTCTTAGTAGTTTAGGGTAATTGTGGATGTTAATACAAGCAAAATGATTAGTCTAAACGGGACTAATTGGTAATTATGAAAAGGAAAAATGAAGGATCTTCTTTGCGGTAAAAAGTTTCATGCTCTCATTAAAGGTGATACTATGAAGCCAATAAATATGAGTAAAGAAGATTGTGAATTGCAGAACCGGTAAGTCATCAATTACATTCGACAGTGAGTGGATGATTACGTCTATCACCATATAGCGAGTGAAATCTCTGTAAACTCTTTGTGGATGAGGATAGAAGAGTTGTATGAGAGAAAAACAGTTGAGAATAAAGCTTTTCTGATATGAAAGCTTGTGAACCTAAAATATAAAGAGGGTGCCTCAATCGCAGATCACTTGAATGAGATTCAGAGCATCGCCAATCATCTTTCTTCGATGAAAAATGGTTCTTGACGATGAGCTTCAGGCCTTGTTACTTCTCAGTTCTCTACCAGACATTTGGAAAATGTTAGTAGTATCACTGACTAATTCATCTCCTGATGGTCAAGTCTCTATGAGTTTGGTTAAGAGCAATTTGTTGAATGGAGAAACAAGAAGGAAATCCTTGGATTCTTCATTCAATCAATCAGAAGCTTTTGTTACGACAAATCGGGGGAGAAGTCAGAGTGAATTTGATAGGAAAGGGGTTCAGTGTTTTTACTGCAAGAAGATGAGTCATAAGAAATTTGAGTGTAGAATGTTGAAAAGGGAGCAGCAAAAGGAAAATAGTGATAAGAGTAATGATTCAACAAATACGGTTGTAGTCACGAGTCAAGACATGTTTGTTATCTCACTAAAGAACTTAGTGAATGTTACATGCCTAGACACAGATTGGGTAGTTGATGGTGCTGCCACCATATATGTTACCACCAGAAGGGATATCTTCTCATCTTACGCATAAGGTGACTTTGGAGTGTGAAGATGGAGAATGATGGTACCTCTAAGATTACGGGGATTGGAGATGTGTGTTTAAAGACAAATATCAGGTGCAAGCTAGTACTAAAAATGTGAGACACGTTTTAGGGATATGACCGAACTTGATTTGTACAGGTTCACTCGATGATGAGGGTTATCACAATTATTTTGGTGAAGGTAAATAGAAGCTCACCAAAGGGTCAATGGTAGTAGCTAGGGGGAGGAAAAAGTCTACGCCCTACATGACATCTGTGAAACTCACTAAGGGTTTGGTGAAAGTAGTCAAGAAGAATATCACTAATGACTTATCCTACAAGAAACAATGTGATCTAACTAAGAAGAAAATCATCTGAAGTCAAGATGTTAAATTTCTTGATGAACAGACTATTGCGGGTTTGGCGATAGTTGAAAAGCCTCAACCTGATGAAAATGAGTTAAATGCAGTTCCTACATATTTAGGGAATGGTGATGTCATATATATTAATGGTGATCGTACTGACAAAAGTGTTATTGATAAGCCAGCAGCACATAATGCTCAACCAGTTTTAGTGCCACCAGCTGATGTGATTACCCATCTACAAAGGTCTAGTAGAGAGCGACGATCCTCCACTAGATGTTCTAGAGGTGGTGATGTAATTTATATTGATGGGGGAGATTCAGAGAATTATAAAAAGGGGTGAGACAGATAGCCACCAAGGAAAGTGGGTAAGAGCCGTGTAGAAAGGGATGAATGCTTTACATGAGAACCGCACTAAAAAATTGGTGAAGTTGTTGATGAAAATCTTACCTAAAAAGAAGTATGGGACATGCCGAGAGACAACGGGTAATAAGGGCTCCTCCATATAGTCGGGAGGAGGAGTTTGTTGGGCATCCCTCCTATTTGGAGGAAGTGACCAAAAACCCAAGTTACGTGGGCTAGGTGATTAGGAGACATTTTGGCCAAGAGAATAATTTTTCTCTTGAATTATATTTGTTGTATGGTATAGTGTGTATGGATGATACACTTAATAAAAATCCATAAGTAAAAAGGGTTTTTACACTTAATTGCTACAGCGGCCTACGATCCATATGTTTAAGAGTCCTCATTTTAGACTTCTAATATACTGAGATGTGTTAGCCACCTCCATTATTGGAGATGAAGAAAAAATTGTTAGTTACCGATACGTGAGAGAAGAGAGACAATGAGTGGTAATTTGAGGGTGTATTTACGATCATCCTCAGCGGTTTGGTATTCGGTCTGTTATTTTTACAGTTAATTTTTTAGAACCCCTACACAGGTGAGATTATTCTATTTTATTGTGTATCTACAATTATCGATGACAAATACTAATCTTGTGATTGGTGTAAGTCGCTAGTTCGATCTAAAGAATGAACTTGGTATATCCCATTATTAATTATAATGGAAGAATTATTCGGAGTTTGTCCCGTGATTTCTCCCTTCACTCTGAAGGGTTTTCAACGTTAAATTTGGTATTCCTATTATTCGTTTTATCTATTAATAATTGGTTATCGACTACGTATATTAAACTGCCGTGGATATGGATTTTTGAGTAAAAATCCCAACAGTGATCATAGTGAGGGGTTTATTCCCCTCCCTCCTCTCCCCAAGATTAAACCCCCCATGATGAAGTTTAAAAATTATCCGGACAATCAATCCTCTACACCTTCCCCTGTGAAGAAAAAAGAGTAATTGTACACTGACATGACTAACTGAAGTGTCAATAATTCATATGTTAATTTATCAACTTTATTTTAATGAGTGATAAAATAAAAATCTATGAGTGATTAAAAATATCACTTTATTAATTAATACTTTTTATGACTTACTAGATCTAGAGTTACTAATAAAAACTAAACAACTTCCTTCCATAGTCCCTTCGTGTACAAATAGATTAGAAATAGAAGTTAATTTTTTGGAAAAATCTGTCTATATCAAAATTAGTGATTTTTGGGCAAATAGCAAAATTAGATTTCCATCAAGCTTCATTAAACATTATATTTTTGTCAAATTTATTTAAATTTCCAAATTTTTTTATTTGTATAATGTCAATGCCCTTCATCATATATTTGAAATCACAAGTAGAATTGGCACGTGCTTCGCATGTGTTTATGCAATTTATAATACATGTAAGATACAGAATAATATTACGAAAATGATCTTTTAAAATAAATCTTGGATATATTTTTTTATCATTGACTTACAGTTTAAATATCCTCATATTATTATTAGATATATTTCATCATTCTTCTTCTCTGCAAACAATGAAAATTAATTTTTTAGTTAAACAGGGAAATTGAGAGTTATATGTATTGATGTATAAGAATAAAATTTTACCTTTGTAAGAGAATTTCTTTGTAGACGATATTTTTTATGTAAACTTGACCATTGGTATTATGGTTGTCTGATTTGACATGAATTTTCGTTGTGGACATTGAAATTCCTCTTGACAATGTCACATATAATTGTCCATGAGAAAATACATGTTGTGGTAGATAAATTCCAATATGAGGCACGGTTTGCCCTTGAGCTTTATTTATCGTCATTGCAAAGCATGGTCAAACAGGAAATTACTTTCTTCTAAACTTGAACGGATATCCTTCATCATTAGTTAGGCTTAAGGGAATGCGTGGCAGGAAAACTTGCTTACCAGTATGTTGTCCCATTGTTATCTGAGCATGTATAACATGATTTCCAAATGTTCGACATATCATTCTTGTTCCATTGCACAAACCATTGTATGAGTCTAAATTTCGTAACAACATAATGGGACAATTTATTTTCAATGTCAACTTATGCGGAGGATCTCCATTCGGTAACAATGAATTCAAGAATTCTTCCTGATAATAGTTATTTGTATCATCAATTGCATGATCGAAGCTCATGAATGTCTTACTTTCTCCTGGAAAGAGGCTTCTTAATGTTTCATTTAATTGATTAACATAGTCATTGGTAGTGGCAAGAATTGCACGATTTTTATGTAATCAAGTGAATTATCAATCAATTCCATCTCAAATTCTTTGGCGGAATTTCTTATCACCATTTTCTCAGGCAACAAAATGAAGCCTTCCTTTACAGTGGGCTCGTCTCTATTTCCAACCCTGAAATAATTTGTTGTCTTGTGGTACATGGTACTATAGGAAGAACTTGATGAAAACACCTCAAAACACAAAGACTTTCCCGCCAAATGGTTATGAAGAATCTATTATATCTCTTAATGATCTATCAACGGATTCAATTGTTTGTCTCCTAGCCATGGGTGCTTCATTCCAGATGATAAGTTTTGCCCTTCTCATTAATTTTGTCCTCGCACTTTATTTTGATATATTACATATTGTTGTTTCATTTTCTTGTAAAGGCATGTTGAATCTTGAATGTGCAGTGCGACCACCAGGCATAATTGCTGCAGCAACACCAGATGTTGATGTTGCTAAAATTATCATTCATTTTGACCTTACTGTTGCTAGAAGTGCACAATATAAAAATGTTTTTCCAATTCCTCCTGGTCCATCAATGAAAAAGACTCCACCTTTACCATTTGTAACTCTGGCCATTATTTCTTTATATGCATTTTTTATTCTTCATTTTAACTCTGATGATGCCTGACGATCTTCTGCATTGATTTCTATGGATTCTTCTTCTATTATTTCTTTCATGCTGAATGAAATTTTCTCAGATACGACCTCATTAATTGCTGGTAAATCAAAGTTGGTAATGTTTTTAAATCTCTAAGAACAAAATGTATCTGCATCTCAGTAGAGCTATTATTTTCTCTAATATAATCTTCACACATTATATCAGTAACCTCACAATAAACCAACAAAGTCGCAAAAAGTATTTGAAATTCATATGGCATTTGAAATGTCATTGACTTATCCAAACACTCAATGATACTCTGATCAGACTGATGTAATCCTCTTTTTTGTGTCGTTTCTTTAAATTAGGAATATTGAACTCCTTCAACAATCAATAAATCTTTGAATGATGTTGGTCCAACAACACGATTCAATAATAACCTGAGGTAATATCATTCACCTTCTGCTGGATTTGCACCTTTTATCCTTGATATTACCTCTCCTCTTTTTCTGGTTATCCGTGTCTTTGATTTTTTATCTGAGACGTAATGTTCAGGAAATTCCTTGTAAAGTAGTTTCCTTCCATCTGCATTGATTCTTCATTTTTCAAAGTATTCATCGAGCATTGTTTTTATATATTCTCCAACTGTATGACACTTTCCAAACTCTGATTGTCAGAGTATGAAACTAACTGTTGATTCGACAGATGCAGCTATAGATTTACAACCGCTAAAGATATTTCATTTAATCCAAAATAAAAAATTCTCCATAATGCTTCTTGTGCAGAAACCCATCTTGCATCTTGAAAATTTTATATTTCATTAATGACCTTGTCTTCTGCATCGTGTGATATTTAGCCTTATCATGTCCTTTGTAGATGTACTTGTATAAGTACTTCACAGCTTTGATAGCAGAGCAAACTTCAACATTAATGTGATAATTGTATCTTGTAAGTAGATATGGATTATAAGGAGCCACCCATTGATTGTCTAATATGCTATTTCTTACAGTTACCTATAAAACGCGTTTATTAAAACAGAAAGTGTAATGTCGACTAAAGTAACAAAATAAATACGACAATATCATGAAATGATTATATATTTAAAATTTTAACTAATGGACTGACAGTAGCGATGATTATTAATGATAAATAAACATATACATGTTTTCCATCTTTTCTTCTCTGATATATAGGATAAGAATCTTTTCCTTACATTGTTGTTAAGCAAAAATGCATTGGATAATGAAATCTGCATGCTCTATTAACCATACACACATTATTTTTGTTTAGAGTCCCATAAGCCCCGTGGATCATATGTCGAATCACTAAGTCATGAAGCATCAAATTTTCACATTTTGTCAAGGATTTCAGCGCACGCATATTTGTCGTACTGATATGCATTGGTTATTTTGTTACCACTCTGAAAATTTACCAGTATGTGTGCATGTGGCAGTCATCTTTTTTGAAACTCTATCACGCATACGTAAGCTGCTACTTTCCCAAATATCTCTTTTTTGAAGAGTTGATCTTTTATGTCTTGTAACTTTGCCCAAAAAATTCTTGAAGTCAAATTAAGTCGATCATATGGTCGTTGCTCGTCTTTAAGTTCTTGTTGGATTTCTTGCCAATCAGAATTACATGCCATTGTTATGAAGATATCAGGTTTTTTGAATCTTTGTACTAAAGCCATTACATCCAAGTATCTGCGGCGCATGTCTCTAGGTCCTCCAATAAAGGAAGCAAGAAGGACAATTCTTTTTCCCACCTTATCAGCTCTAGTTTCTCCAGCATTTACAGTGTCCACTAATCCTTGATATAGTTTTGATCTTATATGAACTTGTTACATTTTGAAGAAATCTAGCCTTGTTGTTTCAAGTTTTATGTACATGTCTATTGCGTAATGTTGAAACAAACGATCGGCAAAAAGAATCATTGAATTTGTTGAGGGTCTTATTTGAAACTTGAAGCAGTAATATTCCCTACATGAGATCTTTCTCTCTTGCTGTTTTGAGACATCTGTTGTGAATAAATATAACATGAATTAAATTAAATTTAATAAATATTACTAATGATAAAAGTTGTACGTATAATATTAAATTAAATTGAACAATGTAAAAGATGTCATATATAAGCTTGTAAATAATATTACATTGACGTTCGTTTTGTATAATTTCTTCGGCGGAGTTGAATAACACTCCTGATGAAGTAGCATTTGTCGAACTTCTAGTGCGAATGTTACTTCTTATTATATCTTGGTGCCATCCAGGCTCTCCTCTAGGGAATAACAACGGATATTGTAGGGAGTCATAACAACTGAAAATAGTGTTTTTTTCTATGTATATTCCCTGAATGGGCATGGACAATTATGTCTCTTTCAAAAAGTATATTGACATTATTTCCTTCAATCCATATAGCCACAACCTGGTATGCTTTAGGTGTGTTATACACATGCTGGTCAACTCTTACATTGCTTGAGATATATATTTGAATGTCTTGGAGTGATTGAACCTCCTTTAAGCAACGAAATACTCGTGCATATGGGTTATGGTCAAGGATAGCAATCAATTTTTGTACAATGATCTTATTTATACCAGCATCTTCGATAATATTAATTTTATTTTGCACTTCATTCTCAGTGTCATAGAAATACAGCTGAAAGTATTTTGGATGGCCTGCTGGTAACAGTGTTGGAAGATCATGATATATTTGTCCCTGAGCTCTAAAGGTGTAAACACCTATCCTTGAAGATGTAAGATTTTTGTTTAAATTTTAATTTACTCCAAAAGAAGTAAATGAAAATAAATACTATTATAAGCTTTTATGGTTCTTCTGAATATGCTACCTTCTTCTGAGTGTGATGTAAACAAATCACTTAGTTCAAATGGAGTGTTAGGCTGAGCTAGATGAATTGCACCATTATAGTAGCAAGATGTTGGAGTTTTGTATTGGAATTTGTTTGCGCTACAATATGAGCAGGGCGGTTCTTCTTTCAATTGATGAAGGGTATTCGATTCATGATTGCTATCATTGCATGTATAAAAGGAACTATTAAATATGATACATCATCCACAATACTTTAACACCGTTACTCATATTTTCTTTCTTCGTTTTCACTCATAGCTATTACATGTGGGTCCCACGACAATAAATTACTTTTTTTGTTCTTTTTGCTTTTTTTAAATAATATATTTGTTTTGTATTTGTTTTTCTTTTGATTTTTACTTTTTCAGGTAAATGTTTTTTCTTCTTTATCAATACTTTTAATTTTCATTATTTTTTTCTATAAAACAAAACTATCAATTTAGTTTTTTATTACCTCTGTCTCATAGTTGTATCATACATGTCTAACATATTGATTTTACCATGCCATAGTTTTATGTTTACACAATAATTTCATGGCTATTGAGGTTAAAGCTAGTTTTTAATAAAAGGATAAAATGAAGAATTTTTTAATTAATATCTGAAAATATTTTTAGCAGTAGTGAACAATTTTTTATAATTTTCTACAAGCAGGATTTTATTCTTGAAAATATTTTATGATTTATACGAAATAAAATATGGTGAATTGGTTGTTTCATACGTGGGAGAAGTGGGGGAATTGTCTGAGATATTTTAATGGAAATGGGAGGTTCCAAGAGGCCTGCCTAATTGGAAAGAAGAAGAGAAACTTCACATACTTAGTTCTGCTATCTGCTGTTTATGGGATTAATATACATGATGTATCTTGTTGTATAATTAACTCATTCAATGAGATAATCTTGCTGTTAAAATTTTTGTAGATTTAACTAATATGTTTAACTCGTTCCAAATTCATTTTCTCTAATAAGATAATTTATATTTTTGACCTTGATATCGTATGATAATAAGATTAGTCTATTAATTTAAGCATCAAATATAAGTTATTGATTCATTACACAGTTATTGGTTATGGTGGTTGCAGTGGCTACTCAAACGTATCTCTCTGTCATGTCCTAGTCTTTTCATCTGGATATCATGGTTGCTTAGATAATTATTATCATAAATTTGAAAAAGGTTAAAGGTATTTTTACACTTTCTTTGGTTTACATGAATATAACTTATTTCCTTCTTGTTCATTGTCGATTTGGTTTTGTCTGCTTTAAATATCTTTTTTTAGAAACTATATAAAATAGAAAAATTTTAAAATACAATTTAAGAAACATTAATTTTTTCAAACTTTAAGTAAATAGACAATATAACTTTTATTTTTAAAAGAATTATTTTATTTGTAATAAAATAAAATAATTGAAAAAATAGACAAAAATGATTTTTCATTAAAAAAAAGAAAAAAACAGAGAAGGATAATAGCGGGTAGAAAAAGTAGTACACGTTGATAGTTAGTTAAAAAAATTTCAAAGCAATAGATGGTGTTAAATTGTAGTTTATGATGTGGCTTTAGTTGCCACTTGTCTATATATGATATGAAGGGGTAGAAGAAATTTCCACTCGTCTATATTTATAATTTTTGTCCACCTCTGCAATGTCATTCATGAAATTAGAGCGTTAGATATCAATACTCATGTGATATTTCCACTTGGAGAATCCGCAGCAGCAATCAGAGGAGAAAATGAACTCTGGCCTATGATTGTCCTTAGAAATTAACTTTTGCTAGGTCTAAAGCCTGCACAACTTGCTGCTCTCTGTGCAAGTTTAGTTTCTGAAGGAATCAATCTTCACCCTTGGAAAAATAACAGTTATGTTTACGAACCTTCCACGACAGTGATCAATGTCATTAACATATTGGATGAGCAAAGAAACTCCCTCTTTTATCTTCAAGCGAAACACGGAGTAAGGATATCTTGCTGTTTGGATAGCCAATTCTCAGGTATGGTTGAGGCGTGGGCTTCTGGGTTAACTTGGAGGGAATTGATGATGGACTATGCAATGGATGAGGGAGATCTAGCCAGTCTTTTACGGCGTTCAATCGACCTACTGGCTCAAATTCCAAAATTGCCTGATATTGATCCTTCACTGCAAAGCAATGCCTTGGCTGCTTCCAGTGTCATGGACCGTCCACCAATAAGTGAGCTTGTTGAGTGATCTTTTCATTATTGCCTCAGAGAGAGGCATTCTAGGGAAGACGAAGATCTTGAATGAGGTTAGTGTACATTCCATACATAATGGACGTTGACTATGGTACATTTACTTTGGTTCGATTTTCCTCATAAGATGAAAGCAAGTAATTTTGACGTTGAGCCGCTGTTTCAGAATATACACATATTGCTTCTCATTCAACTGACAAAAGATAAACCTTATTTGACTATGCAACCAACGGTTATGTCTTCACCCTACTACTCTAAGCCTCCAAGGTGTAGGCGGAACCAGAGCCAATACTAGTTAACGAAAAACAGGGGCAAACAAAGCACAATAAGGAAGAAGATAAAATTCTGTGTATTGAGTGTTTTTACTTGAAAAATACAGAGGAAAAAAATTTTCTATTTAAGGTAAGAATAAAAGAATCATGATGTTGGCAAATGATTAGATGATAATATTCTGCCAATCATTTGCCAATTATGGTTACAACGGCAGGATTCTCTCTCGACCAATTGGACACGATCAAAGCCAAGGCAATTAAGATTTTCTTTGCCAAATTGAGCCAATGAGAGAGAAGCACTGGAATCCAAGATGGAAATGAAACATCAGTAATAAATTCCATGCAGTTTTACGTGGGATAGTGAGACTGCAAGTGAGAAGTTTGTATTAAGGGAGTTGAGCACGAAACAATGATGATTTCCTTAGTTCTTGAAGTTGTAGCTATGGGGGTACCAATATGAGCTTTAACATCCCCCTCAAGCGTAATGGGGAGAAGTCCACATGAAGCTTGCTACGAAGAACACTGAACAGAGAAGGATGAAGGGCTTTGGTGAAAATGTCAGCGAGTTGAGAAGTAGTGGGAACAAAGTGGATGTCCAACTCTTGGCAAGAACCTTTTCACGAACAAAGTGAACATCAATCTCGATGTGCTTGGCGTGAGTGAAAAACAGTGTTAGATATAAGGGCAGTTGCGCTTTGACTATCACACCATAAAATGGTATGCATTGAAGAGTAATGCCAAGTTCCTTGAACAGAGATAAGATCTAAACAATGTATGTGGTAGCAGAAGCTAAAGCTCTGTACTCGGTCAGTGCTGGAGCGAGATACAACTCTCTATTTTCTAAAACTCCAGTGAATCAAATTAGAGCCAAGGAATAAACAAGATCCACTGGTAGAGCGGCAATCATAAATAGAGCCAGCCCAAAGAGCATCAGAATAGGCTTCAATAGTGATTTCGTGACTGGTCTGAAGTGAAGTCCAAGAGTGGGAGTACCCTGTAAATATCTTAATATGCGTTTGCACCCTTTCCAGTGTTCCTGAGTTGGAGCAGCCATGAATTGGCTTAGT
Source organism: Datisca glomerata (assembly GCA_003255025.1). Lineage (NCBI taxonomy): Eukaryota > Viridiplantae > Streptophyta > Magnoliopsida > Cucurbitales > Datiscaceae > Datisca > Datisca glomerata. The sequence goes on from QANY01006039.1 coordinate 1,688,954, forward strand.
TTATTTACTATAAAACATATGTATGGACGGGTCATTAGAAGCCACCAAGAATGCTCCTGTATAGAGTAGGATAAGAGAAAACAGTTCCTTGAGCTATAAGCTTATGAGATGGATAAATAGGTGTTGGACTACTTTTACGATTTGGCATATTAGCTCGAGAAAGAAGATCTTGCGTATATTTAATCTGTGTGAGAAACAGGCCTGAGGAGTCACGTTGAGCTTCAAATCCAATGAAGTAACTAAGAGACCTCAATGAGAGAAATTGGAACTGAGATATTGAATGACTTTCTTGATAAGAGAAGGAGATAAACATGTGATTAAAATATCATCAACATAGATTAGAATGATAATAAGATGGGAGCCTATCCTTTGAAGGAAAAAAGAGCTATCTGAAATGGAATTGTTGAAGCCATATGAGAGCAATGTTGTCTTGATCTTATGAAACCAAGCTCTAGGAGCTTACTTAAGACCATATAGTGCCATGTTAAGCCTGCAAATAAAATGAGGATAATCAGAGTTGACAAAACCAGCAGGTTGTTCCATATACACTGTCTCCTGCAGGTCTCCATGAAGGAAAACATTGTTGATGTCTAGCTGTTGAATATCCCAACCATGAGTTATAGCCAATGTAAATATGATTCTTATAGTGCAAGGCTTTATGACACGGCTGTATGTCTCAAAATACTTAGTACCAGGAGTTTGTTGAAATCCCTTTACAACCAATCGTGCCTTAAGCTTGTTAAGAGTGCCATCAGAATTCAGTTTTACTAAAAAAAACTCATTTGTTCTTAACTAAGGGCATATCAGAAGGAGGAGGCACCGAGTTCCAAGTATTATTATTGATTAAGGTAGCAAACTTAGCCTGCATTGCTGCTTTCCAACCTAGGTGAGATAGAGATTCTTTTACTGATGTGTGTTCTAAAATTGTTGCTTGAAAGACAAAAAAGGCTTTGGGCTTAACAATGCCTGGCTTAGATCTTGTGATCATTTGATGAGAGGGTTGAATAGTAGGGATAGGTAAATGAGGAATGGGCGGGAGAGGTGAAGAGCTTGGTAAGGCAACAAAAGGGTATAGGTATTGAAGAAACATGATAACAATATGTTGAAGTATAGGGAGATTTGAGAGAATTACTTGTCACAGAAACACTAGAAGCGATTGCTTGTTGTGGTGAGAGACAAGATGCAGAAGGAGTCATCCTTGATTATGCAAATGATGAGCCTGTACCATGAACCAGTGAAGGAGATAGATTAAAGCTAGGGAGAAGGATGACAGATTGGGATGGAGGACAAGATTTGTTAGTTAGGAGATGAGAGTAGGGAAATTCTTTTTCATTAAAGGTGACACTCGTACATATGTAAATCCTTCTTGTGGATGGGTCAAGACACTTATAACCTTTGTGTGAGCTGATGTAACCTAGAAAAATATATTTAGTAAAATGAAAGTTAAACTTGTGATTATGGTATGGCCTAAGAAAGGGGAAATAATAGCAACCAAAAACTTTAAGAAGAGAATAGTTGGGTTTGGAATGAAACAAGAGTTCATGAGGTGAATGATTGTGAAGGGTAGGTGTAGGAAGGAGATTAATTAAGAAGTGGCAGTGTGAAAAGCCTCCCACCCAAAAGAGAAGGGAAATTGAGCATGAGCAAGCAATGTAAGACCATTTTATACAATGTCCCTATGCTTCCTCTCCATTCTATTATTTTGTTGGTGAGTGTGAGGACAAGGGTATCTAAATGCAATTCCTAATTGAGTTAGAAAAGGTAAGAATGAATGATATTCCCCACCCCAGTCAGTTTGCAAGCATTTTAGTTTAGTATTAAATTACCTTTCAATGTAGGATAAGAAATGAATGAAGACCGTTTTGACCTCAGATTTTAACTTAAGAGGAAATATCTAAGTGTACCGAGTATGGTCATCTACAAAGCTCATGTAATATTGATATCCAAGTGTAGATAAGAATGGGGAAGGTCCCCATAAGTCTGAATGGACAAATTGAAAAGGAAATTGAGCATTATTAGGGGAGGAGGGAAAGTTAGCTTGATGAGTTTTACCAAGGCAACATGAATCACAAAAGCTCATTTCATTGCTACTGGAAAGTAAAAGTACATACTTAGACATAATTCATAATTCAAAAGATGAGGGATGTTGTAATGCCACAGTTGGCTTCATTGTGCTTAGCTAAAGTACTTAGAAAACACGAACTCGACTTGTTAAAATTAAAACTAGGAACTAAACTAGACTTGATTGCAGGAGATGAGAGCTTCTTCATTGGAAATGGTAGATACCATCTTTAAGGACACCCTGCAGAAGGACTACCTTCAAACTCTTGTCCTGCACAAAGCAATAAAATGAATCAAATGTAACAATAACATGATTTGTGGTTGTTAGCTTGGAAACACTAAGTAACTTTTTGTTGCAGAAGGAACACAAATAAGCTCATCCAATGTCAAAGTAATGTAAGGGTTGTTACTTTGGATGGTTATTTTACCAATATAAGAAATAGGCAACATATCACCATTACTTACAACCAATTTTGCTTTACCCTTGTAAATGTCCTTGAGAGATAGATTGGAGATGTGAGGAGTAAATGGGTGTTTGCACCAATATCCATGAACCATGAGGTGTCCTTAACTAAACTAGGAGTTGAGAGATATACAGTAGAAGCTCGTGCAGGATTTCCAAATGAAGAATTGTTACCTGTTTGAGACATTGGAGTCTGGAATTCATGATCAAACCTGTTATAACAGGTTGAAGCATAGTGGCCAGAGCGTCTGCAAATTTGACACATGGGTCTAGAATTGTTCCTTCCCCTACCTCTTCCTCTACCCCTGTCATTTGGACTGTAACCCCTTGTATTAGGTTATTGTTGATGTCGGGAAGGGTATTTATCAGTATTCTGATTGATATTAGCAACATGGGCAGATGGCTATTAAATTTCCATTTTGGCAGGGATATTTTGTTGCTCTAGGCGGATTTCATGACTTTGAAGCATAAATTGTGCTTCCTGTAAGGACACAGACTCACTTCTGGATGTAAGATGAACAACAACTGGGTCATATTCATTGCCTAATACTCCTAGGATATACAGAAGCAAGTCATCATCTTCTATCACTGGCAGATAAATTGTCAACTATGTTCTTCATATGAAGTCATTAATATTTAAGTTGCCTTTTTATTGTTTGAAGTTGATACTTGAGCTGCAAGGTTCTTGCCTTGGATTGAGATGAAAGATTTGTTCAAGAGCTCTCCAGACTTCGTGGGAGCTTAAGCATCTGACTACATTGCCAAACATGGCCTCGATAATTGATGATACCAACCAGCTCATAAGATGTTAGTATGTTCTTCTCTAGCTAACAAAGGCAGGATTGAGAATAAATGGAAAGCTTCACTGATACCATTGGTTTGCACAGGCCTGTAATTAGGATTAGGAATAAACTCTTATGGGACGGGAATAAGGCCATAGAGGTACTGCTCTATATCGTACGTTCGAACAATAGAGAGTATCTGTGACTTTCAGAACACATAATTAGAGCGGTATAATCTTATCGAAATAGTTATCATGTTGGTGGGCAACATGTTGGGTAAAGAAGGGAGCTGTGTGAAGGAAAAATTTGGAATAGTAACGTTACTGGAAGTATGAGTGTTTGTAGCAACATGATTTGAACTATTAATTGGGTTTACAGCAGCATGAGCTGTGTTGATTTAAGCATTAGCCTCATTAGAGGTTAAGTTTGTCTACCATAGGATCGAAAAAAAATGCAGGCTGATAAAGCTTTGGTACCAAATTAACGTAAAGCATGGGCAAACAGAGCACAATAAGGAAGAAGATAAAATTATGTGTATTGAGTGTTTTTACTTGAAAAAAATAGAGGAAAAGAAACTTATTATTTAAGGTAAGATAAAATAATCAAGATGTTGGCAAATGATTGGATGATAATATTCATCCAACTATTTGCCAATTATGGTTACAACGACAGGATCTCTCTCGGCCAATGAGACGTGATCAGGAATCAGGGTAGTTAAGATATTCTTCGCCAGATTGAGCCAAAGAGAGAGAAGCAACTAGAAGCTGAGCTGGAAACGAAACGTCAGCAAGAAATTCCATGTAGATTTACGTGGGATAGTGAGAGTATAAGTGAGAAGTTTGTATTAGGGGAGTTGAGCACGAAACAATGTTAATTTCCTTAGTTCTTGAAGCTGTAGCTACGGGATACCAATATGAGCTTCAACAATACTTAACATTATGTGTAAGATACGCCGCTGATGAAAAAAAACATGCAAAAATGAAAGGCAGTGTAAAATTCAATGATAGAGAACTTTAGTCTTTTGTGGTGAATAAAAAGCACTGCAAACGTATAAAACTAATTTCAAGGTGGGAAAAAAATAGGCAGCAAACTAGCTTGTCTTTTTCAGAGAGCATACAAGCGTTCAAATATGTCAAAGAAAATATACATACACACGGGTCACTCTCCAATTCTGAGAAATTATTCCTGTCAAATTATGACCAATGGATCCGTTCTACTAAATATCAACCATTGATGGTTTATTTACTTTTTAACCTGATGAATAAGTTGTAGGTTGCCAATAGATTTTTTTCCCTTTACAATTTTACCCAAATGTTCATCTTTTCATTTTCATCTGAAAGCTTCACCAAACTCAGGCTCTCTCTTCGTCGCGGTGATATCTTTTCATCATCGGTCGTCACAGCTCTCTCCATCATCGATCGTCACTGCTCTCTCTGTCATCGGTCATCGGTGCTCTCGCTCTCTCTATCTCTTCTTTTCTCTCTCATTATCTTTATGGTGTGCTCGCCTCCCTTTCCACTCCTTCTTTCCTCCTTTCCGTCCTTCGACTTCAACCCCATAATCTAGGGCATGTTTTTCAATTAAAGTACATGAAATTTAAATCTACATGCAAAGATCCGAAGGTATTTTAAATTTAATCTTGAACAAAAAGTATTCATGGTATAGTTCAGTACTAACCAAGAGTGACCGCATGATGGGTGTTGAAAGCTATGGAGTTAGTGTCTGAGGATAGTGATGAGTCGTTGAAGATGAGAGTGCACAAGAAAATGTATGAATAAAAATTATTTACTGCAGCTCGAGTACATTGCGATAAGCTTTTTCTTGACTGATAATTCTTATAATGAAAGAAGCAGATAAATATTTGTTTATATATATATATATATATATATATGAAGTTCAAGAGTCATCCAAAAATGAAAGAGTCATTCTACTAAATTTTATACTACTATATAATGAAAGAAACAGATGAATAGTTAATTTAATAGATATTTTTGAAGAGTCATCATAAAGTCTATGTTCTAAACCTTTAATTTTTATATAGTTCATTAGTTTAAATATAAACTTTGTTTGTGCATTGATTTCAAATATATGCATAAAGGTTCATAAGATAATAACTCACATGTAATGTATTTGAACTCAGATGTGGTGTTTCCTTGTTATATTCTCCCATTGAATGAAAACCAGAAACCAGATATTGGTTTTGGTTTTGGTTTTGGTTTGCTTCATTATGGGTAGGTTTTGAAGGTTGTTTTTATTAAAATATTTTTAGATAAATTATTTTTATCTTTAAAAGCTGATTTTGGTCATTGAAAATAAACTAATGGTCTTAAGATGATCTCTCTTGTTTAGTTAAAAAGGATACTCTCTATTTCTCGTAATTTGTAAATATTAGAAAATAGTTCGTGTATTTTATGCAATCTATAAATTTTATAAGTACTTTAATCAATAAAGTGGGAAGAATATATTGAAGTATAGTCATATATGATCAGTAAACGTGTATTTTATGCATTCTATAAATTTTATAAGTACTTTAATCTATAAAGTGAGAAGAATATATTGAAGTATAGTCATATATGATCAGTAAAATTGAAGTGTAAAACTTTTCAAATTCATATTATATATTAAATTCATAATAAAGTGAAACCTTAAGAATTTTCCGTCTATTAAAGCTAGAGCATTTTTTATTCTATTCAAATTCGTAATAGTTTCAAATAGACTAATAGTTTAGATATTTATAATTATTTTAAATTTTATATGCTGGGTATCTAGCTTTTCTTCTTCCAATTTATTGTTCTTGAGTATTCCATATACATGAACTTAATTATTAAATAATTAAGATCAATTTTCAATTAAAAGATGTGAATACGTTTCTAATTATTACTATAATTAGTATTTTTTCAAATTCTTACCTTTTAATTTATTGTTCTTGAATATTTAATATAAATGACCTTAGTTAAATGTTTAAGATCAATTTTCAATTAAATATGTGAATAGGTTTTTAGTTATCACTATAATTACCATATTTTTTTTTCAAATTCTTACTTTCCAATTTATTGTTCTGGACTATTTAATACATATGAACTTAGTTAAATGATTAAGATCAATTTTCAATTAAATGATGTGAATAGGTTTCCAGTTATCAATATAATTAGTATATTTTTTCAATTTCTTAGCCTCAACTGCATTTGATGTTGTAGAATATAATGACCTTCTTAGTTTTTGTCTTGTTGTGTCACTCAAATTGTGTTTGGTAGTCTAGTAAGTAATTCATGTATGTTCTATTATGATTTGTTTGGACTTTGAAATTTATGAAGGAAAAAAATAAGAGGAAATTTAAGAAAAATTGAAGTGAACTTAATTATTATAGTTGTATTAGTCCTTCATTACCATCAATTCCAATGTAAATATTTGCATGTCAAATTGCAAAATTCACTTCATTGTCATCTACATATTCTCACATAGATATTCTCACACATAGTGCTTTTTGTTGATTGTTTTTTGTTACTTTAAATATTAAAAAAATTAAAGTGAATGAATGAAACTAAAATCTTATATGAATGGTTTCAAGTAAGATTGTATTGAATGACATAATCATAGAACATGGGAATCAAGGATTTTTTTAAGACATCTGCCTAATTCTTATTTTTTTTCACAATTATTTTGTTAATTTTGTTAGCTGTCATGTATTTTCTATAGCTTACATAATAGGTGCGGGAGTACATTATTTTTTCTATATAGTAGAAAATAACATTTCATAACAATTTAATGGATATATAACCTTTTGTAACATAAGAATTACAAATCAAAACTAAACATTTGTATTTCTTTTCAATTGCATAAGACCATATTAACTAACAATCCAGCTACGATTAATGTAATATAAAAAAATACATGTCATACATTGTGTGGGCAATTAAAAAATCATTAAATCAATAAAATAAAGAAGCTACTAATTTTCAGTCTTTAATTTCTTCCTAATGTTATGGTCTCTTCCATTTTCAAATGAATTTGATGAAGTGTCTACACTCATTACTTCTTGAACAATAAGATGTTTTATTGCTCTGTCTCTTTCATTCCCTCATCAATCTTGACCATGAATATATATTCTTTGTCATTTGATAGAATTAGGTTCCTGTAGAACTGGGATTTTTCTTTTTTTTTTCTCAATCTGCATAATTGAGAGGTAAAAGAAATATTACTGTATGAGTGAGTTTTATAAAATAATTTGTTGTATTTTTAAATATACCGTAAATATTTCTTTGGCATATTCATTGACGGAACATCCAATTAAAACCTCGGTTGCGTCAAACGTTGTTGCATATGCTTCTATTTGACCATCTGAAACAAGGATCTTCTGCATATATCTTCTCACAAATGCCACATTGCTGTTACAATTTTTTCATTTCACTTCTGTCTCATTCATGTTTGGATAAACATTTTTATGGCATAACTTGCAATTTTCCAGTCATAGATTATTTGCATTGACAATTTTTGTGATTGTTGCTTTGAAAGAACAATGCACATGTTTTGTTGTTCCTTTTAGTACTTCTTCTAAATTAACTACGGGAGCTTCTAAAAATTTATTTGATGGACCCAAGAAAGTGACAATATTTTCCTTCAACATAATTTTCTTCATTCCGTAAAAAATGAATTTAGTTAAATTTAAAATAATAAAATATGCATAGAACTATCTTAGAAACTTAAACATGTATGTAATAAACTTAAAGTAATCTTGATTATAAAAATTGGAATTAAATTTTCACAAAAAATTTATTCAAATGTATATTATGAACCAAAAATGGTAAACATGCTTACATATTATGAATTTGAAAAACTTCATTCATAGGAGGTTCTATACAAACTACACTATGCATAGTTGTGGAGACACTTACTTAACCTGCATAAAACAAAATATTAAAAGTATTTATTGGTATGTCTATATTCTTTTCAGAACTCTGATTTTATACCTTCATAGAATGAAGTTTTGAGATTGCATGATTATTAACATTTTCCTCTAATTCATGTCCTTCATTATCTGCTATGTCTCCCCACATCATCAGTTTGATGGTCTTTGATCTATATAGTATGTAAGATTCATAAAAGCCAAAGTTGAAATGAATTAAACAAAAAAAAGCATCATCATTTTCATAACCTACTCTCCGTTTAAAAGGACAATATCTCTTTTTGCTACAGCTCGATTCTATGTGCTCTTGAGTTTGACTGAAAAAATAGGTTCCACTTTGATAACAACTCCAATAAGATTTGAAAAATAAGAAAACAGTCAAATAATGTAATATATAACTGAAAAATCTATTCTAATAAATAATAAAAATCAAGGAAGTTGTATTTTTCAGCATTGAACGGTATGTTGTCAACTTCTTCAATTTCTGTCATTGTCGACAAACTCAATTCAATCTTGCCATGCACACTCTTGAATCTCTAATCAATGGACTTAACAATACCATTTTTATAAGATAAGTCTTAGCCTTTTTAAGAAAATTCTTAAATTTTTCTATGGCATCATTATACATGATGGCATGGACCTTAGTTCCATGAAAAAGTAATAAAAAAAAGTCACAAGACTATCTTCAGCACTACAATATTAACTAAAACTGTACGTATAAACTTATAATAGATTTTTCACCTCTTCATCGATGCAAATGAGCTTCATTATTTTTAAATTTTTGTTATTCTTCTTGTATGTCTCCACCATGCTTCTCCTAATAATCATCACTTTTATGCTCCATTCTCTTCGAAATACTTCTAGATCTTGAATCTGCCTATAGGTACTGTTGACAGGAAGCATGTTAAAGATGCTATATATTTGATCTGTAATATTTTTTGGCAGATTGTAGCAGGCTAAGAATTGGCATATTTCGATGACTAGATAGACTCTTAGAATTCATAGAGTCTCAAGTGAAGATATTCAAGTGAATTCATGAACATTTACACCATTTGTGAATGAATCTATGTTAGAGATAATGTGTAGAATGAATCCTTTAGAAGTAACGTCTTTGCTGAATGAATCTGTATTGGAGAAAGTGTGTAAAATGAATTTGTATTGGATTAAATTACCTATTGGAATTTCTAGATCAAGTTTTATTTTTGTCGACTTATTTTGAAATTAATATAATTGTTAGGTTTTTGGATCAAGTTTTGTTCTTTTACTTATTTTGGAAGTAATATAATTGTTAGGGGTATTATGGGCATTCAAAAGTTTTTCCTGCCCAAACCCCTTTGAAAGGTATTATAGATTAAGAGAAAACTCCAAAAAATAAGGATTTTACATCTCATAAATTATAAATCTAAATAAGACATCTCTCCTAATTAATTTAAGCCTGTTTATAATTCACCAAATTTTCTATTTCTAAAACAGCTCTATCAAATAAATCAAAATCTGTCTTTCTCATATACCAAATCTCAAAACATCTACTCTCTATCTCAAACTCGAACCAAAACTAAAAAGATACGAAACATTAAATGAGTATTTACATCAAGTCCTTCTCTTTATCAATTTCTCTCCCCCCTTAGAATCAATGCAAACGAAAAATCTTTCCCTCAAATCTAATCAAATCTCTCTCTCACAAAATCGATGCAAAACCAAAAAGCACAAAACAATAAATTAGTATTTGCATCAATTTATATTATCAATTACTCTATCTCTCTCTCACAATAGATGTAAACCAAATCTCTCTCTCTCCCCCTCTCAAATGGATGCAAGTTAGACCTTTCCTCTATCAATTACTCTCTCTTTCAAAAAAATCGATGCAAAGCAGAAACCACAAACATTAGTCTTCTCTATCAATTGCTCCTCTTCTTTGTCTAGCATCTTTGTAAATCAACAATCATCCAATGGTGAAGCTTCTGTTCTGGAGGTGCTAACTGTATTCTATAAATTCAAACTCTGAAAGCCTTCAATGACAGACTCGAAATAGAAACGTCACTGAAAAGGCAATGCATCAGTTTTCTTCGTCAATGATTAACGCGGATTTATTGCTATGCGTAATTTTTGGTGAAAAACATTAATATATTGACATGTATGTTTATCTCACAGTTTACTTTTGTTAAAAGAAATTTATGCTCAAACCTTAATATATGAGGTTGATTTATTGTTAATGCAGACAACTTGCAATATATAAAAGTAAAAAAAATTATGTCAATCACCACTAAAAAAGCAGTTGTTGTACACTTCAAAGGAATAGGGGCAAGCAACTTCATTACATTCAATTGATGTGCAAATTTGTTAATTGATGTGATTAATTATGGAATTTTTGGTTAATAGGTATTTCAGAATAACTATTCATTAGAATTAACATAATACTTTGTAAATTTTTTGTAAGAAACAGATGGAGAAAAGTCATGTGGTAAAAGAGCACACGAACATGAGAAAAATAGATTCAGCAAAGAAAAAGCTAATAAGTAGTGTAATTATTTTAAAACAATTTGAAATACATGCTTAATATATCTATTTAAATATTTTTTATTGACAACCTAGTGAACGGAGGAGGATTAGTGCACGATTACAAATTAACAAATCAAATTCAATGAATACGTAAATTCACACACCGCACATTACAATGATAGTTTCCGATAACAAAACTCATGAAGAAGAAAATCATATCGTCAAAGAATCTGAAAGAAAAACACTGCTGGTAAAAAAATCATCAAGGAGATTTGACATATCGTACGAGGTAAACATTCATTAACTTAAACTTATCATCGATATTCATAGAAATGTATTATATGACACAATCATGCATTATGTTATTTGTTAACAATAAAGTACAGAGTATTTTAATTATTGCTGTATTGAGTGTAAATTATTATTATGAAACTAGAACTTACAGGGTGTGCTTCTTTTATTTCAACATAATATGTTATGAACGAGTACATTAAAACACATCGTTACATGTGAATACATATATTGAAACATTGATTTATTTAGTTTTATGCATATTGAAAGAGCTATGAATTTTCAAGAAAGATCTATTATCGACAAGAAAGCTTCCTTGTTGGAATAAGAGAAGAATACCGGACTGGTTATGAGTAGGACTGCATGAGACAAAATGTATGTCCCCAACTCCAAAAGCATCTCTCACTGATTTCTGCTTCAAGAATTTTTCCATGTTTGAAAGGCAAAAAATGAATATTCAGCTCAATCAAAAAAACAACAAAAATATTTCATTGCAATCACAACAAATCAAGAAATGATATACGAATTGTCAACAAGCTGAAGAGCAATGCATTTTGTTATAAAATAATTTTTCTATCGAGATTCTTTTTTCTTCTCTATCTTTTCTATATTACTTGGAACATTTTGTTTTTGTTACACCTGCAAATTGAAAGGACAGTGGGAAATTAAGTCGAAGAAAACCTTAAGGCATGAGGCTTTAACCTCCATAGAAACATGCTCACAAAAAGAAAACAAAGAGGATTTGCTATGAAACAACACAAATTTATGAATAAAGACCAGCCAAGTGAGTTTGTCCCAACCAGTAAAGAATTCATCACACAAACCTGAAGCCACCACCTGCTAATGACCAGCCATAGAAATGCTTGGCTTTTCTCACAAACTCTCAAATTTGAAAGAGTATAGGAGAGTGCTATAAAAGACCAAATTAGTAAATTTTATACCTGGACAAACCTGTAAAGACCAAGAATTGACATAAGATCAGCCCCTATAAGCTTTAGCCCAAAATCAATGTGCGGCTGCAATTACAAAATACAAAAATATAATGAAACCTTAAAAAATAGGAAAAACCTCACAACAATCAGAGATGAATTTCATATCAAAACACACCTCACAAGAAAAAACCCTTAACTCTGATGCAGTAGAAATTGAAGTAGGAGAAAGCCGGAAGACATAGCTGAGAGAGAAAAAGCTGTGATACCTCGAGCCAGAGATGAGTGAGAAAGATGAGAGAGAGCTGTGATGGAGAAGCTTCGATGGAGATATGAAAGAACGAGCTATGAGAGAGAGTTAGAGAGAGTTACGAGAGCTGAGAGAAAGCCTGCTCAAAGAGCTTCCACGAGATGAGAGAGGGAAATAGCTGAGAGAGAGAGAGTTTCACCAAGAGAGTTTGTGTGAGAACTCGATTGAGCTTTGTGTAGGCGAAATGGATTTCGAAGAGAGTGAGAGAGGGGTATGCCAATGGTAAAATAACCCCTAATTCCAGATGGCGTCGTTTAGCTTTCAAAAAATGAAAGCAAAACAACATCGTTTAAAATTTTTGTGGCGGTTATGTGAACACCGCCGACAAAGATAAATTTTTCGTGGCGGTTTTTAAAACCGCCGCCAATGACTTTCACCGGCTTTTTTTTACGGCGGTTGCATCAACCACCACCATAAAAATGCCGTGAAACCGCCGTAAAAAAAGCCGGTATAGCTCCATTTTCTTGTAGTGATGGCTATATCTTGCATGATATTTTTGTCTGTAACCTTATAAATTTTAGATCATATTTATGTAAATGGATGACAATAAGTATTAATTATTGTAAATTGTAGATACCGTATTTTATTCGGTCTAATACTTTAAATATACATACTTTATATTTTGGCTCATATAATAGTCTAAAACTATATGTATAATTTGAAAACTAATCCAATACTAAAATAAGAAAAGTGGTCCAATGACTAAAAAGTAAAAAGTGAGCAAAAAGGGACTAAAAGTAAAAAAGTCAAACCCTAATTTTGTCTATAAATAGAGGGGAGGTCTTCACTTGAAAGGGGAGATTTGGGAGAGTGAGAAAAAGAAGAGATTTTAGAGAGAGAAAGAGAGGTTTTAAGAAAATAGTGAAAAAGAGAAAAAATTTAAGTTTTCATTTCTATTCATCTTCCATCTTCTCATTTTTTTTATTAAAGTAGTTCAAATATCTTACATTTTAGCTTACAATATATTTGGTTCATTCTAATTAATCATCTATCTTTTTCATACTCATGTATTTGATATTTCTTTGTTTCATCTTCCATATATAGGTTTGTTTGCTCATTCTTTATCATTCCTCCTACTTTTAATCTTAAGTTTTAATTTCATATATTGTTTATCTCTCTACAAGTTTGATGAAGAGATTTTTTTTTCCTCAACTAAATCAATGAGAATGAAGATAAAATTTTGAGGGTATAAAATTAACTCAATGTGAATCAACCATTTAATGGGTTGAAAGTGTACATTTGATAAAAAGATCTCCTATGATAATTTCTAATATATAAAAATGCATAAAATAGAGAATAAAACCTCTATATAAAATTATGCAAATATTTTAAGCCTTTGATTTTTTTTATGTTCTTACAAATCTTCTTTTCTCTTCTTTTTAATTTCTTGACCATCATTTTTGTGACACTTGTTTAAACTAGTCACCATCCATGATCATTCCTAGCAATGAAAGAAGAAAGAAAAAATGATAATTAGTGAACTAAGTACTCCAATAAAAAAATGTTATATTTATATCACAAACAAAAATTATTTTATTTTGAAAGTTTTATGGATTTTTTTAGTGACACTTGTTTAAACTAGTTACCATCCATGATCATTCCTAGCAATGAAGGGAAAAAGGAAAAATGGTAATTAGTGAACTAAATAGTCCAATAAAAAATGGTATATTTATATTCCAAACAAAAATTATTTTATTTTGAAAGTTTTATGGATTTTCTCTAGTGACACGTGTTTAAACTAGTTACCATCCATGATCATTCCTAGCAAAGAATGAAGAAAGGAAAAATGGTAATTAGTGAACTAAGTAATCCAAAAATTAAAAAATAGTATATTTATATCCCAAACAAAATTATTTTCATTTTTAGTGACACTTGTTTAAATTAATTACAATTCATGATCATTCTTTTGCTATTTAATTATCATTGAGTGAAGAAATAAAAATGGTAATTAATAGACCTTATAGTAAAAAAGGATATTATCATGTATGAAAATAAGCATTTTTCTTCATAGATTAATTTATTTTACACATAAAAAAATTATTATCAATTTATTTACTAAATAGTATGTGTGTGTGTGTGTGAAAAAATGAAAAATTAAAAAAAAATAATTTTTTTCCTTTTTTTTCATTTTTGTTGTTTATATATACTTTTGTTGTTTTTATGTATTTTTATTTTTTTTTCTATTTTCAGTAGATATTATTAATTTGTTGTAATTTATTTTTATATTTATTTTTAATTATTTCATGTCTTATTTCATTATTTTCATCATGCATATTTTTTTTAATTTATCATACATATTTATCATCTCTAACATTCATTTCCATTAATTTTTTTAGTTGTTATCTCTTCTTATTTATTTATGTATTATTTTCATATGTCACGGTTGTATGTAATTATTATTTTATTATTTTATCATCAAAATTGACGCTCGAAAATTAAAACCATAACAATTTGATTTAAATTTTTGTAAATTTCTTTATTTAGTTTTCACTAAAAAAATTCAAAGACGGACTTTGAGATTTTCAGAATACCAAACTTCTCGAACTATTAAGGTGAGGAGTCATTTTTGGGATACCGAGAATAACTCTAATAATGCTTTGATTTAAAAGGATATAAGAATACCAAAAATAATTTTTCAATGGTCTTTGAACCACCCATTAAAAGTAATTTATTTTGTTTATTTTTATGATACAAAATGCATCAAATGGGACATTAAAAAATGAATCTCTTTAACCTTTGCCTTAAAATAAAAAATTGGATAGCATTTGATTAAATTTGATAACAATTTTATAATGGGTATTGTGGGGTGCTAATACCTTCCCCACACACAAATGACTCCCGAACCAACGTTGAGTTTTCGTAGACCAAAATTTTCATCTTAAAATTGGGTGACCAATCACACCCTAAAATGATTGGTGGCGACTCCAAATTTTTTTTCCTTCAAAAAATGATTTTTTTAATCGCTGCTCCGCGTCGCGCGCACGTTGCGACAGCTTGGCGACTCCACTGGGGACAAACATTTGGTCTAACCATTTTTAGATCAATAGAGAGTCAAGCCAAAATTTCATCATATGCTATCCTTTTGTATTGGTTATTGGTTTGTTTATATGATTTATTGTTTTTTTTTTCTAATTCGTGACTGTAGTTGTACATAAGTTTTTCTTTTTTTACGAAGTATATTTCTTTACATAATTTCTACTTTCACACATATACACTAGCCCTATACCCGGCCTTTCCCTTTAGAATTAGCGAGAATGCGTAGTGGAATACCTTCGTGGAACTACGGTTCCCGTGTAGGCTCACGAAAGTTCTCACTCAGATCGACCATTTCGGGATACCGTTTGGAGGTCCCTGTTACTCTGTTCAGATAACAGTGTGGACAACCTGGGAGTCTTTAAGAGATTTTTTGAGCCCAACCACACATGTATTATGTTTTTAGAGCCCAGCTCATGACCGACGTTAGATTTCTGTTAAATATGATATCATGATCAATTTTGTGCATGTATATATGTCTTGTGTCACTTAAACATGTCTTTTCTTCATTGTTTCACTTCTAACTTCATCTTTGTATTTTTCATACATGCATCATGCTGCATAATAGGGATTGTAAAGAAGTATTCAACTCATTCATATTTTAGAGACCATGACTCCCACTTCGAGTGTGATAGAAGATCAAGTCACGGTAGCCTAATGGTCAGAGGAGTCGCAGAAACATAAAAGAGATTGTTTGAAAAAGGAAGACGTTGTTCTTCTACCATCAATCACTAAGATGGAGTTCTCACGCATTGACTTGAAGAGGTTGAAGAAGATATGAGAGGATTTTTCACCAGAACAGAAAAGTTTATTTGTCGAAAAATATGGTCACATAGCTTATCTGTTGTATATTGTAGTCAACGTTCCCGTCCTTGAAGCTTTAATGCATTTCTGGGACCCTCATTATAGATGTTTCACCTTTGGAATAATAGATCTTACTTCCACAATTGAAGAATATCAAGCACTACTGAATGTCCCGTTGCAAAATGCAGACAAAGTTTATAACTATGAAAAAAAGCTCACGTTGAAGAGAGCTTTGTCTAAGCTCTTGGGTACTGTCCATGCATCTGAGATTGAGAAAAGGTTGAAAATTAAAGGGGGAAATGAGTGTGTGCCATTGGATTACCTCCTAGATCTCACCCAAAATTTCTTGAAGGAGGATAAGGGCATGACTCTTTATGCTCTGTGTATTTATGGCACGGTATTATTTTCAAAGATCCAAGATTATATGGATGATAAAGTCATAAAAATGCTCCTTCAAGTCGAACATGGTGTTAACCCTGTTATTTCAATTCTCGCTGAGACTATCAGTTCTTTGAATCACATCCGAGTGTCTGGAAAAGGAAAGTTCATCGGCTCTTCAACTCTTTTGTGTATTTGGATTCTCAGCCATCTAAGATATCCGCTAGATTTCAAATGTTCTCAAGTTAAGTTCTCGAGTCCATGGATGAAGACGAGGATCCATATTGCAGAATTTAGAATGGCCAAATGGAATCCGCACAACAAATGGGATTGATTCTCATACATATCCAAGTTGAAAGATGAGGATGTTATTTGGAAAGCCCATTGGATGCCGTTAACACCAATGATCTACAGATGTGGTGATTTTCAATGGGTTCCGCTCCCGGGATCATGGGGTTGTACTAGTTATGCTCCGCTAATGGCACTCTGTCAATTATACATGAGACAGTTTATCCCCACCACGCATGCATTGAAGGATATTGAAGTTAGTTACGATTCTCAAGAAATTGAACAAAAACTGCAATTGCTGATTGGATCTTAGAAAATAACAAGAAGAATGCGAAATGAGAAGAATCGCATGAACTGCACAAATGAGTATGAAGCATGGCTTGAGAGTAGAAACAAAATAAATATTTCCTTACCAGTTGAGGATGTACTATCAGCCAAATCACTGGAAGGTCATCAAAAGATTGCTAAAAAGGAGGAGCTAGATGAGTTATATGAGGAGCGGCAAAAAGTTCTAGCCCTCTTGGAAGAAAACAGACGACTAGCAGTCGAGGCGAATTTGTCTGAGAAACACAAAATCGAAGCTAAAGAACGACTCAAAGAGTTGAGAAATAAGGTTGAGAATCGGGCA
The DNA here is from genome assembly GCA_003255025.1 of Datisca glomerata. NCBI lineage: Eukaryota > Viridiplantae > Streptophyta > Magnoliopsida > Cucurbitales > Datiscaceae > Datisca > Datisca glomerata. The sequence continues at coordinate 1,706,323 of QANY01006039.1, forward strand.
TATCTGAAGCGAAAAAACTCAGAGTTGGGAACTGACACTCGCCAATTGAGCAACAAAATTAGAAAGATGGCGGAAGACAATGCGAACTTACGAAGGGTAATCTACGAACAAGAAGATCAAATCGTGAAGTTAGAGAGGAAAAATAAACTGGTATGAGAAATTCTAAAAGAGGTGAAGGGAATTGTTGATAAGAAAAATGCGTACATCGTCGAGTTAGAAGAGTAATATGACGCATTACGACGAATCGTTGATAATTTACAAGTTGATTTAGAGAATCAGAAAGTTAAGAAGACTGAGTCAACAAATGATTCTGAAGAATTATTAAAAGTCATCGCAAGCCTTGAGCATCGAGTTAGAGCTTATCAGAACGTGGCAGAGAAGTTGACAAGAAACAATGATGCTAATGTCGATATACTAAGGTATGATTATCAGTTACTACAACAAGAGTACAACTCGATTCGACAACGATCTGGGCAGGCTGTGGAATGGCTTAAAGGTATGGCTGTGAGAGCGGGCAATTTGGCAGAACAAGCTTCATTTTATAAGAGAAATGTCTTGCCCATCCTAATGGGGAGAACTTGTCTAAGTTTTTGGAAGAAGTCAACCGGGATTTGGGTCATTTTGGTCGTTTTGTATGAACTCATATTATGAAGTAATGTAATTGACTTCTACATACTCAAATGTAGTGGATGGCTCTACTAATTGAATGAAATTGATCACTTTAGAACTTTCACTTTGCGCAGTATCATTTCTCATGCATAAATTTACTCTCATTATTACTTCTTTTTATTAGCAAAAAATCTACATCTCATTGCTTTATTTTTATTTATCTTAAAGAAATTTTCCAAAGATAGCCCGATAACTTCGACATCCCTATCGAACTCGAGCTCAAGTTAGGGTCATGGACGAGCAAGAAAGAGAGCAATCGTGAGAGGAAATGAAGGAAGAGATTAGGGAGCTAAAAGAGCAAATGGCTAAAGTCCTCGAACTCCTCGCCGCAAGTAAGGGAATGGCCTGTTTTGAAAATCCGCAAGGGGCTTAATCATCACAAAATCAACTGCTAAACGATACTCCACTTTACCCTCCTAGGTTCACTCCAACCTATCAACGTCATCAGGTTGACCAGTTTCATCATGCTTCACCACCAATAAATATCCAGCATCATCCATTTTGAAATGTCTAGGAAACAATGCAGACAGGGAAAACTGGGTACAACCCATCCGCAATGGCATGTGGACACAACCAAACTTTCACTCCACAAGGAGGACTCGCTAATGACCCAATCATCATAACCGATGTTGATGACCTAAAGATGCAGAAGCCTATTACCAAGCCAAGTGATGACTCACGATCGAAAGACAAATTGGACGTTCTAGAGGAGAGATTACGTGCTATTGAAGGATCTGATGTATACGGTACCATTGATGCCACCCAATTATGTTTGGTCCCTGATGTGAACATCCCACATAAATTCAAACTACCTGAGTTTGAAAAATATGATGGTAGTACGTGCCCCAGAAGCCACCTTATTATGTACTGCAGAAAAATGGCCGCTTGTGCAAATGATGATAAGCTGCTGATTCATTTCTTTCAAGATAGCCTAATGGGGTCCGCATCTCATTGGTATATCCAATTGGATAACCAACATATTCAGAGGTGGAAAGATCTAGCAGATTCTTTTTTAAGACGATATAAGTATAACATAGACATAGCCCCTGATCGTTTGGACTTACAAAGGATGGAGAAAAAGCCCACAGAAGGCTTTAAAGAATATGCACAAAGGTGGAGGGAATTAGCTGCTCAGGTACACTCCCCATTATCAGACAAGGAGATGGCTGGAATGTTTATTAACACCTTGGGACCTCCACTCTATGACAGGAGATTGGAAACGCTTCAAACAACTTCTCTAACATTATAGCAATCGGTGAAAGGATTGAGTACGGAATAAAGAATGGAAGAATTTTGGGAATCGTATCAGATACATCATCAGTAAAAAAGGGGCTTCCATTGAAGCGAAAAGAATGGGATGTACAGATGATCAATTTCGGGTACCTATCACAAGCTGTGAACCCGAGATCAGGATTTCCAAAGTATAGTGAGGGGCCCAAATCTGTGACACCATATGTGACAAATACCTCACAAATTCCGTACAACTATCACTCTTAACAATCAGCATTTCAAAACAACCCAAGACCGGGTTTCAGACCACCGACTCACTAGCAAAACGTTGGTCAGGCTGATCAGCCTCTGAGGGGAAATAGAAATAATCAATGTTTTATCCAATATGATCCAATCCCCATGTCATATATAGAACTCTTGCCTCAATTGATACGGAATAATCAATTGGTGCCAATTCCTTATGAACATCTACAACCACCATACCCAAGATGGTATGATCCAACTGCTCACTGTGATTATCATGCTGGGGCAGTGGGACATTCGACTGAGAATTGCACGGCATTAAAAAGTAGAGTACATGCACTGATCAATACTGGATGGTTGAATTTCAAAAAGGCTAATGAGAATCCAGATATCAATTCCAACCCTCTACCAAATCATGGGAATCATGCCGTAAATGCAATTGAGGAATATTTTTCATATGGAAGGAGGGATGTGGAATATGTGAGCACGTCAATGGAAACACTTTTCCATCTTCCTTCTAAAGTAGGGTACACCTACCCAACACGCTCAGAGGATGAAGGCGTTTCTAGGGAGCATATACATGACTTCGATTGTTTGTTTCATAAGAATGTGACAGGACATACAATTGAGGAATGTGCTGATTTTAAAATGAAAGTGCAAAAGTTGTTGGATGCAAAGATACTTACAATAAGTCATAAAGGAGAAAGGGAATACCAGGAAGATGAATCTTTAGTCCACATGATAACTAAAGAATCATGTGAAGTTAATGTTGAAATGTCGTCCTATATCCCAAAACCTATGACAATACATTACGAGGAAAAGTCAACTCACACCACTACATCTTATGCTCTGATGCCTATCACCATTCAAATATCGGGTGTGTTCACTTACAAAGATTCAAGAGCAGTACCATGGACATACGGATATGAGGTTATTACAAGCGGTAACGACAAAACTCAAGAGCTAAATCCGTCTGACCATGATCTCCCCATAACTAATATTTCGGGAGTAGGTGGGATGACGAGGAGTGGTAGATGCTACACGCCAGAAGTTTTGAAAACAGATAAAAGCGATGAGTATGAAAGACAAAAGAAAGGGAAGGCCAAAGAAGGTGACAATGGTCATGAATTCCAAGGAGAAATGCATGGCGTCCAAGTGATAGACCCAGATATAATAAGAGGTACGGAGAAAGAAAGAGAAGTGTCTGAAGAAGAAGTATGTGAATTTTTTAAGCTCATCAAGCAAAGTGAGTATAAGGTGATAGAATAACTTAATTGCTTACCTGCTCGCATATCTTTACTATCACTCTTTCTGAATTTTGAACCACATCGCCAAGCATTATTGAAGGTTTTGAATCAAGCATATGTCTGTCATGACATTACGGTGGAGAAGTTTAGTAGAATTGTGGGTAATATTACCGCACCAAATTTTATCACTTTCACAGATGATGAAATCTCTACCGATGGTACCGGACACACCAGAGCTCTACATATATCCGTGAAATGTGGGGATTATGTTGTCGTAAAAGTATTGATTGATAATGGCTCGTCTCTAAATGTAATGCCAAGATCCACACTAGCAAAGCTCCCTGTGGACGCAACACATATGAGATCGAGCATGATGATAGTAAGAGCATTCGACGGTACCCGAAGAGAAGTAGTCGGAGACATAGAGATACAAATTCGAATCGGGTCATGCCTATTCAATATTATTTTCCAAGTGATGGACATAAATCTAGCATACAGTTTTCTTTTAGGTCGACCATGGATTCACTCTGTTGGGGCAGTACCGTCTTCATTACATCAGAAGCTGAAATTTATAATGGATCATAAACTCATTTGTATATATGGGGAAGAAGATTTACTGGTATCTAAGCTGGCTACCATGCCGTATGTTGAGGCTGCAGAAGAAGCATTGAAATGCTCATTTCGATCATTTGAGATTGCAAACACTACATTTGTTGCTAGTGGAAAACTCACTCCAACATCAAGCTTATCAAAAGCATCTCAGATGGTCGCAAAGTTGATTATAAAAGGGGGATACAAGCCAGGCAAAAGACTCGGGGGTAAGCATCAAGGCATAAATAAGTTAATCGAGTGGGACAAGAATGAACAAAGGTTTGGGCTTGGATATAGACCGACCAAGGCTGATAGAAGGAGAGTGGAAGTCAAGAAGTACTTCGTTTGACCGCTCTAAGTATGGGAAAAATGAAGTTAGGCACAAAAAAATGTTAAAAAAAAAGCTGTCTCAAATACTGGAGAAATTCTTCCTCTATTTTTTTTCCTTTTTCCAAACCATCATTTGTAAACATTGTCCATCATCAATGAAGAGCCTTCTTTCTCAGTTGACAAATACATATACTTCATCTTCTCCTTATTTCCATTATTTCGTATTCCTCTCAGTTCTAAGATATCATTAATTACTCTTGAAATAACTCAGAAACATAAACTTGGTTAGGTGAAAGCTAATTGAAAAAAAAATTGGAACTAAGAAAGGTGATTTGAGTGCAAAGTAAAATCTAAAAAGTCATCATAAGAAAGGTCAATATGTGCATGAGAAAAGCTAAAGCACAATTTGAGGATTACCCAATTAGAAGTACAGAAGAGAAGCAGAGACATTATTCACCACTGACATGGAGCCAAACAATGGAGCATAAACTAATAAATAAGGATGTATCATTTTCCTAAAAGTATGTTCGATACTTCATTGAGAGTCCATGATCCTAGGCCAAGTGATTGTTCTAAAGGGTGTTGGATATGGCTAAAAATCATCATATAATTTTCTTATAAAGGTTCACAATCATGCATAGCATGCATACATTCAAAAACACTACTTTACATTTATGTTCAAGAATTACAATGCATAGACATGCACCACATTAGTTATTCTGACAAATTCAGGTGCATGAATCACTTAATGATATTCTTTCGAAATTCATACATGACTTTCCAACATTTAAAGCATGCATTAGTCTAGCTTTTGTTGTCATGAGACTTGCATAAGTCAACTTCAACATCAATTAATAGGGTTAAATCGAACCCAAATTAAGTAAAAGACTAAGCCCGGTGTCAGCACCTGGTCCATTTCTGTTTCAAATATCTTCAGTTAAATCGAACCTGACTTGGTCGCGGTCGAAGCCAGGTGTCAGTGCATGGTCCATTTCAATTAATATGGTTAAATCGAACTCGCATTGAGTCGAGGTCGAAGCCTGTGTCTATCCAGGTCCGTTTTCCTTTCAAATATCTTCGGTTAAATCGAACCCGACTTGGTCCCAGTCGAAGTCCGGTGTCAGCGCCTAGTCCATTTCAATTAATATGGTTAAATCGAACCCGAATTGAGTCGAGGTCAAAGCCTGGTGTCAGCACCTGGTCCATTTCAATTAATATGGTTAAATCAAACCCGAATTGAGTCGAGGTCGATGCCAGATGTCAGCACCTGGTCCATTTCTGTTTCAAATATCTATAGTTAAATCGAACCCGTACTGAGTCGAGGTCGAAGCCTGTGTCTATCCAGGTCCATTTTCCTTTTAAATATCTTCGGTTAAATCAAACCCGACTTGGTCGCGGTCGAAGCCCGGTGTCAGCGCCTGGTCCATTTCAATTAATATGGTTAAATCGAACCCGAATTGAGTCGAGGTCGAAGCCCGGTGTCAGTACCTGGTCCATTTCTGTTTCAAATATCTACGGTTAAATCGAACCCGCACTGAGTTGAGGTCGAAGCCTGCATCCATCCAGGCCTCTTTCCTTTCAAATATCTTGGTTAAATCGCTCCGCATTTAGCAAGGTCGAAGCTTGTGTCTATCCAAGTCCATTTTGCTCCCATTCCATTTCATAGAGCCTTATTTAGTCGAGGTTTCTATTCCCCAATTTCATATATTGTTTTCTTGTATTAATCAAAATACTTATCTACACATTTGTACACATTCTGAGATCAGAAGCGTGCTCAAAGGGGGGCAGCTGTAGATACTGTATTTTATCCGGTCTAATACATTAAATATACATACTTTGTATTTTGGCTCATATAATAGTCTAAGACTATATGTATAATTTGAAACTAGTCCAATACTATAATAAGAAAAGTGGTCAAGGACTAAAAAGTAAAAAGTGAGCAAAAAAAGACTAAAAGTAAAAAAGGCAAACCCTAATTTTGCCTATAAATAGAGGGGAGGTCTTCACTTGAAATGAGAGATTTGGGAGAGTGGGGAAGAGAGGTTTTAAGAAAATAGTGAAAAAGAGAAAAACTGTAAGTTTTCATTTCTATTCATCTTCCATCTTCTCATTTTCTTTTTTTATTAAAGTAGTTCAAATCTCTTACATTTTAGCTTACAATATATTTGGTTCATTCGAATTAATCATCTCTCTTTTTCATACTCATGTATTTGATATTTCTTTGTTTCATCTTCCATAAATAAGTTTGTTTGCTCATTCTTTATCATTCCTCATACTTTTAATCTTATGTTTTGCTTTTATATATTGTTTATCTCTCTACAAGTTTGATGATTAGATTTTTTGTCATCAACTCAATCAATGAGAATGAGGATAAAATTTTGAGGTGTGTAAAATTAACTCAATGTGAATCAACCATTTAATGGGTTGAAAGTGTACATTTGATGAAAAGATCTCCTATGATAATTTCTCATACATAAAAATGCATAAAATAGAGGGTAAAACCTCTATACAAGATTATGCAAATATTTTAAGTCTTTGATTTTTTTATGTTCTTACAAATCTTCTCTTCTTTTCTTTTTAATTTCTTGACCATCACTTTTTGTGACACTTGTTTAAACTAGTTACCATCCATGATCATTCATAGCAATGAAGGAAGAAAGGAAAAATGGTAATTAGTGAACTAAGTAGTCCAATAAAAAATGGTATATTTATATCTCAAACAAAAATTATTTTATTTTGAATGTTTTATGGATTTTATTTAGTGACACTTGCTTAAACTAATTATCATCCATGATCATTCCTAGCAATGAAGGAAGAAAGAAAAAATGATAATTAGTGAACTAAATAGTCCAATAAAAAATGGTATATTTATATCCCAAACAAAAATTATTTTATTTTGAAAGTTTTATGGATTTTCTCTAGTGACACTTGTTTAAACTAGTTACCATATATTATCATTCCTAGCAATGAAGGAAGAAAGAAAAAATGATAATTAGTGAACTAAGTGATTCAAAAATTAAAAAATGGTATATTTATATCCCAAACAAAATTATTTATTCATTTTTAGTGACACTTGTTTAAATTAATTATCATTCATGATCATTCTTTTGCTATTTGATTATCATTGAGTGAAGAAATAAAAATGGTAATTAATAGACCATGTAGTAAAAAAGGGCATGATCATGTATGAAATTAAGCATTTTTCTTCATAGATTAATTTATTTTACACATAAAAAATTTATTATCAATTTGTTTACTAAACAATTATATATNTTAGTAGATATTATTAATTTGTTGTAATTTATTTTTATATTTATTTTTAATTATTTCACGTCTTGTTTCATTATTTTCATCATGCATATTTTTTTTTTTAAATTTATCATACATATTTATCATCTCTAACATTCATTTTCATTATTTTTTTAGTTGTTATCTCTTCTTATTTATTTATGTATTATTTTCATATGTCACGGTTGTATATAATTATTATTTTATTCTTTTATCATCAATATTGGCGCTCCTAAATTAAAACCATAACAATTTGATTTAAATTGGATAGCATTTGATTAAATTTGGTAACCATATTATAATAGGTGTTGTGGGGTGCTAATACTTTCCCCACACACAAACGACTCCTGAACCAACTTTGAGTTTTCGTAGACCAAAATTTTCATCTTAAAATTGGGTGACCAATCACACCCTAAAATAATTGGTGGCGACTCCAAATTTCTTTTCTCTTCAAAAAATGATTTTTTTTAATCGCCGCTCCGCGTCGCGCGCACGTTACGACACAAATATATATAGGACTTTGAGTTATTACTCCCTAGACAATTATCGATATCTGCAAAAATAATCATGGTACATTCCAAATATGATTACGTTGCCATATTTGATAGTAGTTTAAGTCCATCTCAAATAGACATTTAGAGCAAGTTGTCTAAGTCATCTTCTAGACTTGAAATTCAAAAAAAATCCACATCAATTACTTTTACACATTGTTAGGAGGCAATGCAAGCACAAGATTCCGGGTGATTTATGCTTCAACTTGAATCAAAAAGTAGTAACATTTACTTTAAGAGAGTTTGCCCTGATTGTTGGACTGAATGCTCACCGTACTCTAGTATAGAGAATGGTTCATTACCCCGGGGGAGTTGATGGGTAGGTTTTCCAACCTCTAAGACTATATCAAGGAAGGACTTCACAATGGTATACGGCGATGTGGGAGGAAAATGATAGGGACAAGGTGTTGACGACAAAATTGTATTGTCTTGAGAATATTACTACCTAGGCAGAAGAAAACATGTATTATTTTAGAACATATCAAGATGCTAGAAGTTGGAAACATGTTTGAAGAGTATCCTTGGGGTAGAGTATGTTATGACATGGCAATAGATTCGTTAAGAAATCTTTTGAAAATCCAGATCCAACTGGAGTTGGGTTTAATGGATTCCTACTAGCATGAATAGTTTGGGCAATAGTAATCATACCAACCTTGGGTCCAGACTACAATTCTTATGCGAAAAAATTGACTAATCTACTTGCACGAGTGATCAATTGGGAATCTGATAAACTGCCATACTAGAAAATTTTGCAAGAAAATGTCTTCAGTGAAACAAAGGTAATTAATTATGATACCTTAATATATATGACAGTTATTTTCTGTATATATTATTTACTATAATTTGTATTTGTTGTGTTATAAATAGTAGCTTCTCAAGACATAACTCTTACCAATGGTGAGGAAGATTGTGATTTCATGAGGCCATTCAAAGAGACAAATAACTTGACAAATACGGAGAAAGAAACAATGGAAAATGAATTGATTGTGGGTACTTTTGAAGAATGATTAAGAACTCCACCACCTAAGACATGTGGAGAGGAAGAAGTAACAATGACAATGTTGTACAAACAAATAAAGTCCATTAAATCTTATCAAATGCACCTTGATTTGAAGGTTGATGATATACACCATGCTTTACAAGATACAAATCGCTGTTGAAGAAATAAAGAAATCGATACAAATCAATGTTGAAGAAATAAAGAAATCGATATACCTATAACTAAACTTGCATTAGTAATTCTTATTGATGTTATGTAGTGAATGACTATTATTCTAGATCACTTATTGACAGTCAACACAAACTTTCACAATAGGAACGTGAAGTAGATAAGGACATATGGAGGTTGAAGCTAGTGAGCTGATGAAAATGTTGTTGTTCAGTAAGTTAACACAAATGGACATATGGAGAGTTGAAGCTAGTGAGCAAAGGAAGCAGGTAAAACACAACCCTACAACTTCAACAAACGTTACTGTTTAGTACCTAATATTAGCATATAATGGAACAACGAAACGCCGTAGGGATTGAAAAAAAAATCAAGCAAAGGAAATTTGAAGGTAAAAATTAAATTTATCATATTGTTGAAAATATAATTGTTTATTGATTCTGTAGCGAGGAATTTAGCAAATTCAATTAACACATAATGTTTATTGATTCCGTAAATTAATGTCATTACAGCATGATGTTACGAGACAAAGGAAACGCTTGTTGTCACTAAATGAGGCAACCATTATCCATACCAAAAGACAAGTCAAACCCTAAAAAATCTATGGTTCATCATTCGTTAGTGGATTGGATAAGAATACATCAAATCACTAGAAGATGTTCCTAATTTCAATTTCCTTCCTCTGACCCAAGATAGTTGAAATGACTAGAAAGCTAAATTTAAGCTTCTTTTACTATAATATATTCCTTATTAGTTTAAATTTTTTTGTTAATTAGAATCTTTTGATATACTTTGGATTAGAATTTCTTAAGTAATTATATTTAGTATTATTTCATATTTGATTTATGCTATCAATTACTAGTAAATGTTATCCTATTTTGGTGATAATATAGATTTCTTTATTGTCCAACCAGATCTACAATTTCAATAAAATATGTGTAAGTGAGATCTATTTAACATTCCAAATTTGTGATAGTGAAATCTGATATGGTTGTAGGAAATGATAAAGTGAAAGTGCGTTATTTGGAATGTTATGTCTTCTTAGTCGAACATAAAGAAAATTTTGAAACTAAGCAACTGGAGCTTGTATTATTGATATTTGAGACTGTAATTTACTTTCGGTGATATAAATTTGTTTCAACGAAGGACTTGAATGTGAGCTTAGCTGACGAAGAGCAAATGATCATCAGAAAGAAAATCTAAGTTGTTGTTCTTATCACTCTCTCAAAAACTTACTTTTCATGATATAGTGTGGTTTGATAATGATTTATAAACAAAAATTGTTTTCTGAAATTTTTTAAGTTAGATTTACGATGTACATGTACATGCTTATATAGAACTAAAAAAATATGATTTTTTACTGTTAAAACTGTTTTGCCAATTGTCTGTTTATGTTAATTGTGATCAGTTAGGAGCCAGTCTCTTAAGCAAATTCATAAACTTATCACATTAACGTAAGTCATGTGATAAAGTTTAAAGCAATACCAACATATAATATTGATATAATTATATGTCAAGAAAAATAAATTTTCATTAATTTTTTCTAAATCCATATGTCAGTAAATAAATAAATATCTATTAAATGTAATCAATCCTACATACCCTATGACGGTTCATAAGTGATGAATTGACACTTAAAATAATTGGATTATTGCATGTCCATACTTCACAGTCTGTTTCTTCTCACTGATTAATGAGATCCTCTTCTTTTTTTGTCATCAGCTCATGTGGGTAGAACAACTTTATTTTTCATATCATTGGGAACATCCCATTGACTTATGTTGTCGAGTGAGAAAATGATATCAGCATAAGTCGATGAAAGCTCAATGTTCAAATAATAATGGAGAACATATTGGTACACAGACAAATTCTTCTTAACAAGTACTGCGCAAACATGACCACATGAGATCTCATCCAAATCCCATCTTCTACAAGTAAGCTTTGATTGAACAAATGGACAATATGTTCTGTATCTCTATCAACAACTCAGAATATGTTCGCACCAACCAAGCGCACCTGATGGTAAATAAATCATGAAAATTAAAAAATTAATGTTAATTATCATATACGTTACGACTAGTTACATCATAATAACGATAAAAAGCATTATTTGTATACAATTATAGTTGACATATAATTCATGTATATTTGTTATTAAAAAATACTTACAGTCATCATACTTCCCTTTCTTAGGTTAGAACGTAGAACCTTCTTAGCTCATTCAGACAATGTAGTAATCGTGCTATTAACATCCTCCCTCCTATTATAGAACCATTCTTGCAAAAATTGTCGTATGTAGTCAACAAAAGATGTAATAGGCAAACCTCGAGAAGTGTTTAGTTTGCACACGCCCACTTCCTATAGCCAAATGTTTTTAAATATTCACAGATTCCAAGGACCATTTCATCTAGTTGGTTCATAAACCTTTCAAAATCCTCTAAAGTGTAAGCCTTCGTATAGAGGTAAAATGTAGCATCATACGAACCATGCTTAAAATGATAGTTCAAGTTTTTTGACAAATGGAGCATACATTTCCCATGAAGAGCATCCAAAAAAACTTCAGAAATAGCATCAGATATACTCATATATCGATCAGAAAAGATTACCAATTATCCACGAGAACCAATTGTTTCTTTCAACTTTAAAAGAAATCATTTCCAAGTTTCTTTCATTCTTAGAGTCAACGATAGCAAATGCCAGTAGGAAGAATCTGATTATTACCATCAAGCATACATGTGTTTGACAATACCTGAGATATATAATTAAAACATTAAAAATGTGTAAATATATAACACTATTATGTAAATAATATAATTAAGTCAATTGCATAGTAAATGTCTACTAACAATCAATAAGAATTTAATTAAATTATATATATTGGGATTCAACTTCTCTATAACATAACAATAACATGGGAGGATAACATATGATTCTTCTAGGGTACCAAGCAGCATGTCCCTAGCACAATGTAAAGCTTTGCATGCTTTCAAATAGTTGATATTGACCTTCATGATTTATACGCGTGTGCTCAACAATATCAGTAGGAGTAGTTCGTTCACCAAACCCAGCCCTGACTCTATACTTAATCAAAGCAGATGTAGCTTGACGATGGTCAAATTTAACTGAATCTAACCAAAACAAATTATCAGTCTCATACTTTTTAACAAATTGAAAATCACCTTTTCAACACGTGCACCTCGAACATACCAACCACAATTATCATCCATACAACGAACATTTAGATTTAATTTATTTGATCTAACTACCTTAAATTAGTAATAAAAAAATTAGTGCTATAAATTGCAGCGCCTTTTTTTAAAACATCGTTGGATGAAAAAAATGACTTATCACAGATGTCATATATTGCAGACATCTCATCAGCATCAATTTCATCCACAAAATACTCATCTTCCAGTTGATTAAAATAATCCCTATCGACAATCATTTCATCCTGATAAATCTACTATTTTCCAACATCTCTGTTAACATAATCAACATCACTAGGCACAAAGCAGTTTTCATAATAAGCTTTTCTGATATGAGGAAACAAAACCAACATCAACTAGTAAAAAATATCACTTCTTAACATTAAAAATTGAACACTTGATGATCTTTAATTATACGCCATTGTTATTCACTTTGAATTGAACAAAAACAAAAAACAAAGAATAGAAGAAGTAAAGAGACAGAGAAGGTGCGAGGCGTTCAAGATGAAATAGAATTGAATTCTTTCATTCACAGAAGCAAAGCAACATGAAGAGGATAGATAAAACCAGAAGCAATACCAGCCTAACAACTAGAAAGATAAAAAGACCAAAATAACCCTAAACAACAAACTTACATAACTAAACCTAACTTCAAAACTTTATCCTTTAACACCCCCTCAAACTTATCCAATGATCATGGATAAGTCTGTCCTTGAGATAATTGAATTGAGGAGTGAATAAAGTTTTGGTGAAGAGGTCTGCAAGTTGTTGTTAAGAGCTAACATGTCTAACAATTAAGTCTTTCTTCATAACTCTTTCTCGAACAAAATGGAAATCGATTTCCACGTGTTTTATACGAGCATGTAAAACTGGATTGGATGACAGACTTATGGCTGACGTAATGTCACAATAAAGGGCAGCTGCCTGAGATTGAAAAATATGCATATCACACAACACATGTCATAACCAACTCAGCTCAATGGCAATGTTGGCCAAAGCCTTGTATTCAGCTTTAGTTGAAGACCTGACAACAGTGGCTTGTTTTTAGCACTCTAGGAAATGCCATTTTAACCAAGGAAGATGACGAAGCCAGAAGTGATCTCATATCTAATGGATACCCAGCTTTGTCATCATCGCTAAAAGCCTACAAGTGAGGAGTACCAGGTGTAAAATAGATGCCATGATCAATAATTCCTAAAACATATCTTAATATACGTTTAACAGTAGCAAAATGGGATGTAGTAGGAGAATGCATAAATTGACAAACTTTATTCATAGCAAACGTGATATCAGGTCTAGTAAATGTCAAGTATTGTAAAGATCCTACAATACTTCTATATAGAGTAACATCAAACATAGAAGAGCTAACATAATTATACAAGGGAGACATAACAGAACTAGGAGAAGCACAAGGCTTAGCCTTAAGCATTCCTGCCTTATATAATATATCCCTAGCATACTTTTTCTGATTAACAAAAATACCGTTAGAGTTCCTAGTAATTTAAAAACCTAAAAAGTATTTGAGATCACTGAAATCTATCATATCAAAAGTTTTCTGCAGGTTTTGAATAGTATGATCAACATGGACATAATTTGTACCACTTACGATAATATCATCCATGTATAACAATATATAAGTAATAGAGTGACCAATAACATTAACAAACAAAGAAGTATCAGCCTGTGTTGCAATAAAACCAATGGATAACAAATGAGTGGTACATTTTTCAAACCATGCCCTTGGGGCCTGTTTTAATCCATATAAGGCTTTGTTAAGCTTACAAACATAATCAGGATAGGTCTTATCAACAAAAACATGTGGTTGTGTCATATAAACTTCCTCAAATAATGAATCATGCAAAAAAGCATTTTTGACATCTAATTGCCTAAAAGGCCAACCAAATTTTGCAGCGAGATATAGTAAAAATAAGAATAGTTGGTTTTTTAATGATAGGACTGAATGTTTCACCATAATCCAGTCCTACCTATTGATGGTAACCCTTAGCCACTAGTCTAGCTTTATGTCTGGTTATTGTACCATCAGGGTTGTACTTAAATCTGTACACCCACTTATAACTAACAAGATTCTTATTAGGGGGAGGGGAACAAGAGACCAAGTATTTTGAAACATTAAAGCATTATATTCATGAATCAAAGCTTGAGTCCATTGTGGGTTTAGTAGGGTGTTCGTTGTCATGAATGTGAGAAGCAGGAAAAGATTTCTTTTTAGAAATATCTAACTTAGACCTATTTGCATGGGATGACAAGACTGACTAATGGTTCGAGTGTGTGTGTGTGATTCTGTATAGGGGAAGAGGCATGCATAATAGGAAAATCAAGATAAATAGAGAAAGAAGCTTCAGGAAAATTATTAGACAAAGTTAATATGAAGTAGTAGGCAAACAATCAGTCAAAACAAACCCATAATCATGTTGTCCAAAATTTCTAGCAGAACAGAATCATGAAAAGGTGAATAATTTTAATGTAAAGCAGATAAGTAAATGGGTTATGAACAAAATTTCTAGCAGGTAAATTATCAATCACAACAAAATCATTAACAGGGAAATTAGCTACAGGAAGACGAGCTAAATCATGCAAAATAGAACCATTAAGAGGATGTGAAGTGGAATTCAGTGTAGTGCCAAAAACATGAGGTGCAGAATGTTGAGTAACAGAATTTTCAGCACTGTTATGAGCAAATTCTTCAGAATTACCATAATGATAAAATAGAGGAGTTAAGAAGGAGAGAGGAGAAACATACCTTAAAGAATTGTTATCTGAAGGAGAATACTTAGATGAATCATGGGACACATATACAGAGTTAGAGCAAAGGGAAAAGAAGTTTCATAAAAAAAGACATGTCTAGATGTATAAATTTTCTTGTTAACTATATCATAACACAAATATCCATTTTGATCTAAAGCATAACCTAAAAATGCGCATGGAATAGATTTAGGATCAAATTTGTTTTACATATAAGGCCTTAGACTGGTATAACATGAGCAACCAAAAACTATCTCAAATCTTTCTCTTCGTCCCCTGTTTTTTGTGTTCTTGATCTTTCTCATAATTTGTTATCCGTTTATCAATTTTACCTTCAAATAATTTTTTATTTATATTTGATGCTCCATTTTTTTGGATTCAGGACAAGGACACATGAGTCATCCTGCATAAAGGTCCAAGCATTAATGGGCTTTACCCTTTGCCAAATTCTTTACCTGCTAGAACTATTGCTCATTTAGGCTTTATGAATTCTTCCTTTCTTTGACACTATCGATTAGGTCACCTTACACACACCACCTTACACACCACTATAAAGGCATATTATTCAAAAAGCTAAATTGCCTTGTAATTCTCCTAGATTTGAACATTGTATTTGTGTAATTTGTATAACCAATAAAATGCACAAGCTTCATTTTCCTGTTTCTTGTTATGTCTTATCTTCCCCCTTAGCTTTAATACATTCTGATGTGTGGGGACCTTCCCCTATGTCTTCTATACTTGGCTATCGGTTCTCTGTTATTTTTATTGATGGTTTCACAAGGTATACATGGTTATTTCCCAATACTTTCAAATCTGATGTTTTCTCTTGTTTCAAACATTTTAAAGCTCGTGCTGAGAACTTGTTCTCATCAAAGATCAAGATCTTAAGATCTGATGGATGTGATGAGTATGGTAGTATTTCTTTTCAATCTTTTCTTCATGAACATTCCATTGCTCATAAAAAAATCATGTCCCTATACCCCTCAGCAAAATGATGTTGCTAAGAGGAAATATAGGCATGTTGTTGAAACCAAACTTACTCTTTTACATCATGCTCCTGTTCCTCATGCTTTTGGAATTATGTTTGTGCTACAGCTATATATCTTATCAACCGTATGCCTACTTCAACTTTGAATAATGATTCTCCTTTTGATAGATTATTTGGCAAAATGGCCGATTATAATCTATATAGAGCTAGAACTTGCATGTGATATTGACAGTGGTTGCCCATTTCCAAAAGAGATTTGTTCATCATCAGTGTATTCAGAATGTGAGAAAAGATTATTCACATCAAGAGCGAGGTGGGTGTTACACCTAGTGTCTGTGATCCATACATAAGGATCAGTCTGAGAATAGGACTGAGACATAGCAGTCACTGTAGAGATGTTTGGAGAAGTATTTTGTCCCTGATATGTAAAATTGAGACGATGATAACAATCAACTGCACTGTGACCGAATTTGAGATAAATCTAGCATTGAGCCCGTGGAGGTTGAGAAGCTACGGGACTATCTGAAGAAAAATTTGGGTTTTTAATTCTTTAGCCATGAGAGACGACGTTTGTCGAATTTGGCTCTGATACCATGAACGAAAATAGAAATCAAAGAATAGAAGAAGTAAAGAGATAGAGAAGGTGTGAGGCGTTCAAGAAGAAACAAAATTGAATTCTTTCATTCACAGAAGCAAATCTACACGAAGAGGATAGATAAAACCAAAAGCAATACCAACCTAACAACTAGGAAGAGAAAAAGACCAAAATAACCCTAAACAACAAACTTACATTACTAAACCTAACTTCAAAACTTTATCCTTTAACATGAATGAGATTCTTCAAGGTGATGAAGGTGACTCAGGCAACCCTTTAAACATAAACAAGAGACGTTTGAGTCTCTTAATCTGTTTCCATCCAGACAACATCTCAACTAACAAAACCATTACTAAATAAGTTAGTAGAATCTTCACTTTAGTGACCATCTCTGCTTGTGTTTGCTGTTCTACAATGTCCATAGTTGTCAAACCCTCCACTCTACGATTCTCTACCATGTGCACCATCCGATATGCTTTATTTTAGCAGGTAGTCAGATTTAAAAAAGAAACAATAAATAAACAAATACTTAACAACAGACTTATTCCTAAACCCGAATAGTTCTCCAGATGAGTTGGAAAGAGTATGTACCACAATCAGTATTCCTAGACATAATTTGTTATGTAAGTATAAAATTTTCTAAAGTTCAACAATTCTTAGAATGTAAATATAATAATTTAATTTTAGACACGGCAACGGTATATAAGTATGATGAATGAATTATTTTTTTCACAAGCATAGGATGAATGAATTCTAGTACTCAAGAAATATTGAAAAGTTCTCCCACATAGATGATGTGGACGATGTAGCGTTGAAGTTTTTGGAGCGAACGGATCGTCGCACGCGCACTCCACCTTCTGGAGGTCATAACTTTTGATTCGAATTGACTCACGGAGCCCGTAAGATATCAAATCAAAGCTCGTTAAGATATCTACATGTGTAATGACCTAGTTTCAGGCCCTAAAATGTTTTTAGGCACTTTCAGAGGCTCGGAAGCTGTTAATACAAGTTTTAGATATTTTTTATAATTTTTCCTTTCTTTTATGTTTAGGGTTTTTTGAGACAGTTTTAATACCTTTTGTTTAGGATTTTTTGGTAGTTTTGGATGATATTGTTAGAGATGTTTTCTCTATAATTCTAATTTTCCGTATTTCATGATTTATCGAAATTGTTGCTTAAATCCTAAAAATCTCAGAATTCAACTGGTTTTAGAAGATCGAATTACTGAAAATCATGCACGATTCAACAATATTTGATATTGTTAAGTTTTCTTTGAGGTTTCCGCTACATCAATAGAGGAGCTTCCTTGTCTAACTCAATTCCTCCACTCTTCTCATCAGACCATTTGTTTATACTCAAAGCTAAAATAGGGTTTTGACACACCTTCTATGTTTTTCTTTAAAAAAATACAAAATAAGATAGTTATGAAAATATTTCAAATACTAATATTGTTTAACTACATGGTTGAAACTTGGATAACGCACCTATTGTGACTAACGAAGAAGATAAAAATAATGAGACATTGGCTAACAAAGGTCCATCACAAGTAATGCAATTACAAATGTATGAAAGACTCCTAGAAGAAGAACATTTGACGTGACTCTCTATTGTAGCTTTTTTATACTAGTGTTTTGTTGTGTGAGTTGAGTTTGGTTTGTATGGAAATCATCGTTTAAAAAGATGATTTTAGGTGAAATGACGATCTCATCTATGTGGAAATCATCTTTTCAAAATTTGATTTCCTACGTGTCAGTCTACATTAGCTTATTTTAAACTAACTTATTTTTGGAATTTTTAGTTATAGTAGAAGTGTTAAAAACCTAGCTAGAACTCTAACTCAACTATTTCCTAATAAATACTGTGAAGTCACATTAATTTCTTGAGTAATTCATGCTTCATATAGCTTACATAATCAAGTCAACTACTTATTTGGCCTTTTAATTAAAACTTAAAACTTTTAATATGTAACTCAATTTGCAACAATGATAAAACTAAATCAACAGATAGTCTATTTACCTGAGGCTGATTGGTGGAGGTAGCAATATGGAGGGGAGTGTTGCCTTGGTAATCCTTAAAGTTCAAAATTATATCCTCCCAAAAAGAAGCCAAGAGATTCCACAAGCACTTGGAGTGCATCAATCATTCTACTTCTCACAGCAATATGAAGAGCCGTTTCACCTCTAATAGTCACATCCTGGGTTGACTCAGGACAAGACAAAATAAATTCAGTCAAGAGATTAAGATCTCCATTATGAGATACCCAATGCAAAGAAGTCAACCCCTCCCTTCCTTTAACACAGATAAGATAATTGTCAACCTCTAAAAACTTAAGAACCACATGGGTCTTGCCATTTTGTAATGCAAGATGTATGGGGCTAAACCTATCTGGGTTTGGTTTCTTAGCAAAGGTCGGCTTCAACCTCATAATCTCCAAGGTAAATTTAATTTGCCCAGAAGCACAGCTACATGTAAATGAGTGTCGGCAAATGGTAATCCATCAATTCGCTCCAAAATTAGTGGATCCTCTTTAATTACTTCGTACAAGAGGTCTATATTACATGTTTGAGCTGCTGTTTCTAACCTTTCCATGGCGGGTGAACGTGAAATTTGGTTGCAGAGCCAGATATAGAGAATGTTGGAGATTGACAAAGATGAAGAGAAATTTTTAGGTTCAGAACTGTTAAGAGGGTCTTCAACACACCACTCTCTTACTTTTAATTAAGTTTGACTTTTCGCATCGTAAAAAGTCAATTGTATCCTTTCGTTTTTAGACGCATGGACCCCACTTATTTGTGTTTCTCTTTTATTTTATTTTCTCACTAATTTGAAGTCTTTTTTTATGCTTATTCTTCATTTTTTCAGGTTCTTCACATGGACCCCTCTCTCTTTCTCTTCTTTCTTTTCATTTTATCATCAATTTACTCAATCTCTCACTTATTTTTTCCATTGATGCAAACTCTCACTCATATCTTCCATTAATACAAGCCCTAAATTTGTTGAGAATTTATTTTGTTAGATGTTCACTTAGTTATTGTGCATTTGAGTTAGAAAATTTCAATATGTATATATAAAAATCAAACTTTTGTATTACTGATTTATATGGATTGAAATAATAGATTTGATTACACAATGTTATACTATAGTCTAGTATACTGCTAGACTAGATTGCTAGACTATAATCTAGTACATAGCTAGACTATTAGACTAGATCGTTAGACTGTAGTATATGATATGGCTAGACTGTTAGACTATAGTATTCATACAATTGAGTGAAATTTAACTGTAAATTAATCTTTACCCATACATATTAAAGCTCAAGTATAGAAAACATCAATATTCTAATCGATTTTTTTATTCTTAACTGCTAGACTAGACTGATGGACTTCTAGTTATCGGCAAACTTGATATGTCATAATTATATTAAATGTTTAAATGTTTGAATTGTCAAGTCTTGCACATATTTTAACAAATTTAGTACTTGCACTTGAGAATCAGTAAACATACTATATGAGAATCAGTAAGCCAGTAACTATATGAGAATCGATAAGCATACTACTGTTAGTTTTGACCGATTGGCTCGTTGTAAGTTTGGTGATCCACATTATGATATGATGACCTCAAATGCAGTAGAGTCTGTGAACAATGTCTTGAAACGTGTTCGTCAGTTTCTAATAACGGGTATACTTGATTATGCGCAAGATATGCTTTGTAAATATGTTGATAATGATAATTATATGACTGAATTAATTATTTTTTTCATATGTCAGGTCGCTAGACCATGATCTAGCAGTTTTGTGTTAAAATTAAACTTCTAGACCATGGTCTAGCAAATTATTGTCTGTTAGACCATGGTCTAGTAGAGGGAATAGGAACATGGCAATATGAGATCTGTAATTATGATATCTCAAACAACTTGCATTAACAATATAAGATCAACTGAAAACATAAATAAATTTTCATATGCCAGGTCGTTATACCATTGTCTAGCAGTTTTGTGCTAAAATTAAGATTTACTAGACCATCGTCTAGCAGAATATTATATGCTAGATCACGATCTAGCAAAGTAAACGTATCAAGGCAATATTGGGTCTGTAACTATGACATCCCAAATAACATACATTAATAATAGAAGATCAACTAAAAATAGAAATAACTTTTCATATGCCAGGTTGTTAGACCATGATTTTATTTTCTGCTAGACCATGGTCTAGTAATTTTCTATTAAAATTAACACTTGCTAGACCATGGACTAGAAGAATATTGTCTGCTAGACCACGGTCTAGCAAGGTAAACAGAAACATGGCAATATAAGGTCTGTAACTATGACATCCCAAACAACCTACATTAAAAATATAAAATCATCATAAAAGAAAAAATTCATTCCTGCATTAACCGTTTAATATTATCTCAAAACGGAATAACATATAAGCTTATTCAAATTTCTAACAGATATAGAACCATAACTAAACATATTCAAAATCCTAACAGAGACAACAATATCTAAGTATACTCAAATTCTAAAAAAGACTCACAATATCTGTATTCCATGATTAGCACTAGGAAAGTTCTAATACATCAACAATGATTCACATCATATCCAAATACAACTCTCTAATAACATAATAAACATCCTAAAATTTAGAGTATTCAATGTCATGTCCATGATAAAAATTATCAACTGTCATCTTCTCTTAAAGCTCAGTCATTCTACTTTGAGTACATCCGGATAAGTCCTGACCCAGACACAATAATTCCATAAACTTCAAGGCAAACATGACACACTCGCACATATATGTAAACAATAAAATGAATGTCAAATAATCAAATATATACGAAGTGAAAGTTCTAAGGTGAAAGTTCATTCAATTAGTAGAGTCATCCACTACATTTGAGTATGTAGAAGTCAATTACATTACTTCATAATATGAGTTCATACAAAACGACCTAAATGACCTAAATCCCGGTTGACTTCTTCCAAAAACTTAGACAAGTTCTCCCCATTAGGATGGATGGGCAAGACATTTCTCTTAAAAAATGAAGCTTGTTTCGCAAATTGCCCGCTCTCACAGCCATGCCTTTAAGCCATTCCACAGCCTGCCCAGATCGTTGTCGAATCAAGTTGTACTCTTGTTGTAGCAACTGATAATCATACCAGAGTATATCGACATTAGCATCATTGTTTCTTGCCAACTTCTCTGCCACGTTCTGATAAGCTCTAACTTGGTGCTCAAGGCTTGCGATGACTTTCAATAATTCTTCAGAATCATTTGTTGACACAGTCTTCTTAACTTTCTGATTCTCTAAAATCAACCTGTAAATTATCAACGATTCATCGTAATGCGTCATATTGCTCTTCTTACTCGACGATGTACGCATTTTTCTTATCAACAGTTCCCTTCACCTCCTCTAGAATTTCTCGTACCAGTTTATTTTTCTTCTCTAACTTCACGATTTGATCTTCTTGTTCGTAGATTAACCCTCGTAAGTTTGCATTGTCCTCCGCCATCTTTCAAATTTTGTTGCTCAATTGGCGAGTGTCAGTTCCCAACTCTGAGTTTTTTCACTTGAGATATGCCCGATCCTCTACCTTATTTCTAAACTCTTTGAGTCGTTCATCAGCTTCGATTCTGTGTTTCTCAGATAAATTCACATCGACTGCTAGTCGTCTATTTTCTTCCAAGAGGGCTAGAACTTTTTGCCGCTCCTCATATAACTCATCTAGCTCCTCCTTTTTAGCAATCTTTTGATGAACTTCCAGTTATTTGATTGATGGTACATCCTCAACTGGTAAGGCAATAGTTGCTTTGTTTCTACTCTCAAGCCATGCTTCATACTCCTTTGTGCAGTTCATGCGATTCTTCTCATTTCGCATCCTTATTATTCTTTTCCAAGCTCCAATCAGCTGCTGCAGTTTTTGTTCAATTTCTTGAGAATCGTAACTAACTTCAATATCCTTTAATGCATGCGTGGTGGGGATAAAATGTCTCATGTATAATTGACAGAGTGCCATTATCGGAGCATAACTAGTACAACCCCATAGTCCCGGGAGCGGAACCCATTGAAAATCACCACATTTGTAGATCATTGGTGTTAACGGCATACAATGGGCTTTCCAAATAACATCATCATCTTTCAACTTGGATATGTATGAGAGTCAAGCCCCTTTTGTGGGAAACTGCGGATTCCATTTGGTCATTCCAAATTCTGCAATAGGGATCTTCGTCTTCATCCATGAACTTGAGAACTTAACTTGACGACATTTAAAATCTAGCGGACATCTTAGATGACTGAGAATCCAAATATACAAAAGAGTTGAAGAGCTGATGAACTTTCCTTTTCCATGTGAAAAATATTCCTCAATTGCATTTACGGCAGGATTCCCATGATTTGGTAGAGGGTTGGAATTGATATCTGGATTCCCATTGGCCTTTTTTAAATTCAACCATCCAGCCTTGATCAGTGCATGTACTCTACTTTTTAATGTCGTGCAATTCTCAGTCGAATGTCCCACTGCCCCAGCATGATAATCACATCGAGCAGTCAGATCATACCATCTTGGGTATGGTGGTTGTAGAGGTTCATAAGAAATTGGCACCAATTGATTATTCTGTATCAATTGAGGTAAGAGTTCTGTTTATGACATGGGGATTGGATCATATTGGATAAATATACCATTTTTTATTGGATTACTTAGTTTACTAATTACCATTTTTCCTTTCTTCCTTCATTGCTAGGAATGATCGTGGATGGTAACTAGTTTAAACAAGTGTCACAAAAAGTGATGGTCAAGAAATTAAAAAGAAAAGAAGAGAAGATTTGTAAGAACATAAAAAAAATCAAAGGCTTAAAATATTTGCATAATCTTGTATGGAGGTTTTACCCTCTATGTTATGTATTTTTATGTATGAGAAATTATCATAGGAGATCTTTTTATCAAATGTACACTTTCAACCCATTAAATGGTTGCTTCACATTGAGTTAATTTTACACCCCTCAAAATTTTATCCTCATTCTCATTGATTGAGTTGATGACAAAAAAAATCTCATCATCAAACTTGTAGAGAGATAAATAATATATGAAAGCAAAACTTAAGATTAAAAATAGGAGGAACGATAAAGAATGAACAAACAAACATATATATGGAAGATGGAACAAAGAAATATCAAATACATGAGTATGAAAAAGAGATATGATTATTTATAATGAACAAAATATATTGTAAGCTGAAATGTAAGAGATTTGAACTACTTTAATAAAAAAAGAAAATGAGAAGATGGAAGATGAATAGAAATGAAAACTTACATTTTTTTCTCCTTTTCACTATTTTCTTAAAACCTCTCTTTTTCTCTCTAAAATCTCTTCTCTTCCTCACTCTCCCAAATCTCCCCTTTCAAGTGAAGACCCCCTCTATTTATAGGCAAAATTAGAGTTTATCTTTTTTACTTTTAATCTTTTTTTGCTCACTTTTTACTTTTTAGTCTTTGGACCACTTTTCTTATTTTAGTATTGGACTAGTTTTCAAATTATACATATAGTCTTAGACTATTATATGAGCCAAAATATAAAGTATATATATTTAATGTATTAGACCGGACAGAATACGGTATCTACAATTTGCAATAACTAATACTTATTGATCCATTTACATAAATATGACTAAAATTTATAGGGTTACAGATAATAACATCATGCAAGATATAGCCATCACTACAAGAAAATGGAGCTATACCGGCATTTTTATGGCACCACGAAAAATTTATCTTTAGCGGCAGTGTTCACATAACCGCCGTAAAAATTTTAAACGACGTCTTTTTGCTTTCATCTATCTCCGCTGAATTCTTACACAAACTCTCTCGGTGAAACTCTCTCTCTCTCTCTCTCATCTTGTGGAAGCTCTTTGAGCAGGCTTTCTCTCGCTCTCTTCGAAATCCATTTCACTTACACCTATCTCTACTGAGTTCTCACACAAACTTTCTCGGCGAAACTCTCTCTCTCAGCTCTTTCTCTCTCTCATCTCGTGGAAGCTCTTTGAGCAGGTTTTCTCTCAGCTCTCGCAACTCTCTCCAACTCTCTCTCGTAGCTCGTTCTTTCATATCTCCATCGAAGCTTCTCCATCGCAACTCTCTCTCTCTCTCAGCTTTCTCACTCATCTCTGGCTCGAGGTATCACAACTTTTTCTCTCTCAGCTATGTCTTCCAGCTTTCTCCCACTTCAATTTCCACTGCGTCAGAGTTAAGGGTTTTTTCTTACGAGGTGTGTTTTCATATGAAATTCATTTCTGATTGTTGTGAGGTTTTTCCTATTTTTTAAGGTTTCATTATATTTTTGTATTTGTAATTGCAGCCGCACATTGATTTTGGGCTAAAGCTTATAGGGGCTGATCTTATGTCAATTCTTGGTCTTTATAGGTTTGTCCAGGTATAAAATTTACTAATTTGGTCTTTTATAGCACTTTCCTATACTCTTTCAAATTTGAGAGTTTGTGAGAAAAGTCAAGCACTTCTATGGCTGGTCATTAGCAGGTGGTGGCTTCAGGTTTGTGTGATGAATGCTTTACTGGTTGGGACAAACTCACTTGGCTTGTCATTATTCATAAATTTGTGTTGTTTCATAGCAAATCCTCTTTGTTTTCTTTTTGTGATCATGTTTCTATGGAGGTTAAAGCCTCATGCCTTAAGGTTTTCTTTGACTTAATTTCCCACTGTCCTTTCAATTTGCAGGTGTAACAAAAACAAAATGTTGCAAGTAATATAGAAAAGATAGAGAAGAAAAAAGAATCTCGATAGAAAAATTATTTTATAACAAAAAGCATTGCCCTGATATATGCATTGCTCTTGATCCAAATCTAGAATGAGGTCTTCAAAGCATGCACCTCTCAATATATGCTTCTCCTTTTGAGAAAGTTTTGATCGAATTTTCTCACAGCAATCATTAGCTCTGATAACATACTTATCTTAGTCGTGTTAAACTCATCCTCATTTACTTTCATTGTTAAGTCATTGTTTTTCATCTGCAAGATTTAATATACTGGTTGTGAGCAAACAGGAACATATAAGTGACATTGACTAACTTAAAGGAGTTGAATTCTAATCATGCATTATAATATAAGAATAGGAAAGCTAATACAAATGAAAAATACTTTATTCTCGCAAAAATTTGCTTGGATGATGGGTATTAATATGTTTAAAACAATATAAGGGATCTTTATATCCCTAATATGCTTAAAACAACACAAGAGGTCTTTATATCCCTAAAATCTGTCTGATCGGGAATCAATTTGAGTCCCATTTAGAAATATTTGTGCTTTTTTATATTGTAAAGACATGTTTACCCCTTATAATAAAGAAATTTCATTTGAGTCCCCTCCCTTAACCCTCTCTCTACCAAACTCTTCTCTACGAAACCGCTCGACCAAATAAACCCCTCTGTGATTCTCTTGTCTCTACTTCCCTTAATCTCTGTGAAACCCTTGTCTCCAGCGAAGCTTCACCTCGCGTTTCTCTTTGTCTCTGCGATAGTGTCCTTTGTCTCTAGAAGCTGTACGATTACCATTCGACTGTGTCTGTGATTACCGTTCGATAGTGTCTGTGATTACCGTGTGATTACTTGCGATTTGCGTTTGACAATGTTTACAATTACATTCTCTATGATTTCCGCGTGTTTCCCTTCATCTTTACAATAGTGTCCTCTGTCTCCAAACCCTTCTCCTCCAACGAAGCCGTCTCCTCCAACGACCTCCAGTGAATCCAATACTTCTCTCTCTGACCAGTTATGGCTTCACCCCTTCTTTCTCCGACCAGATAATTTAGTTCCTTTTTTCTAATTGATTTTAATCGTGCTAGTTGATTTCTACTGATTTTAATTGTAGTTGATTTGGAGCAGAATAACATATATAAACTGCTTGATGAAAGAATGCCCAATTGTTCAACATACGACTCGACAATGACAGATAATGCTGGATAAGAGCAATATCTGTATACCCAATCGTTCTTACTATATTACTTTTGGTTAATTTAAGTTGTCATTGAAGACTATGTTCCTACATTCTTGGTCCAATCTAAGTTTCAATGTTATAGGTTGCTCGGAATAAGATATATCAGTCCATATTAGAGTTTGGCTAAGAACCTGCTTGGGGGGGCATGGGAGAAGGGTGATTCCACCAACTAGGCTATGCCTCAGTTGGCAGTATGTTATACGTGTTAAAAATACTCTCGCTTTCTTGAATCTCGTTACACCCAACATTTACTTTGCAAAAATCACGATAGTTTGGTTCCTTAATCAAAATTATGTCGCTTCCTACTTATTTCATTCTGCGAAATATTGTACTTAATGGTGTTGTAATTTCCATTGTGCTTGTTGTCTACTAATCTCTACCAGATTTGATATTTGGTTTGTTCATATTCATATTTTACCAAATCTACATCCATGTAGATTTTTGCGAGAATAAAGTACTTTTAATTTGTATTAGCTTTCATATTCTTATACTACAATGCATTACTAGAATTCAACTCTTTTTAAGTTAGTCAATGTCACTTATATGTTCATATTCGATCACAACCATTATATTAAATCTTATAGATGAAAAACATCGACTCAACGGTGAAAGTAAATGAGGATGAGTTTAACACGACTAAGATAAATATATTATCAAAGATAAATGATTTCTATGAGAAAATTTGATCAAAGCTTTCTCAAAAGGATAAACATGTGTTGAGAGGTACATGCTTTGGACATCTCATTCTAGATGTGGATCGAAACTAATTTTCTAGTCAACTTATACATAATATTTTGTTGAGAAGAGTTGTTGAGGGGACAAGTAAATATGAGTTATGGTTTAAGATTGGTGGAAAATGAGTGAGATTTTCGAGAGTAGAGTTTGCTCTCGTCATCGGTCTTCTTTAGAAGTAGGAATATGATTATCCTAAATCTAAAATGGTGAAAAGGGGTGTCGATTGTCAGATATCTATTTCAACGGAAGCACCTCAACAAGTAAAGGTCAACTTGAAGAGACGTATGATAAGTGCAAGATAAAAAATAGCGTAGTGAACTACAACTTATGGCTTCAATGATTCTCATCCTTTTACACCACAAATGACTTTTATAAAGCACGAACCAAAATAACACCCATTAAGCCTCATTGTTCATGTGATAAACTGTCATCACTTAGTATATATTTGATTATTTGACATTCATTTTATTATGTACATATAAGTGCAACTGTAGCATGTTTGCATTGAAGTTTATGGAGTTATTGTGTCTGGGTCAGGACTTATCTGGACGTACTCAAAGTAGAATGACTAAAATTTAAGAGAAGATGACAGTTGATATTTTTTATCATTGGCATGACATTGAAGACTCTAGATTTTAGGATGTTTATTATGTTATTAGAGAATTGTATTTGGATAGGATGTGAATCAATGTTGATGCATTAGAACTTTCATACTGTAAATCATGGAATACAGATATTGTGAATCTTTTTTAGAATTTGAATATACTTAGATATTGTTGTCTCTGTTAGAAATTTGAATCAACTTATATATTATTCTGTTTTGAGATGATATTATACCATTAATGCAGGAATGAGTTTTCTGTTTTAAGATGATTTTATATTGTTAATGCAGATTATTTGAGATGTCATAGTTACATATCTTATATTACCTTCTTTATGCTTGCTCTGCTTGACCGTGGTCTAGCAGACAATATTCTGCTAGACCATGGTTTAGCGACCTCACATATGAAAAAAATAATTAATTGAGTCACATAATGTAAATAATTGAGTCACATAATTATCGTTATCAACATATTTACAATGCATATCTTGCACGTAATCAAGTATACCCGCTATTGGTAATTAACGAGCATGTTTCAAGACATTGTTCACAGAATCCGCTACATTTGAGGTCATCATATTAGAACG
Source organism: Datisca glomerata (assembly GCA_003255025.1). Lineage (NCBI taxonomy): Eukaryota > Viridiplantae > Streptophyta > Magnoliopsida > Cucurbitales > Datiscaceae > Datisca > Datisca glomerata. The sequence continues at coordinate 1,735,107 of QANY01006039.1, forward strand.
TGGATCATCAAACTTACACTGAGCCCATCGGTCAAAACCAGCAGTAGTATGCTTATTGATTCTCATATAGTTATGGCTTACTGATTCTCATATAGTATGCTTACTGATTCTGAAGTGCAAGTATTGAATTTGCTAAAATATGTGCAAGATTTGACAACTCAAACATTTAAACATTTAATTTAATTGTGACGGATGAAGCTTGTCAATAACTAGAATTCTATCAATTTAATCTAACAGTCTAACAATAAAGAAACCGATTAGAATATTGATGTTTGCTATACTTGATCTTAAATGTGTATGAGTTAATATTAATTTACAATTGAATGAATACTACAGTCTAGCAGTCTAGCCATATACTAAACTATAGTCTAGCAATCTAGCAGTATACTAGACTATAGTATAACATTGTGTATCCAATTTCATTATATCAACTCATATAAATCAATAATACAAAAGTTTGATTTTTGTATATGCCTATTAGAATTTTCTAACTCAAATGCACAATAACGAAATCAACATCTAACAAAAAAAATCTGAACAAGTATAGGGTTTGTGTTAATGAAAGATATGAGTGAGATTTTACATCAACGGAGGAAACATGTGAGAAATTGAGTGAATGAATGATAAAATGGAAAGAAAAATGAGAAAGAGAGGGGTACATGTGAATAAGCTGGAAAAATGAAGAATACGAAGAGAAGAGAACATCAAATTAAAAGGAAAACAAAATAAAAGAGAAACAAAAGTAAATGGGAAACGGTGGGGTCCATGGATCTTAAAATGAAAATGACATAATTGACCTTTTACTATGCAAAAAGTCAAATTTAGTTAAATGTAGGAGATTAGTTTTTATATTGACTCTCTCAGGGTTGTTGGTATGGGGTTATCTCCATACCCGACATCTCCAAATGCTGGGCATGTTAGTGAATTTTAGAAATCCCCTTATTTGTTATGACAAGTTATAAAAATTTTGGATACCCGGAATCCAAAGATACCCTCATTTGAGGGTATCTTGATACCCCCAAAATTGAGGGGTATCTCCATACTCGGCATCCTTCCATTGATTCTTTCTTATGATTATTTTCAAAATAACCCACATCACTCCCTCACATAATCTTTTATATATATGCTAAACAATGAATAATTGGATAATTAAAATATATTTTAATGTGATCAACTAAAATTTGCTTACTAACTACTCAATATGACTATAGTTTTTATTTTTGAAATATCAATATGAATATGTGTATGGTAAATTATGTGTTTATGGTCTTTTGGATAGATCAAATTATTTTTAATTCTAACATTATATATTAGTCCAAGGATAAGAGTAGAATTGTAAATTGATAAAATTCTTGTGACATTCTTTTACACATTCCATCAAAATAAATAAAGTAATTTAACATTCTCATTGTTTAATTATTTTTTATTTTATCTTTATCTTTTCTCAATTGCCATCATTTCTTATTATTTTATTTGTATCTTACTAATTAATTATTTCTTCCTCAATACTTTTTAGGTAAATTTACAATGTAATCATTATGATTAAGTAACAATTTAACCATTAAAAATTAATAAGCATGTAAGTAAAAATGAATTAAAAATTAAAAAAATTACTTTACCAAAAAAAATTAACAATTATATTTTATCCTATTATAAATTAAATAATAAATGATGAAAAAATAAATTAATTAACAAATCACACGTAAAACATAATTCATATTCCATCAAAACAAACAAAAAACAATCTCATCATTAAATAATAATATTTTTAAATATAATAAATAAAATAATCTTAACTTTCTGGATATACACTTTCTCATAATCATATTCTAGTAATCTTATTCTAAAAATTATTTACCCGCAATCTTATACGAACGACTCCTACACGAATAAACCCAAAAATTTCTTTTTTTTCGAACTGTTTCTATATTCTCCATATAAAGGAAATTACTCGATGAAAAAACTTTCAAGTCTTAACAATCAACACCAACAACTGGAAAACTGAAACATAATTTGTAATTAGAACTTGGACTGTGCATATTTTCATGCATCTAAACAATAAGACAAACAAATTAAATCAAACCCTAAATCCGTAAAATTTTAAAGCCTAATATAAAAATTCCTACTTTACCTTCGAAGAAAGGAGGTTCTGCTGTGGAGAAATAACTGAGAAGGCAAAATAGAGAGAGAGAGAGAGAGAGAGAGAGAGAGAGGAATGAAGTAGGAGAAGCTTCGGGAGGGGGAGAAGGAAAGAGTGGAATTTAGTTAGTGTTTTTTTAGGGTATATTACAAATAACACCATTGTAGTTTTTATTATTTGTAAAATTTGCCTTTTATCGTTTTCTTTTTGTATTTTTTCCTCCATACCTTTGGAGACTCTCAAATTAGACCCTTTGTTACTCTTGGTAGTTAATTTTAACTGGGGGGAAGCTACGTTGACAAGTGGATCAAAGTGACCCACTCAATATATATATATATACATTCACCTTTAATAATTTCAATTTTAACCTTAATAATTTTTTTTAACATCTACCATAAAAATCTCTAAAATTTCTAAAATCTCCAAATTCTTCCCAAATATCACCCCTCCTCCCTGAGTCCCTCCTGACGGCTTCGAGATCTATGACACCCGTGTAACAGTGAATCAAGCGACGGAGATGAGGTTCAGGTCCTGACGACGACTTGAACGAGATCTCTATCTCTCTCTCTCTCTATATATATATATATCCTCCTCCCTCTCTCCCTACGGTGACTTCCTCTGCCTTGTCTGGATTACCCTTTGAGATCTTTATTATTGTCTTTCCTTTTCTGATTTTAGTTTTAGATCTTACAATTTGCATGACTCAATTAGATAGGGTGGGGGTGAAATTGATTAATCACAAACCAAATTCAATTGCCTCACTTGATTTAATGATTTGTATAGTCCAAATGATGGGGTTTTTGGGATTTGATAGGTTCCATTAGATAATGAAGTTAGACTATACAGTGAGACATTTCCAATCATGATGTTGAACTCATTTACATGGATGTTTTCTCTTTCTGATTTTAGGATTTGGTAGGCACTAGTTCTGATTTCTTTTATGGTGAGTTATCGATTTTAGAACTGATCATGGTTTTATGTCTAAGCCTCTAAATTAGACTTTATTTGTGATAGAAATTTACATGTTATAATTCTTATTGCACATGCCTTGCGACAATAGTTAGTTGATTCAGGAATGATAAATATATGAAGTATTCTTCGGTGAGTATAAACGGGTACTAATAGATTTTTTGCAGAATTTTTTAAAAGAGCTTGGCATATTGTTGGGGAAGATGTGGGTGTTGTTGTGCTAGAGTTTTTTTAGTATGGGGAGCTCCTCAAACAGTTTAACTCCACTACTATCACTCATGTACCTTAAGTGGCTAATCGGAGTAAAATGGTAGAGTATAGATCTATTGCATGTGATTGCTGACAGGTTGAGAAGAATATTGCCCAAACTTATTAGTTTAAATCAAACTGCTTTTGTTACAGGGATGTCTATCTCTCATAACATTCTTTTATCACCTTAAAAGCTTATTAGGCACACCTAACTAGATTGACATCTATCCACTTATCAATCACTTGCAACAATCTAAAAAATTACATGTAAATTATCTTTAAATATATTAAATAAGTAATAAGTAATCTATGGTTCATGTTCATTAACATCTAAATCTTGAAAATCCTGATCGATATCGTCTACTTGTTGGTTTCTTCCTTTGGTGACATCAATCCAATCTTTAATACAAATTAGGGCTTCCATAATGTCAGGAGCTAATCTACCTCTTCTTTCTTCAATTACACCTCCACCTGCACTAAAAGTAGATTCTGATATAACTGTAGAGACCGGAGAGGTTAGTAGATCACGTGCCATAATATAAAGAATATGATAACTCGTTGAATTTACTTTCTACCATTGTAAAATATCTAACTTATCATTTTCGTTAAATTCATATTCCAGTTTCAAAAAATTTATAAAGTTCTGATCAATGAGGAGTAGAAATAATTTTCTTTATTTTAAATTTCATTCTTTGTTGAAAAATGTTCGTAGAAACTACCTTATTGTGCAGATGAACTACTACCATCAATAATATTACTATCATCATTTTTGTATTTTGATTCATATAGTGAATAAAATGAATTTATTGTGATGTTAGATCTTTAATGTCTACAACAGAGAGGACTCCTAGATTCTCAAAAATTAATTCAATAAAATTTTTTGCTCCAACTAATTTTATCCTAGGGTCTATAGCAGTAGCAAAACAAAAAATATTAGGAATATTAAGCTAATATTTTTAATTTTTTCTTCCATTTTTTCAACGATAGGTCAAAACGAATCATATGTCTTATAACGTGCAAACATACTAGTAATTTCTAAAAATTGTCTAAGAACGAGATGTGAAGTTGTATAGTAAATATTGTTGGTGGTTATGCCCTCAAAGCATGTATTGACATTTTGATATGAAATTTAAAGAGGATTGTATTTTTCTTATAATTATTCTTTTAAATTATTGTTGAATAATTTATATAAATATCTGAAAATTCTATATTCATTTTAAGCCTATAATCCTGTATTAGTACGAAATGATTAAGATCATAAATAATGAATAAAATTATCAGCAACATATTAAAGTATGAAATCTTTAATGAATGGTTGCTAGTACGGTTCACTAAGCGTTATGAATGCGTGTGATATAGATTTGAATTATTGATGTGGATAGATATCTTAGTGAATGTACTTTATATAATAAGAATATATATGACAGGATCGATGCGAATTAATATCTTTATTAATGTGTCGTTTATCATAAAGATTTGAATCTTTAGTAGTCATGAACTCATATGCATGTCTACTGGATCTTTTGATTCACACTTTAAGGCCTGTTTGTTAATCAAACTAGTGACTTTGTTTTGGAGATTCAGTGATGTAGATGGTTGGGGACATGATGTTATAAGATTTGGAATCTAAGCTTTCCTAATGGCTCATATATTGATTTCCTTTTTTGTTAATTCTGCAACTGAATGGTTATTGAGCTTAAATTTATAATAAGATTATAAACTAGCCATTCACTAGTGGGTTAATGGTACTAAATGATCAAGAGGTAATTAGAAGGGTAAAATGATAATTTTGACCAGTTCTAATTTACGAACCAATAATTGGAGGACAGAACTACATGAACTGATTATATCAATGGACTACATGAGAATACTCTATAAATACATTCTATAAGAGTGCAATTTCATATTTACAGTGGAGTAATGATGAAATTAATAGATAAGATTATTTAATTAAAGAGTTTAATTAATAATCTAGTTTATAGGAGCTTAGGATTATAGGTCCAGGTCTCCAAGTCACATCTATACTATACTGTCTAGGATGTGAGTATTTCAGGATATGAGAAAATGACTAACTTGTAAAAGAAATTTTTATTCTGGGGCAAGTACATAATTATAAGATAATTATGTGTGATTAATTAATTAATTTAATTATTTATATATTTGTATCATATATATATATATAATTATCAATTTTTTTAAATATAGATAAGTGAGACAGATCTAATTTGTAAAATTAGATAATTAAATTATTATTAGATAAAAATCTAAATCAAGTAAATCTGTTATTTGTGAAATAACAAATAAGTTAGTTTGCATTGGTGAATGGAAGCCCCTCTATCAAGCAAGAAAGAAGCGGCTCTTCCCACGACGGAATCACCATTACTATATTTATTATTATGGTAAATCAGTGTATCAAGATGTCAATTTGAGGTTTGATAAAAATAATCAGATATGTTAATTTTGAATTATCTGATATCTAGATAATTATCTGATTAAAATAAATATTTAATTCACAGTGATTGTCACGTGTCAATCATTAATAGGGTATCAGAAATTGACATGGACTATTGTGGAGCCACGTGGCACTACAGTAGTCAATGTGAAACACTATAGTGCCACATGCCACTTCAGTGGTGTTGTGAGGCACTATGCTGGCTCACGGCACACTGCAGTGCCATGTGGCAGTACATTTGTGCACAATTGGTAATCTTACAATTATATATTAGTTCAGTTTATCCCTATAAAATTGATACGACATTATCTAGAATATATACAGATATTATTCTAATGGTCTAGGTTGTTGAAAGAAGAGTAGAGAATTAGTTGATCAGATTATCAGTTCGTTAATCACGAGTTGAATTGAAATCGCGGTTGGTGTCAGGGAGATTTTCTTCTGTGATTAAATGTTAATTAAATATCTAAAAGAATAATCATCACGTTCTTTAGAAAATCATCTCACTAAAGTCCTTCTCAGTAAATCTTTACATCTCATGTGTTGAGAACATCTAGAGACAGAAAAAGTGTCTTGTAATATTCTACGTGCCCACACACGCCCTAGTGCGTTGAGGATTGACTTGGAAGATCTTGGTGTGGATCTCGGAGTCTACTGATCGTTGGAACGATTGTGTGAGAATGGAGGATCAATCAGTTTTTGCAAGGACACTTGATATAAACTACAAGAGGTAAATGAGTCATAACCTAATATATAATCGACGCTGACTGATTGAAAAAGAGTTTTTAATAAAAAAATTATCTGGTTACATGGGGTTGCGCAAGATTTATTTTAATAAAAGATTCAATTTTTATTAAAAATTTAATTTTTTAAAAGGTCATCCACCTCCACGCTTCCGCCGCGGCGACCAGCAAACACCATAGCAAATATTAGCAGAAACATAAAAAAGTTCCAAAAACTAAAGAAATTATTAGCTACTTCTCAACTATTTGTATTTACTATAGTTTTACCTTGTTTTTTATTTACATAATTACAAATTATACTCCAATAAGATTTTATTGTCATTAACATTAAATATGTAGAGTTCCACCTATTTTCACTACAAGAAATATGGTATTTTATAAAAGGCAGAAAAATCTGTGAAAAATAATCCACAGGGTTCTCGCAGCACCTGTGACAGCCCCTCATATTAAAAGTCCGTGTTTTTCACAATGCGCTATGTCTCCTATGAAAAACCCTATGATCTCTCACTTTTTATAGGATTTTTCGACTCATGTAGAACATTGCTTAATAGGGTTTTCCGACTCCTGTTGAATGTATACAATAAGTGTTTTTAATACATGTGAATTAACATTTACAGGTACTTTGTATCCTATTAAATCAAATATCATAAGATTTTTTTAATCTCATTGATATAGTTTTTTATTATACATTATGCCTCTTATAAAAAGATTTTCGTGGCATTTTATAAATACTATTTTTTACAATCAATTTATATGCACATATTTACGTACATATTTAAACATTCAAAATGCATTATTAGACTAAAAAACATTCAAACATCATTTCATTTTCATAAAATATTATACAAAAGTATCATTCATAAGTATAATCTAAAAGTAGTAGTACTTAGTCTACTAATACAACATTCGTTTAAAAAAAAAAAACAAAAAGCATCTCGAAGTTTCACAGACGCTACAAAATAACTTCAAATTTTCACTACTTAATTCTTCAAAATTTGATGCCATGTTGGAAACCTTCAAGGTATTGTAGGTCCTGCATTTTAAAGAATAAAACAGTAATTTTAAGATAATTTCACATTGCAAGTGAGATATTAGAAAAGTCCATGCTTAACATTAAGTTGTTCTTTGCCATAATACTTTAAACCACCAAAATATAAAAACAAAAATATATTGAGAGCCAGTGTAATCACTCAACACCCCATATATCTCAACAAAAATATATACTCAATTTAGCATGTAGTGATTGTAATCACTACACAGTCGTTCATAGCATTTGATCACTACCGATCAAGTACTATTCTACTTTCACCTGTTTTGAACTTGCATATGCAGAATGAAACAAAGAACATCAAATGGTATATGAATAAATCATGAATGTACTAGTAGTTACCAATAACACTGATTGCATCTAAACGATCATCATCTTGCACAACCCTAAATTATGGAGAATATTCACCATTGTAAGCTCGACAAGCTCATCTTTGAAGCCTGAAAATTTGAGAACTACATCAGCTATGATATATGCATTATACCAATATAAAAAGTTTATTTCAGATAACAAAAGTGAGAATTAAACTACTTAAGCAGCACACCATTTGCTCAGAATGTTATTTCAGCTCTGAATCTTAGCAGTGTATAGCAAGCAAATTTGATCAATTTTCTCATGTTTTTAACCTTTCATCAAGTGGGAGTTGGAACTAATTCATGGTAATCATTTTAGAACTCATGTGTTCGGCTACCATGTTACGTAACAATGTTGCAGGACATTCTCTTTTTATAGAGTAACAATAATTTGTATCAAGACATCGATCTAGAAACATTCACAACCAAATACAATTTAGATTTCAAAAGACGGGAAACGTAACTGGAAAACTCAATATTATTATTTAACATTCTTGACCAGTAGATGAAGAAAAAAAATAATCTGGATACAGAACAATACCACAGGCTTCAGAGAACTCACCCATGCCCTTTATGAACCCCAAGATTTTTGTCTTTATGCTCTCTTTTATGCCTTCTTCCTCTAGAAAATGCTCGACAGCTTCTCATTAGACAAGTCCCTACATTGCAACACATCACAAGAATATCAATATAATGCTAAATGGAAAGTGCAAGTTCAAAATGCTAATTGGAAGAATGAACAAATTCGACATGGTTGGAGAAAAAGAAAGAAATAAAAAAGTGTAAAAAATGGAAGGCAAAATCTGGAGCTAGATTGCCTTCGTGGACATAGCCAGAGATTTTATAGCAACATATTTACATTAATAAAGGTACATAAGCGGTGTAACCAAACATGTCTAAGAACACTAGTGCTTTGCACTAATGCTATAATCGTACTAGCTTAAACTAAGGTTTCTCTTTCATAACCTCTTTGCTATTACTCCTAGCTTTTGTTTACAGTGATCCCACTTCTTCTACACTGGGCCTTGCTATTAAAATTCAAAAATCTTTCAAGTAATTAATGTTTCAATTTTGAATTTTTTACAGGAGGAGACTATGAACCATGTATTTAAACCTTGTAGAATGTCATATTTGTTGTAGTGATTCTACATCCGTTTGTAGTTTTCTTGGTTTTAAACCATAATCTTTGTAAAATTTTAAATATTCTTGCTATCTAGTATTTGAGGCTATAATATATGAAATATCAGTACGTATTTCTTGCAAATATGTTGATGTTTGTTCCATTCCAACTTTAACAACTAAATTAAGTATATGACAAACACATCGCGTGTGTAATAAAGAATTTTGACTAACACTAATCATAAAATTATCTCTGAATAATTTAATAGCACTAGCATTTGTACTAGCATTATCAAAAGTGATACGGAAAATTCTATTAGAAATACTATATTCACGCAATATAGTCATAATATATTGAAAAATTACATTACATGTGTGAGGGTAATCACATCGTACAAATCCTAATATAATCTTTTATTTAACTCCTATTTATGATCAATAAAATGTGAGATAACAATATATCTAAACACATTACACGCACTCCATAAATTAGAAGTAGTACAAATAGACATAGAAGGAGGAGAAGAAGAAAAATTGAATTAATTCGTCTTTCATCCTATGATAAAGTTTAATTACATCACCTCTAGCAGTGTTTCTAGGAATATATTTATATTTAGGATTTAGGCACTCTCTCAAACAATATTCTAAATCAAAATCTTCAGCATAACTCAAAGGTTGTTCAGAAACAACTATATATCTAGTATGTGAATATTTAAAAGTTCCAGAAGCATATGCATTTATTTGACTTTGTTTAGGGTCATCTTTCTTGTGATCTTTTCCATGCTTAGTAAAAAATGCTTGGAAAGTGTTCTAATTCCTTTACCAACTTTTCAGGAATAATTAGATAGACAATGCTTACATTTTGCCCTAACTTTTTCACTACCCTCAATAGATATAATATCAAAATACTCTCATATCTCAGAGGTGTTAGCTCTGTTATTTTTAGGTTTAGAGGTTGCAGATGATGGAGTAGATAAAGGTTCATTTTCTTCAAGATGAAAATCAATTTCCGCACTCAAATTAACATTTTTGTAATCAAGATATATGAGATCCATTGTGTAAAAAAATAAATAAAACAAAAATTATCAATACGAAGATCGTTGTAATATAGATAGACTATAGATGAGAGTTGAGAAACTCATGCATAAAAAAGAAAAGAGATTAGATATCATTGTAATTAAAGAATTTAACAAATAAAATTAACTAATAAATGTGTAAATTACCATTTTCTTAAAAAGAAGAGAATAGAGAGTAAGAGTTGAGAGAGAGAGAGGCAGAGAGCAGAGAGTAAGAGTTAAGAGAGAGTGAGGCAGAGAGTAAAGAGTTGAGAGTTGAGAGAGAGAGGCAGAGAGTAGATAGTCGAAGTCACTTAAATGAAAAAAATAGTCGTTGATAGTACAAAAATAGTCATTTCATTGCTTGCTTTAATACAACTGCCGACTGCTTACATTAATACAAGCAACCATTGCTTGTATTAATGCAAATAGTTGCTTGCATTAAAGCAAGTAGTGGTCGACTGCTTGCTTTAATGCAAGCCTTCGTTGCTTTGCTTGAATGCAAGCATGCAGGTGGCTTGCATTCAAGCAGGCAGGTGGTTACATTGCATTTAAAGAAAATAACGGGTGTTTTTTTTTTTATAAATAATCATACTCATATAATTTTTTCATCATTTTTTTACTTAATTCTTTCTAACTCTCTCTTTAAATCTATATTCTCCATAACCATTTTTATATATGGACAGTGAAGGAAGTTCAACGTTCACAAATACCAAAACCTCAAAAAGGCAAAGGTCGATTATATGGGATCATTTCTCTGAGGTAGATCTTATAGAAGTGGAGGGGAAAGTTGGATTTATTTTCATCAAGTGTAACTACTGCGAGCAAACTTACAATCTAAAGATTGGAGGAGGAACATGCCATTTGAAGAGACATTATAATTTTTATCATAGAAGTGGAAGGGAAATTTGAATATTGAGATTGTATTTTTTTTACTTTTGTATTTTGTTAATTGGTGTTAGGATATGCCCTTGGACCCTTGGTGTATTATTCGTTGACTGAATAAAATATCCATTTAAACAAAAAATATTATTTATTTAATTAATTAAATATATTTATCTCAAAAATATATTTAATAAAGTATTTGACAAAATATATTGAAAGATTATAAAAATATAACACAAACAATATTTACACAAAAATAGTCTTAGTCTAGTGGTAAGGTGTTCCATTAATAAGGAAGAGGACAAAAGTTCAATCTTCAATATACACAAAATCAATGATTTTTTAAGATAAAAGAGCTTTCCCACGGGCCGCGCCGGTTCAGGCCCGTGGGTTGGACGGTTCGGGCCAGGTCGGGCGACATGATAAAACTGCAATGCCTGTGAAGGCTCGGGCCTGGCCCGCGGGCCTCAACTGGCCCAGTACTGTTCATCCCACGAGCCGTGCTTTAACAAGATGGTTTAGCTGGTTTTACGAGCCAAACCGGCCCACTTGCCACCCCTAGGTACAACTATCACAAACAAATTTTTTTAGTTTCGACCAGTACTAGTACTTATGTAGCCTAGAAATTGCAACAAATAATAATTTTATGAAAATTGTAGCATTTATCTATTCTAGTAGGGTGCTGTAGTTTTATATCTAAAATAAATAAGTTAATAACCATGTTAATTTGACTATAACATTTTATTATCCTTCCACTATTTTTTAAGAACAATTACTTTTAAATATAAAATAATAAATAAAATGACATATTCTAAACAATCAATATATATATTATAGTAAAATAAATGGTTATAAAGGGATATACTTTCAAATGTTATGGGGAAGATTTTCTCTCTCCTCCCTAGAACTTCTCTCTAAACTTTTAAGTTTTCTCAGAATTCGTGCATTCGTGGTGGTTCATAGTGATTTCAGGACCTAAGTTTGGAGTGTGTCTTGATTTGTTGATTAACTGAAAGGCAGATGAAAAAGAAGATTACTCGAAGCTCACATGGTGTTCATGGGTTAAATTTCCTCGGAGATTGTTCCAAGGTAATAGAAAACTCTGTCCTACTTGATTAATTGTCTGCATCTTCATTAGTGGTGGGACCTAAACGTGGACATGGACGTGGATGTCCTCCTAAGAGTAAAGAGGTAGGTCTAAACCTTAAGGATATTAACGACGACCTTCCTGAAATGGCAAATTAGGGAGACAATAATAAAGTTGATAATGATATTTCTACTTCGAGCTTTTAGACTGACTCCACTAAAGCAAACCATAGTGGTTCCATTCGCAACATTGAGGAAGAAGAAGAATTCTCGTCTTTAACCTCGGCTTCAGAAATTGAAAAACTAATAAAGGAGGTCATAATAGAGAATTTTGTTTATAAATCTATCATCCCTGAGTGACAGGATACTGAGATCCATATTGCTCACGATAATGAACAAAAAACTGAGGACATGTTAACTAAATGGATTGAAAGGGTTAGACGACCAAATGAGATCTTTTGTATCCAGAGTGATACGCCTGTTCAAGACAATGACAATGGAAAGTATAAAATCATGAATGAGAGTTTACCGGAATGAATGAATCATTGAAAAAACACAATTGTTGGTCATTTCTTAGCCAAGAAACCTTTATTCAGCTTTGTCAAACAAGCTGCTCTGCATTTATGGAGAAGAAGGGGACTTAAAGAAGTAGCAGAAAATGATGATGGATTCTTCTTCTTCAAATTCCATTCTCAGGATGAAAAAGTTGACATTCTTAAAGGTGGTTCTTGGTATTTTCTTAGAATACCCATTATTCTTAAGGAGTTGGCACCATTTATGAGATTGCCAAAGGAAGAGATGACTAAAAGCTCTCTCTAGGTTGAATTGTGGAACATTCCATCTATCATTTGGACTCAAAAAGGGATTTATAACATCAATAGTATTCTGGGTAAGTCATTATATACAGATGTCACTACTGCCAGTGAAGTCAAATTATCATTTGCAAAGGTCCTCATTGAAATTGATGTTTCATCCGAGTTACCTAAGGTCATTGAGTTTGATCTTGAAGAAATAGGAATCAGTGAGACCAACATTGAAGTTAAGTACAAGGGGTTTCCCAAAGCTTGCAAGGAATGTAAGGTATTTGGGCATGACTGTAAAGCCAAAGCTCAACCTCACACTACAAAACCAACTACTGTGAAACCTCAGAGGCAAGAATGGGTTAGAGTTACTAGAAAAAATACAACCCCTTTGAGACAGAAGAAAGGAAGAGAGTATTGGATAAAGTTCCAGAAGAGATAAATGATATAAAAGAGAAGAACATGTTCATCTTCATGAAACTCTTAACGAAGATACTGATCTAGAAGCTCTAGAACACATAACCCCAATGAAGCCAGATTCTAACTTGGTTAGTCTGGATCACAACAAGGGCAAAGCGATTATATCTACATCATAATGTAGTGACTATATGTCCCCAAGCATCACTCTCAGTGCTAGACAGTGCAATGGAAAAGGTAAGTTGCTGCAAAGTTGGAAGCTTAGAGTCATTTAAAGGTGAGATCCTCAACTATTACTAAACATTTCCCATGTTAGTTAACTTTTGTTGCTTGGAATGTTTGGGGATTCAATCAACCCTTAAACATTCTGAAATGAGAAGGGTGTGCTTTATAAGCTTAGTTTGTGTGGTTTGTTAGAAACAAGAGTTAAAGCTAAGGATTTTTAAAGAATTGTGAGTAGTGTCTTCCCTAACTAGAATACTGAAAACAATTATCATATGGATCCTTCGGGGAGAATCTAGTTGCTTATGACCCTACTATTTTTAAGTTATATATCATTCATTCTTCCTCTCAGATGATACATTGTAAGGTGAAAAATATTGACTCATCAGCCAACACTCAGTATAAGACTAAACACTTCCACCACAACGAAACTCAATAAAGCACCATTTTCTTTCATTGATATCATTTCCAATCTTCACAAATTCACTTCAACTTTTTTTACAAAAATTAACAACTATGCTATGATATATTAGCAAAATTTCATAGCAAATATAATACCGGAACCTCAACATGGCAGACCACCGTAATAGAGAAAAAGTATGACGAAGCAGAGCACAACGGATATGCATGATTTGATGGACAATCAGAACAAACAGGATGATTGTCGTCGTAGCTCAAGGTGGAGCTGTGTGATCTGATAGGGAAGAAGCAAGAGAACATCGGAGAACGATGGAGCTGCGCAATCTAGGGTTGTTGTGAGGATAGAGATTTTGATACCCATATGTAACATTTAAATAATGGAGTCACATGATTTAAGACTTTGCGCAGCGAGAGATGGAAGAGAGAATAAATACAAGGGAAATGGATAAATAAATAATTTTGGAAAAAAACTTACAAAACTTATCAAAAAAATCGGGCATACTTACAAAAAAAATTACACGGTCTTTCTTTTTAAATAACTCTCTAAAAGTGATTGAAATTTATAATTTCTACATACTAAAAAAGCACTTCCACGGCCGTTCAACTTCCTCCATTTTCGAGCAGAAGACAATTAAGAGAAATTACCATGCTAAAGGAATTTGATGGTAATATATCTCTCCATACCCTGCCAATAACCGCCTGTCCACAAGCAATTAATGATTTTTCATTGTAATGAGTGATTATTTTATCTTTTTTCTGATAAATGTTATATATTTTTTTCTAAGTATCGTATGTTTGTGATCTATATTTTTGACATCGAAATTTTGAAATGGAAGCGTATTATATACGTTCAATAACCGTATCCGAATTATTACGTATTGTTTATTATTGACCAAATTTTTACCGAATGCTTGACCGTTTAATATCCGTATTATATTTATCGAATAATACTTCATATTTTTACCATCCTAAAATTAACTAACTAAGCTTTGAAGTGAAAACTGAGAAAAAAACCCTGAGTTTATTTTATTACGAAAAGAAAAGAGAATTTAGTCTGATTAAAAAGTATCTTACAAAAAAATTGCTAGAATTTAAAAAACCTTAACTCGGTAACATTATTCTAATGCACTATGTATCAATGGTCAAACACTCAATTTCTTTACATGGAGCTTACTACTAACAAAGCTCTACTGTGATTCTGATAATTATATAGTAATGATCACAAAAATAATCACAAGTATAAAATAATAAAAAACAGTCACTACACATGTCTTAAAAAATATCGCGTGACAAAAACTTTTTTTGCACCACCCACAAAAAATTGTTCCAATGGTCAATTGTTTATATAATATATATTGCAGGATGATATATGCTATATAAATTTTTCTGAACATTGCGCTTAATTTCGCTGGAGCACGGGGAGCGTGTGCAGTGGCGATGATTTTTTTTAAGACTTGAGGGTGATTATTTTTTATTTTTCTTTTATCTTTAGCTATTTTTTATTTTTTTTCTTAAAGTGGCTTATTCTTGACGTTCTCTCGTATTGATACAATTTAGACAAGTTGTCAATTTTAAATTCAATTTTGTTCACTTCTTTTAAAAAGCATCAAATATAGCACTTTTAGAATAATTTAATCTAGCAAATTGATTTAAATTTAATAGTTTTTATATTTAATTAGTTACTCAAAATCTCTCCCTCCCTTCCCTCCCTCCTATATATATACATGTACATACATATGTGTGTTGTGTGTGTATATATATATATATATATATATATATATATATATATATATATATATATATATTATACACACACATATGCATGGATATACATATGAGTGTGAGAGAGAGACGGGGAAGTGGAGAAAGAGAGATTACAGGAAAACTTTCAAAAAAATTATAGCATTTATGATTTATGGGAGTTTTCATTTTTCTAAATTTGTTAAAGATAGCATATCGAGGGTATAATAGGAAGATATGTAGTTTTGGTTGTGGGTCCATAAATTTAGTTATTTTTTATGATTATGAAACTAGTTGTTTGATTTTGTATGTTTATTTACGAAAATAGTTAATTTTTTAAAAATAAGGAAGAGTATGACAAAAGAAAGTTCTATTGGCAAGAATGACCGGCTTTTTCTCAGTCAACTTATTTTTTATATATAAAATTGAAAAACTTTTATGTACATGTTTATTATGGTATATAAAAATATGTCATGATATATATATTTATATAACATAGTATATTTTAATATACCATCATTATACCGTAATATATTTTTATATATCACCCGTGGTATACTATGATATATTTAAATATCATGGTATATTTTAATATATCATCACTATATCGTAGTATATTTATAATATATTTGTATATACCATCTGATATAATCCTATAAATCAAGAAATAAAATCCAAAACCGTCTTATCCTTCTCTTCTTTACCTCTCTCTCGTTGGAATCCCAAAAATCCAGAAATCACCACAAAATCTAAAAATCATACAACAAATTGATGATAAATCCATAAAATCAAAAATAAAAAACACATAAAACTAGAAAAAAGCAGATCACGAGACTAAAAAATAAACCACGAAGGGAGAAGACGAATGCGATAGAAAAAGAAAGAAGCAAATAAGACGAATGTGAAGGGAGAGAACAAAGATGTATAAATTAAGAAGGAGAATAAAGATACAGACATAAAAAGAGAAGATGAAATGACGACGTGAGAAAGAGGAAGAAAAATTCGGTTATTTATGTAAATTTGAAACTTTTGAGTCATTTTCTAAAATGATAAAAACAATCTTATTTTTTAATTTTATATTAACTTCCTAAGTAATGGCTCGTAATTATATGCCTTGAAAATCCAAAAGTCAATAAGAAATGGCCCGCTAGGAAGAACCAGGGCCCAAAACCTTGTTCTTGACACAGCCCAGATCACGATTCCCAATCTTCTTCATACATCCATTCCATTTCACTTCCTCTGTGTTTTTTTCTCTCGCTATCATCTCTCTTCGAAGGCTTATTAGCTATGGAGGTAGCGACCACAGCCTCGAGCGTTGCGCTTCACACGCGAATGTCGGCAAGTTCTTCTCGTATGGCTATCTCCAACCGCACGTTAACCTCTTCACCCTCCTCTCTCAGAGCAACCTCTCTGTCCACCAATTTCCTCTCTCGTTTCGCAGGAGGCAGTGTTTCGGGAGAATTATCCGGCTTGAAAATACGACCTTCGTCTCTTAATCCGGCATCGATTCGTGGCTCCCAAGGCAAGCGAGGTGTCGTTACTATGGTATCTCTCCCTTTTATATTTAATCTTAACTAATGTTAGTAATTTGCATAGTTCTTTTGTTAGTGAATGTGAATCGAAGGAAAATTTTCATTTTGATTGAAGTATGAGAACTGCTTCGTTAAATTTGAGTAAGATATTTGTTTCTTTTACTAAGATTTGTAGGAGTTATTTTTTGACCCACTTGAAGGTGAACAAAAATATTTGCTACTGTGATTTAGGTGATGGGAGTTTTAATTTTCAAATATAAGTTAGATCTTTTATTTATATTATATAACTGTTTATTGATTTCTATCGTTTTAATATTTGATATATTTTTTTAAAATTCTATTTTTCAACAATCGAATATAATAACTACAAATTCAAAGTTTTAGTTTATGTCATGACTCTTTTAGTTTTCTTGCTTGAATAATTGTTTATTTCTTAATAACTTTTATTATATTTTTGTTTCAGTATTTGTTATGTTTTATGTTGAACTCGGTAACTTTTTTATTGAAGTTATAAGTGTTTCATAAGAATTAGAGACATGCATTTTCTCTGTAATTATTGGAATCATAGTACTACCATGGCGTTTATCGACCCAGCTCCCTTCTCGGTGTGATATAGCTCCTATTATAGAAGGCCATACTTTAACATATCCATTGAATGCAGATTGAATTCTCCTTATTCCTTTGATTCTCTGGAATACATTATATGTGTATGTACAATTGTTATAAAGCTATATTCTCGCATCCTACAATGATAGTGTAGTTGACTTCCCTTGCATTTTAATTCATGCTTTTCTTGTTATCGTTCATTGATGGCAGTCTACTTACGTATTATTCCACAACACTCCTATGGACAGGTTATTCCTTTTTCAAGGGGAAGTGCATGGGAGCAACCTCCTCCAGATCTGGCGTCTTACTTGTATAAGAATCGAATTGTGTACTTGGGCATGTCTCTTGTCCCTTCTGTCACTGAATTAATACTAGCAGAGTTTTTGTACCTGCAGTACGAAGACGAAGAGAAACCTATTTACCTATACATAAACTCAACAGGGACGACAAAGGTAGCCATCTCTTTTAATCTCTATTCTAACTCAACTTTGTGTATTATCTTGGCTTTGTGATCTTCTGTTACTTTCCAATCTAGAGGTTGAGAGGTTATAGAAAAAATGTTGTTGCATTAATGATGTAGTCAAGTTAGTAACTTTAATGACCATGTCATTTTGTGTCTCTACCATATTCTTCTATTTATGCCACAACACATTAGCTTAAACTGACTAGAATAGAAGGATATGTCTCTGCAAGTGTGCTTAATTTTTATAAATATATGATAGCTTCAGAATTTAATGGAAAAACTACTTCCACGTGATTTCCTTTTGTTTTCATTTCCCTTTCCTTTCTTTCCGCCGGGGGGGGGGGGGGGGG
>QANY01006039.1:1753775-1857035 GCA_003255025.1 Datisca glomerata
GGGGTACTGATCTTAAATAGTTGAATGCAAAGCAGCCATCAGTAAAAAATGCCAGCATTTTAGGAGGGAAAACTTTAAAGTCTATGACGCTAGAGATGGAGCGCAATTAAGATGCCATATTTTTCTTGTAGTTAGCTAAGCTTTACTTAGGTCCGTACTGCTTGTGTGGAAGATGTGCATTTCCAATATAGCCGAGCTTCTGATGTTTGTAACAACAGGTTGAGCTTCTGATTATCATGGTTGGCTTCTGTTGCTAAAACATTAGTTGTGTGACTTTGGTGATGGCTGGGGATGCATTGCTAAAACGAGACTTGGGACGTGTGGTAGTCATGCTTATTGAAATGGAAGTAGTACTAGGAAATTCAAAATATACATCTATTAATTATTAGCTTGACCCTTACTCTGAAAGCGTATTGCAGCTCCACATTCTTTTCTTCAATAAAAAGAAAAAGTTGCCGCCTCATGTTATTAGACTGGTTGCAAATTCGCTAGTCTTTTAAGTTGGCAAGTGGCATAAAATTGTATTCTAACTTCTTTGCTCAGAAAGTATTTCTTATGATCATCCTTTTAACTTTCATTTACTATTTGTTAAGCAAAAAATATCCTATTTTTTATCAGTAACAAGTTGTATGCTATCAAAATCAAATTGTATCTCGTGCATGTGATGATTTATCTGTGATTAAAAACTGCTTATGTTTTCAGGGTGGCGAAAAGTTGGGTTATGAGACTGAAGCTTTTGCAATATATGACGTTATGAGGTTATTAAACTCTAATATAAACTTCATATCATTATCTATTGTGCTGTCTATAAAGAACTGCTTTCACAGCTTACCTGTTCATATATGTATTCAATGGACTCTGTTGCGTTGTTAATGGTTCTAGAACTCTGCAGGATTTACTGTTATAATATAAAATTTTCAATTTACAATTCTCTCACTGTAGGTATGTCAAACCTCCTATATTCACATTATGTGTTGGTAATGCTTGGGGAGAAGCAGCACTTCTTTTGGCTGCTGGTGCAAAGGGAAACCGTTCTGCCTTACCCTCATCAACAATCATGATAAAGCAGGTACTTGGTAGTAGTTAATCCATATTTTAGTGCCTTTCAGATTTCTTGCTTACCCCTTTCTTAACAGATTTGATGCTATCATCATGTGTAAGCTGGGACTTTTGAGCATTTTTTAAATTTTAATGTGAAGTTGTTAATCTCTATCACTCTGCAGCCAATTGCAAGGTTTCAAGGTCAGGCAACAGATATTGAACTTGCAAGAAAGGAAGTAAGGAATGTGAAGACGGAGTTGGTAAGATTAATTGGCAGTCATTTTTCATTTTTCTTCCTTTGACTGCTAAAGTTAGTTATGAGTTAGTTAACCTACAAACTGAATTCCATATGATGTTGATTTAATAATAGACAGAAGATACTCGTAGTGTTCAATATTAATTCTTGCCTTAACAGTTGATAGTTGAGTCTGGGATTGTCATTTGCAGACTCAGTGACTTAGCTCTTGATGAACCAAGGAGAGGCGTTGTATGGACTAATGTAATTTTCTGTTATATGGACTAATGTAACTCCGTCTTATTACGTTCAAGGTCAACCTATATGCAAAGCACATTGGAAAGTCAGCCGAGGAAATTGAAGCTGACATCAGGAGGCCAAAATATTTTAGTCCCAGTGAAGCAGTTGAATACGGTATCATAGATAAGGTACTGGACACTGTAGTGAGAAGAGTTGGTGAATCTACAAAGTGTTTTTCATGATATGTTAATTGCATTTTGGTAACTTTCACCAGGTACTGTACAATGAAAGATCTACTGAAGACCGGGGAGTAGTCTCTGACCTAAAAAAGGCTCAACTTATCTAACAGGAAGAAAACAAGATTGGATTGTTTCTTGCAAGAAATGCTCAAGTAAGTGTATCACCAAGTTATTTTTGGATCATCAGATTATATGATACGGTGAATCAAGTTACTCCACTCTAGATAAGTCAAAGATTGTTCTTCTCTCGTCTCAATATCTTTATCTTCAGGCTCTTCTGTGGTCAATTTGGGGACGTACAATATCTTTTTGTTTTGTTTTTCTGCATTGGAAATTATAGCTTTTGCAAAACTGACAAAGTTCTACCTTCCTTGAGCTTGGTTTCTTCAGTCATTTGACATAGTTGACAAACTTCCATGTGCACCACAACTTCTTTCTTATGCAAAGTAGTTCTATCAAATGGAAAATGCAATTACATGAATAGGTGAACATGAGTTAAGAACTTTCAGAAGATAAATATGAAAGATCTTTATGTCCAAACTGACAATTAACACAGTTTTTCTCTCTTTCTAATCTTTAGCCTTCTGAGCACAAAAAGATGGAACTACCCTTGTGCATTAAAATTAGAAGGCTTCGATTGCTAAACAATCAAGCTTCAATTTTGGTTTCACTGTGGAAATGAAGCTGTAGTATGAATTAGTATTACTTTCAGCCTCAATTTTAGTTTCACTTTAGGAAATGAAGCTGGAAATTAGTACAATATTAGTGCTACTTTCCTCCCAACTTTACATCATTTATTTGGATCTGCCAGGTTCTCGTGCTTTTCATGATCAAACCGCCTCTGATATTATAATCTTTTATTGATTAGCTTAGACGACCTGTGATCCTACTGCTCTCACCTTTCTCTATCCTTCGGAGCTTCAGCAGGGAGACCACCTATTCCAGTTTTATGGGTTTGACCAGATTATTCTGCTCGATGCGATACTCTCCCCCTTACAACTGCTTAAATTGAGCTCGAGACTTTCATGCTTCTTTTTTTTTATAACTCGGGGCATCCAACCTCTTGGGATACATGACTAAGCGCAATATTATCTTTATCAAAATAAAATGGTCAATTAGAAAGAGGTTTTCATTGTGATATATTCTGTTAGTATATGGTCTTGATATGCACTGTATATAGTTCAGCCGATTAATGATATACGTCTATACTTTCCTGTAATATAGGTAAATATTTCATCCATAGATATAAATTACACTAATTTTCCCTTACATGTTATCAGATTGAAGTTTGTGCAGTTCCTAGAATCGAGAATTGTGAAGCTAAGTGGCTACTTAATGGAAAAAGAAAACACCAGAAATTTGTAGCCGGTAAGTTATTCTTCAGGAAAGTTCCTAAGTTGTGCAGGCTCCCGCTCCCAAAACAAATTGGATATATTTATTGTTGCCATTTTGAACTCATAAATTCACAAGGGAAGTTGTAATTTGAACAATCTAAATGCACGGTGATTATCTGTAATACACTACAAAAGGTTTTGTAATTGAAGTGTAATATTTTTCTTATTAATATGGCACAGATTTAGCAATTTTAACCCCCGTGTGGCAAAATGACTTTAAAATATAATAATTTTAAAAATGTCAAGACCTTTTTATTCTTATCCAAGGATGCCAACGTAAAATAACGAATGTACTTCACATAAATTTAATTGAATATTTAGTAATTATAGTCGTATATGTAAAATAGCTCGAAAAAGAACACAACTCAGGGAAGTGCGGTCAGATTGCATTTTTGAAGACGAAGTTTGGGATCTCGTATGCACTTGGACATCGTTTTTTAAAAACATTTGAGCAGCTGTCGGACAATCTTGAGGAACTGGTGTGATGCCTTGTAGAGTTTTTGTTTTCCTTTGAAAATTCTCAAACCAATTAAGTCAACAATATTCTGAATTAATGTTTTTTCCGGGTTATAGTAGAGCAGAGGTGGTGACAATTGTCTCAATAACATAAACATGGTCCCAGCTCTCAGGCTATATTTCCCATTTCTCCAATGCCTGATGGTGCCTCCTTGTCTTTGCCTGTTCAGACTAGCAGACTTTCCTTTCTGCGTTGAACAATAAGAAACCTACCAGCCAATAAGGTGAAATAGCGTTCTTGGAGATTCTACCAAAATCAAAGTTCAAAGTGATAATTTCTGCTTTCAAACAATCAGAGAATCTTTTTAGTGTTTCTAAATTTTAGCAATCCATTTCAATAGCCGTTTTTATTATGAGCAACAACACCTAATACCCATCACAAGAATTGGCATACTTCGTACACTAATACCCCAGCAAGCTCCCCAGGACTATGTAACTAAACCACAAAGCCAAGCTCTAAAGACTAGGCTATGCTCTTATGGCCGGTCCGAAACTTGCTGTCTCTCCTATTAGAAGAATACATAAAAGGAAATAAAAAATAGGCCAAACTTTTTATAGTAAAGCATGAATAGGATAGTAGAGACTTATTTTATCCACGCCCATTTTGAGACCTTTATCGATGTTCATGAAATATGAGAAGAAAAACCTAACATAGTCGTCTTCCTTCTATTTTCCCACAAGTTTCTTTGGCAGAAAGTACAGTTAAGAGTTTAAGCGTAACATTTCACCTTTCCATGTTCTGCAAGGTCAGCCCAGTCATATTCCGCATACTTCTCTATTGCATTTTCTGCAACTGCTTTTCGTTTTTCCGAGGCTTCAGTAGCTTTCTCTTTTCCTGCTTCATTCTCCTCGACATAATTCTCCCCATAAACAGAAAGCTTGAATTCTTGTAATGCATTAACAACACTAGATCTAAAAGTCATTCATGCAGACACATGATGACAAGTTAGCAACTTATAAAATGTCGGCGATAATGGATGCAAAGAGACCAAGAATCTAGAGACTGGAATTGTTAAAATTAAGAATCAAGTTTTTAAAACTACGGAAAGCCTACCAAGCAGGCAAAGCCTACACAATGGCGAGCTGATAATGGATGGAAAGAAACACAAGGCCATATGAACCAACAACAAAAAATTTATTGCTTCTAAAACTAGGCAGCATAGCATGCTATTAAATGCTAATAAGATTTTTTTAAAAGCTATTTAAAAAGATTTTGAGAAATCATATTGATTATGAATAAGCCATTGATAACAAAATATTCCATAGATTCCCCTTTTCTAAAGTTTAATGAGAGAGTGGTTATAATTTATGAGCCAATTACACATTTCTTACTAATATATAAATTAGTATAAATTTACTTCCATTTTCTTGATCGGTATATATTTATTTACTTACATGCATAACCCCTAGTTTGAAATTTCTTACTCCGATCAAGTAAACGTTTGTTCTTCGTAGGATATAACAATTTCCAATCTTAAAATGTTTTGTTTACCTAACCAAACATCATATTTAACTTATTAAATTACATCCCCACCTGGGTTGGACACTTTCTTCCAATTTCTTTTTCTAATTTCATTGTACAGAGGGAGCACCTAAAATTATAACCCAAAAAGAAAAATTTACCAGGGAGCACCTAAACTTTGTGAAGAAGCTATTGTAAGTTTTTCTCGTTTATCATGCGATGCATAAAATACTTTGGTTAAATCTTAGAATTTTCTGATTTTCACATACGCATTTCATAGTTACAGAGAACATATCGTTAGCCATTGTAGAACCTATTTACTTCTTGTTGAATCATTTGATGTAGAATTGATTTCTCCCTCTTTACCCTTTAGATCTTCAAGCACATTTAGTGATGGTGTAAACGAGTTTTAATTAGGGTTGAGAGAGGACAAATTTCTAAGGGAATTGTATTTATATCACCTTCCATCAAGATGGTGGTTTTCTCCCATTAGATGGTGGTTACTTACTTCAAAGTAACCACATCTCACATAATCAACCAATATGATTTAGTTTAATTATTTCTATTAAACCATATTAATTAATTAATATTCGTATAGGGTCAAATAAGTCTTACATTCTCCCACTTGGGCCCATACGATAATTCTTTCATGATTTAATAGAAGAACATAATGCGCATAGTATAAAACTAGAATCCTCAATTCGATGGTGATAACGTAATATCATCATTAAGTAAAAATTAATGAGAGTTATGGCGGTTGTACATCATTAATCGACATACTCCCTTCCACGTAACACAACATAAGCGTTCACCTAACATGATCTATAAGTGAGAATCACATAATGTTCTAACATTATTGTCCTTGTTAAAGACAAATCCTGTCAGCATTCTTCATTCATTCATGTACTTATCACAAGATATAAACAATATCAGAAATAAAATATATAATTGAGCTCAAAGTGTCAAATACATAAACATCATAAAATTCATACATAACATCAATAATTATGTCCAATAATGCATATCCTTTCAACATTACCAATAAGTGTCTTAGGTGACAATCCTTTTATTAAAAGATCTGCAATCATAAAGTTTGTGCTAATATGTTCAATTGACACTGTTTGTTTCTGAACCTCTTTTTTGATGGTAAAGTATTTCAATTTCATATGTTTAGCACCTTTGAATACTTGTAGTTTTTCACAAAGAAGACAGTTGCGACATTATCACAATAAAATTCCAGTGGCATGACAATACTGACAACGATTCCAAGTCTTGAGATAAAGTTTCGCAGCCAATTTCCTTGGATTGTGGCTTCAAAACATGTCATAAACTCATCCTTCATAATGGATGCAGCAACGACAGACTGCTTCACACTTTTTCATGAGATTGCTCCTCTAGCTAAAAGGAACTGATAGCCAAATGTAGACTTTCTTATATCAATACATCCAGCAAAATCTAAATCTGAATATCCAATCACCTTAAGATGACCAGATCTCCTATAAGTAAGCATGTGATCTTTCGTTCCTTGCAAGTATCTCAAGAATTTCTTCACAGTTTTCCAGTGATCCAATCCTGGATTACTTTGATAACGACCAAGCATTCCAATAGAAAAACTGATGTCTGGTCTGGTGCAAGTTTGAGCACATATCAAGCTCCAAAAAATAGATGCATAAAGAATCCCTTCCATTTGTTTGTGTTCCAATTCATTTTTTAGGCATTGCATAAGGCTACATTTATCTCTATACTGAATTGGAACTACACTTGATGAGTACTTTTCCATTCTAAATCTCTCTAGAACTTTATTAATATATGACATTTGAGACAACCCCCATCCATGTGATTTTTTCCAAAATATTTCTATTCCAATCACATAAGCTGCCTCTCCCATATCTTTCATTTCAAAGTTACTAGAGAGAAATTTCTTGGTCTCATGTAATAAGCCAAGATCATTAGTTGCAAGTAAGATATCATCAACATACAAAATCAGAAATATAAACTTGCTCCCACTGATCTTCAGATATATACATCGGTCAACAGTGTTTTTCTTAAATCCAAAAGAAGTAATGGTATCAATAAACTTAAGATACCATCGGCGGGAAGCTTGTTTAAGTCCATATATTGACTTCTTCAGTTTACACACCATGTGTTCATTTTCTTCAATGGAAAAACCCTCAGCTTGATCCATATAAACTTTTTCATCTAAATTCTCATTTAGAAATGTAATTTTCACATCCATCTGATGTAACTCTAAGTCATAATGAGCTACCAAAGCCATGATACTTCTAAAGGAGTCTTTCTTAGAGACGGGCACAAATGTCTCATTGTAGTCCACACCATCTTTCTGAGTAAAACCTTTAGCAACCACTATGGCCTTGTGTCGTTCGATGTTGCCATTAAAGTCACGTTTAGTCTTGAAGACCCATTTACACCCGACCATTTTACAACCTTGAGGAAATTCAACAAGGTCCCAAACTTCATTCTGCTACATGGATTTGAGCTCATCTTTCATGGCCTCTAACCATATCATAGAATTAACGCTTCCAATAGCGTGTGAAAATGAAACTGGATCTTCATCGATTCCTAAGTCAAATTCTGATTCATGTAGATGTACCATATAATCATCAGAAATAACATATCTCATTTGTCTTTGAGACCTCCCTAATGCCATTTCTTATGGTTCATCTACTCTAGATTCATCAACATTATCCTCATTGTGGGTTGTTTGTTCATTAACTTGTTGTTCTTGCCCATTGTTTAACTGTTCAACAATTGGAGGAACAACAACTTTGGAAGAAGCTACGAGTAAATGAACCCGTACCCTAGCTTCTTGAATCACCACATTTTGTGCTTCTTGACTCCCACTGACTTCACAATTCTCAATGAACCTGACATTTCAAGTTTCAACAATTCTTGTACTATGGATAGGGCGATAAAATCTATACCCTTTAGATTTTTCTGGATAACCAATGAAATAACCACTGATTGTTCTTGAATCCAGTTTCTTTTCTTGTGGATTATAAATCCTTACTTCTTTTGGGCAACCCCAAACATGCACGTGCCTTAAACTGAGTTTTCTACTAGTCCACAGTTCAAAAGGAGTCTTAAGAACTGCCTTACTAGGAACCATGTTTAACAAATACATGACAATTTTTAATGCATGCATCCACAATGATACAGGTAAAAATGAGTTACTTAACATACTCCTAACCATATCCATTAAGGTACGATTACGCCTTTCTACTACACCATTTTGTTGTGGTGTACCATGCATAGTATATTGAGCACATATACCACACTTTTCAAGGAATTTAGCAAATGGACCTGGGCATTGTTCACATTCATTATATTTTTTATAATATTGACCACCTTTATCAGATCTGACAATTTTCATATTTTTGTGTAATTATCTTTCTACCTCATTAATAAACACCTCTAAGGCATCTACTGATTGAGATTTTTCATACAACAAGTAGACTTAGTTATAACGTGAAAAATCATCAATAAAGGTGACAAAATACTTTTCTGCATCAAAAGACCCACATATACCAGTGTGTATTATTTCAAGAAGCTGCGTGCTTCTTGTAGCTCTTTTCTTTGTGTGTTTTGTTTGTTTTTCTTTAATACAATTCACACAAATACCTAGATCAGTAAAATCCAAGTCTGGAAGGATTTCATTCTTAATTAATCTTTCCAATCTTTCTTTAGAAATGTGACCTAGACGTTTATGCCATAAGTAAGCAGAACGTTCATTTTCTAAACCACGTTTAGTTCCAACTTTATGATGCAAGGTTAGAAGAGTCTCAGCAAAAAGATTATCAAATTTCAGTTTGTATAAACCATTACAAAGAATATCAGAACCATGAAATGATTTTTCTTAAACAAACTAATGCATTCATTTCCAATTTTAAAAGAGTATCCAACTAAATCAAGCTTAGACAAAATAAATAAATTGCGAGAAAAAATAGGTACATAAAAAGTTTGAAATAAATCTTAATGATATCCAGTAACTAAAATCAATCGATAAATTCTAATAGCTTCGACTAGAGCTTCGACTCGATTTCTCATATAAACGAACACTTCATTTGGATTTATGATTTGGGTCGTAAGGAATCCCTACATCGTATTTGAAACATAAGTGGTACAGCTAGAATCGATCCACCAAGTATTATAAGGAACTTCAGCTAAATTTGATTCGAAACAAACGAAAGCACTAGGCTTACCTTTCTTTTCGAACCATGCATTACGTTTCAGGCAATCTTTCTGAAAGTGTCCAGGTTTTCCATAGAAACGACACTTATCATTCTTGTGTTCCTTCTTGTTGATTTGGGAAGAGGACTCATTAATCTTAAGTGGTCCATGCTTGCCCTTTCCATGCTTTCTTCCAGCTTTCTTTCAAGCTCCTTGATTACTTACGATATGAATTAGTTCCCTGATTTTAAGTCTCATTTTCTCCTGAACAAGCATACTGTGAAGTTCATTCACATTCAATTTATCTTTCATGATGTTATAGTTCATTTCAAATGAGCATACTGAGTAGGTGAATTAATGATAAACTGCACAAGGAAACTCTTATCCACATTCATCCCCAATGACTTAAGTCTTGTTACAATATTCATCATTGCAATGACATGCTCATGCGTGCTACGAGTGCCATCATATTCTATTATGGTCAATGTAGCCATTAATGTCCCAACAAGTGACTTATCAGTAGTCTGAGAACGCTCTTCCACAAATTTCATGAATTCCTTAGCATTTTCATTTTTGGGAAGAGTAGACTTGATGTTGTTTGCTACATACTCATTCGCATAAACATTAGGCTTAGTCTGTTAGACATTTCCCAAGCATCATAAAATGTCTTATCCTCATCGCTACTAGCATCTATAATAGCAGCAGGTTTGTCAAATTGAAGTGACAAATTCAAATCCAAAACACCTAAGTGAAATCAGACTTGTTCACACCAATCATAAAAATTAAGCCCATTAAACATTGGTACAGAAGAAGAATGCGAATGGAGATAAACGGGAACAAGTACTGCAAAAATAACATTATGCTCATACATTAATATTTTGAGTGGTAAACTTAACTATATTATACAGATTCAAACACATAATTCAAATAAACAATAAATGCATATCAATATTTTTCTTTGGGTAATACAATGACATACAAGCATAAAACATAAATGATGCTAATAAGAATTTCAATAATTTGACAACCATATATACACCAGTTATATATATATATATACTATCTTTGGATAAGAAATACAACTACTAGAGCATACTAGTTACCAACAATTATATTCATTAATTATAAGAATTACTGATCAACATTTGGGTGTGACTCTTAAATGTCTTATAATAATGAACTTCAATATACTCATAAAATATATATTATATAACGTTATGTCATTTATAAGTATCAACATTCATGAGTAATTGAATATTAATTCTACAATACAAAATTTAATAATCCTTATGGTTTAGCCACTTCAGTGACAAATAAAACAAACATAATATAAAATTTCAGATCATATAAATCCTCACATAAACACATAAAATATACTTTATTTAATTGTTTTAAATAATTACTATAAAAGAAAATTATGATTACAGAATATTCATAGTAAATAAATTAATCATATCCATTAATTAAACATGTATATTGATGGATAAAATCTCATACATTAGCATGAATAATTTTCAACGGAGAGAAATTTTTAACATAAAAGCGCATGAAAGCTACTTTAGTAATACGACAATCATGGGCATGTAGGATTTCTCAAAATTCAGCAATTATAGAAGGCAAACAAAATGTGGCAGTTTTATATGGGCAATGCACAACCCAATTCTCCCACTATTTGTGCCCCATGATTTGTTCCACTATCCCACCTTAGAATTTATTGAGAAATAATTACCAACACTGTAATGGAAATCAAAACTAAGCAGCACAATAACTAACGGAATAATGAGTATAAGCCAAAACTAAGCAGCACAGTAACACGATGGATAAAGAAAACATGTTTTATTGCTATATACATGAGTACAGAACAAAATTAGATACAAGAAATAGCATTAACAAAAAAATTTAACAGTAACAATTCGGTCCAAATTGTTTTTAGTGCTATAACCTCTTAGTGCGATAACAATTCGATACAGAATGCTATAACAATTCGATACAGAATGCTATAACAATTCGGTTCAAAACTTAATAATTCAGCTTCATAACTTGAATAGTAGAAGCGGTTTGAAAATTACATAATATATCATGCTGAAATTTCATAAACATCTATGTAATTTTCTAATCATAATTTATGGTTTGATAATTGAAGAATAGAAACAATATTTTAACGGAAAATCATGAGATTTTAAACTTAAGACTCTGATACCACATATAAGTTTTCTCATTTATCATGTTACTAATCAATTATGCATAAAATATTTTGTTTAGATCTTTAGAATTTCATGATTTTTTACATATACATTACATAGTCATAGAGAACATACCGTTAGATATTGCAGAATATTTTTACTTTTTGTTGAATCCTTTGATAAAATTGATTTCTCCCTCTTTACTCTTTAGATATTCAAGCACATTTAGTGATGTTATATATAAGTCTTAATTAGGGTTGAAAAAGGACCAATTTCTAAGGAAATTATATTTATATCACCTTTCATCAAGGTGGTGGTTTTCTCCCATTAGATGGTGGTTACTTACTTCAAAGTAACAACCTCTCATATAATCAATCACTAAAATTTAATTTAATTATTTCTATTAAATCATATTAATTTAATTAATATTCGGATCAAATAAGTCTTACAACAACTGGAAAAAGAAGCCTCAAGCTAGGGATCTATTTTTTATGAAATTTAAAACTATAATTTTTTTTTTCTTTTTTTCCCCTTCTTGCTGAACTAGTTTATTTTTCAATTTAATACAACGCTTAATTATTCTTCTCTGTAAACCCTTTTGTCTTTTTATCATTTAAGAAATAATCCAAATTGGTTTCTACGTGTCTCAACGCAACGCAACGTATCACATAGCATGTCAAAAACTGTCTGAAAATAAAAAAAAAAATACATTTTTTTTACATGATTTTAGCATGTTGAACGCATGTGGAGCGTTTTGGTCAATGTGTTGGTGTCCTATACGTTTCCCTGACACATATACTTTCTCCTTTCTCTTATTTTAGTATTCATTTCAATACTCATATCAGACCGATTGAAAATATCTTTTAAGTCCATTATCTTCCACAATTTTTTTTCCAATTCTAAGTTTTATTTTGGTAAGAATCATCTATTAACTTCAAAATTTGTATCTATTAGTCCTTCTGTCAAATTTCATTAACGTTTTTGTCTATATTGTTGATGTGAACGTGACGTCATGTAAAAGACACATGGATGCCAAGAGGAACTTTCTAATTTTAAGAAGGTAAAAAAAATGAGGATGAAAAAGTAACAAAACTGAAAATTAATAAATTATTCTTGCCAAATTAAAATTTAGTGACCATTTGAAGATCTTGTGAAAGATAATGGACTAAAAATGTATTTATTCCAATAAAAATTTGAGTTAGACTATCATAAAGATATATCAGACTTATCTGAAATTTAAAAATGATAACCATAGTTAAAACATCAGTATAAAACTACTGGCGTAATGCCAAACCAAACAAGGTTACCAGATTTCTGAGCATTTAGGTCTAAGACAAGTTTTATTGAGATTGATACATTTGATACCATAAATTCAAACAAGCAAGTGCTACCAACAAATTCCTACAATTCATTTAAGAGACGTATAATATCAACTACATGCCTATAACTTAAAAATATCCAAAATAAAATAAAAAACAGCTACCAGCCAATCCTGCAATTCCGTTACAAGATAGATAATATTAGCCAAACACGAATGACTTAATATATCCACAATAAAATAAAATAAAAACAATCAAATCAGGTCAAAAACTAAGCAAGCTCCTGGTTTATTTATTCTCCACCTAAGGGTCTCCGATGTCTAAGTCAGTAGTATTCTCGTAGAATTTGAGCATAGTTTTGCTTAAGGAGCCGTTTGGTACGAGATAAGTACGAATACTGAAAAAATTAAGTTGTTTGGTAAGTTTAAGTGGTAAAGTTAGATGACAATATTTTAAGATTAACATGTTTGGTAACACATTGTTAAGTAAAAAAATTACTGAAAAGTATGATTACCTTGTTTGGTGTATAGAAAGATTAGGTAAAGTTATTGGAAAATTTTGATAAAGTTTTTAGGAAAGTTATATGAATTTTATGAGAGTAATACAATTATTGATTATTTATAGTTTCTTTTCTTATCAAATTTTTTAATTTGTTAAGTCAATGATTATTTATATATTCAAATACACAAAATGGCTTATATATTTTATTTTACGCACTAATAAACTAACTATTTTATTAACTACACCAATAAAATCAAATAAACTATTTTTCTCTTACTACAAAAAGTAAAATAATTTTTTCCTTACACCGTACAAATAAATTCAATGAAAATTGTTCAAAATTTACATAGAAAGTTTGTATACAGATCCTCTACTAGCAACTTGTAAGAAATCTTAATAATTCATGTTGTGTAAAATTTACATAGAAATTTTGTATACAGATCATCTACTAGCAACTTGTAAGAAATCTTAATTTTTGTTGTGTTTGATGACTAAAATATAAAACACACCCCTGTATTTTGATTAAAATGCAAACCATACCCTTTGGTCAAAGTGCAGGGGTGTGTTTTGTATTTTAGCATGTGTCTAAGTTAATTTTTTCCGATATCACGAAATTACTTATAACATATAAACTTTTCTCTTTTATTTATAAAAGATAAATTTGATATAAATAATCGTCATTCATTTACATTGAGATATTTAATCAAACATAACATTTTTCACATTACATATACTTTTCTTCATAGATATGTACACAATGATTATCAATTTTGTTTCGCTCCAGTTGAAACATGCAAAATATTCTGGTTATATCATATGAACAAAACTGACTAGAGATACAAATTTTTGTTAAATACAATCTAAAACTTAATATAATAACATCTTTTGCTCAATGCTCAGTGACACCTAATCCATTTCTGAAATGAAATACTAGAACATCGAAGTATCTAAAATATTAAAAAAATGACTACCAAAATGAATTTGACAACTATGATACATATACCTAATAAATTCAATGGAACTAAGCTTTTATGGGGAGTTGAGAATAAATAGATATTTTATAAGGTCTGTATATGTGTAAGCAAGAAGAATTAATTATTGATTATTTTTAAGTTCTTTTTTGTCATGATTTCAAATTTTTATCATGATTATTCATGATTCTGATATAATGAAATGCCATATATATATATATATATANACCCTATTCGCGATCCCTTCTTACAGGCCCTTCCTCCAAAATAGAAAGTGAGACATGATAAACAATCTAGTTTATAGTCCATTTTTTGTAACTTTAATATTTTTTAGACATTTATAGTTCATGAATAATATTTATTTTAGGGAAGGAAATAACTTTTAGTTTAAAAAATATTTGATATTATTAACATGCATTTTAATCATTTAAATTTTATATTATGCATATATGAAGAGTTTATATCTTAAATTTTTCAAACTTAATATTTTACATAATCCATTACAATTGACGTGCATATCTTAATCTCAGGTGACGACCCCAAGATGAATTTTTGGGACAGGCCTTTTCTGGATAGGGTTGAAACAGACGTAAAAATCTTAGAATTCGATATCGGTGATAGGTTTGGTTCCACTAGGACTGAAATGGGATCTGGTTGGATTCTAGGATTGAGATTTTTTATGACAGTTTTGTGATGCTTTGGTCTTAAAGAAAATTAAATATCAAAATCAAGTAGGAGGAATGTAAACAATTAATGATATTTTTATGGAGTTTTGGGAAAATAAAAGTTAATTTGAAAAATTTGTAGAGTATTGTAAGATGGATAGGTGAATTGAGAAAACTATTTGATAAAATAGATTTTTGAAGGAAAGTAACGTGAGATTGTTATTTAACCAGATTAAATAAGTTTACCATATCGAATGAGAATACTTGAAATAAACTTAGGAAAGTGTTGGAAAATAACCTCAAACAAACGCCCCCAAAGGGAGAAAAAGCATACTTATTTCTTTAGTAGATGAGAGTATTTATACCTCAAGCTTCACGTAAGAGAAGGCATGTTGGAGAAGTCTTGGAGGTGTGCTGGAGAAGCTTCTCAAGACACAATGTTTGTCTCGTCTACCTTTGATTGAATGAAAATGACGTGACATTTTAACATTTAAGCGATGGGCATTTAATGTTCACGTGCCTACGAAATGATCAGACAGTGGCTATCCTGACGTTCTGCTATGGCAATTAGACCGATTGAGCGCTACATTCGACGGGTAATGATGGCCCATCATTCGTGATCATCCAAGTTCTCTTTGAGTACCCTATACTTGCTCTTACATGTACTCAGATTTGTGCAACCCGAGCTTTCTCGAGGCTGACCAGGCAAGGTCAGCCATCCTCAATTGGAAACTTTTCTTTGTCATGAGCTCTTCAACGTGGTATAACATGTGTCGTCTCATCATTGATGGTTGGGAAAACACTCATAACACTTTATAATTTAGATATATCTGATATGATATTACCCCTTAATTTTTTATGAGTTTTTACGTCTTTCTTATATATGTGCTTACTTGAAAGGGTGTAATTTGGGGATTAGGAAAACGTTAATGGGAGGGAATAAATAACAAACAAGGTTAAAGATACAACGTTAAATAGTAAAATCATGATCAACTCAATAGGTTAGTTAGAGTTAGAGAGAGACAACATATTCTTGATCTGTTTTTACTCTTAAATTTATCACCTAAAGAGAAAGATTAGGGATTATGGTTTAATATTTGGTGAATGGATGATAGACATACGGAGATAAAGCTAAGAAAAGACCATAATTAATGGCATAAGGCTCAGTGAAAATTATGGTGGATTTTGTACCTTAAAAAGGTGGTTTTATTGAGATAAAAACGACATAAAATAAGAGATGAATCATATTGTATCTATTCTTTTTTACAATGCAAGTTAAATAACTAAGCTACCTTTTTTAATTGTTTACTTGTGGGCTGTGTATGAGTGGTTGGAGTTGGGTGGCAAATTTGGACGGAATGAGGGCTATATGAATCCTTTCGGTGTGGTTATGAGCCGTTTGATTGTGTGATCTAAGTTGTCTATGTATTTGACATTTTATTATTTTTTATTAGATTGATTCGGTTCGGCCGTCACTTTAGCTGTTGTGATTGCATCTTAAATACGAGCCGTTGTTGAGTATTTGAAGTTCATATTTACAAAATTATATATAAAAGAAACAACATAAAAAAGTGGGATTATAACTCATTAACTATGATTGCCACATTAATCACCATTCTACAACTTCATAAGACAATATATATACATATGAATGAATAGTAGAAAATACATAAACTTATATCATACATAGTGTAAAAAAAAGCAACAAGAGAAAGGAGCACAAGGCAAGGATATTAGAAAGCCACACTTAAAGAAAAAACTACGCAACATCACCCATGTGTATCTTTTTCTTATTACAACCATAAAACCAATGCTAAAGTTTACATAAAAAATATTTTCTACAAAGAAATTCTTATACAAAGGTAAAAATTTATACTTATACATCAATATGTATATATCTCCTTTGAATTAAAAATTTACTTTTCATTATTTGAAGACAAGAGAATGATGAAATATATCCAATAATAACATGATGATATGTAAAATGTAAGTCGCTAGACAAAAATATATTTAAGATTTATTTTAAAATATTATTTTGGTAATAATATTCTAAATTGTACATGTCTTATAAATTGTATAAACACATAAGAAGCATTTTTCAATTCTATCAGTAATAAGAAATCATATTTGTTTATGTGTTTCAATAAGAAAGAGAAATAGATGAATTCATGCTCCATCTTGAATCCATCTTGAAGATATTATAGGGACAACAATAAAAAATGTAAACTTGCCAGCTCAAATGTAAAAATGGCCCAAAAAACTTTTTATTTTTGTAAAAAAAATACTAGAGTAAATATTTATTTACCATACTACATAGCTGTAAACATAAATAATATTTACACCTGTGAAATGTTTGTAAATAAATTATTGACCTAAGCCAGGCTGCTTAAAGTTGACTTTTTCTTTTATAATTTTCCGTATATGATAGTCGATTTTTAGGTTGTTACTAGCAGAGATTACTTATTAAACAGGCAAACAAATTATCTACTACATCAGAATGGATGGTTGTGATTAGATGACTAAATCTTAAGGGTTTAAACTACCCCTGTAACATAAACTCACAGTCGGAATGAAATAGGCTTAGCTAAGCGTAAACTGAATGAAATAAATTTTGCATATGAACAAGAAGAAACTTTTTCAGAACAATATTTAATTTGTCAACAAATCAAAATCGATGTTATATTGTTAATAATCTAATTATTAAATTAAAAACCAACTATTTACTTCTAATCAAGTTTCTTAATAAGAAGAGTGGTAATGTAGTATTGTATTAGCACTCACTAATACCTCTTCCTAAGCTTGCTCTTTCTTACATTCATGTCTTCCTTAGTTCAGCTCCTTCTACAACATGCTGCTCTATTTCTTCATCAAACCAGTTTTTTGTTCTCACGATTTGCATCGTCTCGTTTACAGAGACATAGTGAATCAAACGATTCATTGAAAAACTTATACAAATTTATGATATCGAAAACCCTTCGTTTGATATGAATCATTCTATTCAACTCCTGAATCGTACGATTCTAACAACACAAAACAATATAACAACCTATAAATAAATGATTCGGTATATACCATAATCATAGTTTTAAATCGCGGTCACGATCTGTGTCGCGTCGCGATTGCAGTGTCACGGAATTCAAATATAACAGACGTTACTTATCGGGTCGCGGGTATCGTGAATTTTTTTAATTTACGAAAGAAATTCACATTTAGTAATAGTGTTAACAATTTTTTAAAATTTTTGACACATTTTACTTTTAATTATTTGGCAAAAAACTATATTTTAAACTTATTTTAGTTGAAGTTATTAAAAATTAATATTTAAATAATTAACATAGTAAAATGAAATGTACTTAATGAAGCTGTATAATATATATATATGAATATTTTTAATTATAAAGTCTATATCCGTAGAAACAAAACAAAATAATTAGAGTGCCCCATTTTTTAATTTAAAAGTACATGAATTATTACTTGAAAAAGTGAACGGTACATTTACTGTACTGTGTAGAATTTATTTGATGCCTTGATTATCTTTTATGGGCCTACAGAAGGTTATCAAAGGTGTTTTATCCCTTGGTACGATACCTGATCATGTACTATAGCAAAACCTTTTCCAATACAAAATAGTCACGTGCACCCAACTCCCACCCCGCGTCCGCCATTTTAGTTCAGTTTTGAGATTTTCCTCCTCGTTTTCTTCCACTACTTTCCTTCTGTTTTTACAGATCCATGGTCGTGGAAGCCCGTCGCGGTAAATGCCATCACGGTCCGTCACGGCTCATCGTGGCTGTTACCAGATGTAACTGGCCGTTATTTGAAACACTGACCATAATTATGGAGAGTATAACATGATCAAATCATTCAATCATTTATTTCATATGAATCAAATCCACAAATCAAATATTTGAGATTAAAAATCCTATTGATTAACTATGAATTTACAGTAGATGCATGTAATACCTCTTCCTCGTAAAGTAAATTTTCAGAAACAACTATTGGATCCTCTCCGGCGGTCATTTCTGGTTGATTGAACATCTGACCATGCCTAG
Source organism: Datisca glomerata (assembly GCA_003255025.1). Taxonomy (NCBI): domain Eukaryota; kingdom Viridiplantae; phylum Streptophyta; class Magnoliopsida; order Cucurbitales; family Datiscaceae; genus Datisca; species Datisca glomerata. Next base: position 1,772,782 of record QANY01006039.1, read on the forward strand.
CTGGATGACCATTTCATCCATAGTATCAGTCCTGTAGTATCAGTCATGCGTTTAAACTCCTCAGCTGAGGAGTTCATCATCCCTACTGCTTTCAAATAAGTGTATACTATTTCATTCAGCTTACGCTTAGTTAAGCCTATGTTTCTAAGCCTTTGTTTAGAGAAGGTTCTGTTATGAGTTAATTAAGTTAACGTAGTTTACAGTTGTGAATGAGTTTGTCGCTTATCTTGGTCTAAATAAATATTGTGTTCTTGTAATAATTAATTTGATGTAGAAAATCAATAACAGAATTTCGCTCCATATATTGGGCCATGCTTTGTGCTTCCTTTCTGTGACTGAGTTTATGTTCGTCTAAATAAATCTTAAGAGTTTAACAGAATCTTCTCTAACCTCTCATCGCTGATAGGAACATAGGCTTAGCTAAGCGTACGCTGAATGAAACAGTGTATACACTTACCTGAAAGTAGTAGGAATGAACTCATCAGCTGAGGAGTTTAAACGCAAGACTGATACTATGGATGAAATGGTCATCCAGTTCATGAGGTATGGTCAGATGTTAAATCAATCAGAAATGGTCTCCGAAGAGGATCCAATAGTTGCTTCTGAAAACTTACTTCACGAGGAAGAGGTATTACATGCATCTGCTGTAGATTCATAGTTAATCAGTAGGTTTTTTACTCTCAAACATTTGATTTGTGGATTTAATTCATATGAAGTAAATGAATGACTGATTTGATCATCTTATACTCTCCATAATTATGGAATATACTGAATCATGTATTGGTAGCCTGTTATATTATTTTGTGTTGTTAGAATCCTATGATTCATATCGAAACGAAGGGTTTTCAATACAAATAGGAAATTTGTATCAGTTTTTCAATGATAAAGCAGCGTGTTGTAGAAGGAGCTGAACGAAGAAAGAGCAAGCTCAGGTATTAGTGCTAATAAAATACTGCGTTACTACTCTTCTTATTAAGAAACTTGATTAGATGTAAATAGTTGATTTTTTTTAATTTAATAATTAGATTGTTAACGATATAACATTGATTCTGATTTGTTGACAAATTAAATATTGTTTTGAAAAAGTGTCTTCTTATTCATATGCATAATTATTTGAACTGTGAACTCGAACAAGACTTTCATCCTTCACTGGTAATAATTCAAATCTTACAACAAAATACTGATTAGGGAGTATTATTGTTTTCGATTCCAAGTACCAAAACACTATAAATCCAAACCTCCAAACTGAAAATAAGCTAAAGAATTTCGTTTGACAATGTAAAGAGTCCAAGCAGAAAGAGTATTCCATGTGACTTAGAGTACCTATGGGTTTGGATTCCATTTTGTTTTGAAAAGAAAAAAAAATAAAACCCGATTGGACTATAAACTCTATTGTTTTATACATACCATTTTGTTTTGCAGGTTAATGATTTCAATCTCGATCTTGACTATCTGGAAAATGTTCTTGCCGAGGATGATCCAACAATGGCTTATGCAAATTTACAGCAAGCTTAGGAAGAGGTATTAGTGCTAATACAGTCCTGCATTACCACTCTTCGGATTAAGATATTTGATTAGAAGTAAAATAGTTGAGTTTTCTTTAATTCCATAATTATATTTTTAATAATATAACATTGATTCTGACTTGTAGACAAATTAAATGCTGTTCTTAAAAAAATTATTCTTGTTCAAATGCAGAATTATTTGAACTGTGAACTTGAACAAGACTCCCCTTGCATTTTAATTCATGCTTCTCTTGTTATCGTTCATTGATGGCAGTCCTCTTATGTTCTATTCCACAACACTCCTATGGACAGTTTATTCTGTCTTCAAGGGGAAGTGCACGGGAGCAACCTCCTCCACATCTGGCATCTTACTTGTATAAGAATCAAATTGTGTACTTGGGCATGTCTCTTGTCCCTTCTGTCACTAAATTAATACTAGCAGAGTTTTTGAACCTGCAATACGAGGACTTATTAAGCCACATTCTCAGTCACCTCAGGCTCCACATATACAGTCCTCCAACCCTAATGCTACATCAACACATATCACCAACGGAGGAGTTAGTTAGGCATCCTCACTTGTTATTGGTTGTTAGCCTTTCTCTCTCTCTCGCTCCATATATGTGATATTTTGTAATCATTTGTCTATAACAAACTTGCTTTGGTGGATATATATTTGTTGGCTTCTCAGTAGTGAAAGAGAGCTCACACTCATTTTGTTATCCAATATTTCTGTCTCAACTTGGTATTAGAGTAGGTTCATCTCCCTCACCTCCGATGACGAAAATGGAACCCACTGCTCCCCAAGTTGCGGCGTAAACCATCAATGCAACCAGTACAGAAAACAGCGGCGAGTCATCAGGAGTTCTGAACAGAACCCTGGATAGCTTGAATCCTTTCAAAAACACTTTGAATGCTACTCTGCCGATTAAGCTTGACCGTGGCAATTTCGTCTTATGGAAATCTCAGGTAGTACCTGCAATCATTGGACATAACCTGAGTTTGTATTTGGAACTTAGAACCCTCATCCACAGACTCAACCTAACAGAGCTATCAACCTAGAATTTCTGGCCTAGATTAGAAGTGACCAACTCCTACTAAGCTGGCTTCAATCCTCAATGAGTGAAAGTTCTCGGATCAATACTGCAAGATAATAGCACGAAAAGCCAATGGAATGCCCTTGAAAGGGCCTTTGCTAGTCGCTCCAAAGCCAGACTCCTACAACTGAAAAATGCCTTGAACAATACTCCAAATGACTCGATGACAATCTCATACTATTTTGACAAAATGAGAATAATAGTAGACAAACTCCTCGCAGCTGGTAATCCAGTGGGTGAACATGACCCGATGCTTCATATTCTAAATGGTTTGGGCCCTGAATACGACTCAGTTGTGGTAAACGTTACCTCTCGAGCTGAGCTAGTCACCATTAAAGAAGTTCAAGCACTACTCATGAGTCATGAAAGTCATATTGAAAGACAAAACACAGAACGACTCAATAGCTTCATGTCACTGCCAATCTTTCTCAACATGGTGGAACCAAGAGGCAAGATCAAGCTAATTCACAACAGTTGTCTAATAGGAACTACAACAACTACACCATGTCTAACAACAACTCCAGTCAGTATAGAGGGGGTCGAAGAGGCAGTCGAGGTGGTAGGTCCAACAATACCAGAGTCATTTGCCAAGTCTTTACAAAACCAAGGCATACTGCCACTGCTTGCTGGTACATGTTTGATAAAACCCTTCAGGGTATATCTCAAAACTTCAGTCCCACCTCACCTCAGAGTCCTACTTTTGAAACGCCTAACTTCAACCACGGTTCCCTTATTATTACTCCAGAGTAAGTATCAGATTATTTTTGGTATGCAGATAATGGAGCTACAAATCACATCGCTGCAGATATTGGGAACCTAAGTGTAGCACGTGACTATCAAGGTCAGGAAAAGCTAATTGTGGGGAATGGTAAGGCTTTCTCAATCAGTCATGTTGGTTCTACTTTCCTTAGCTCCACCCCATATCCCCTTAAACTCCTTCAATTACTTAGAGTACATGCAATCACTAAAAATATTATTAGCATTTCTAAACTAACACAAGATAACCTTGTCTATGTGCTTTTTTATTCCACCCTTTATTTTGTAGAGGATCTAACAACATGGATTACTCTTCTCCACAAGAAGTTTAAGGATGGTCTATACAAGCTCTTACTGCCAAGGAAAGGACATGTTGTTGTTGTCTCCTGCAATGTCTTTCTCGCACCACCTGGTCTCTCTCCTTCATCAACCTCTAAACTACAGTCTAAGTCTAGTGTCAATAATGGATTACCTGTTTTAAGTCTTGAGTCCAAGTAAACTAGTTGTGTTGTCTCAATGTTACAGTCTAGTGAATCTGCTGTCTGTAAACATGTTCCAAGCTATCATGTACTTACCACATCTAATACAAAAGTTTTTCCATATGTTTTCGTTCTGACTCTTGTGAATCCTGTTAATACTCAAACTTGGCACAATCGACTTAGACATCCCTCACCTAGAATCACTCTTGCCACTCTAAAAATGGCCAAAATTAAACATAATCATCAACAACTACAATTTTGTGACTCCTACGTAAAAGGGAAAAGTCATGTTCAAACCTACCCCAACAAGAACTACCCAGCCTCTTCAACTCATTCACATAGATATCTGCGGTCCAGCTTCAACTACTTCTAACTCTAGGTATAAATACTATATTCACTTCCTAGATGATTTCACTAGGTTCACTTGGGTCTACCCCTTGAAACTCAAGTCAGAAGCCTTACCTACCTTCCTGTACTTCAAAAAAATGATTTAAAACAACTTGAACTTCCCATTAAAGTAGTTCAGTCAGATTGGGGTCGGGAATATAGAAGTTTTCAAAAACATCTTGATAATGAAGGATTCTTATTTAGACACCTCTACCCACACACACACAACCAACATGGCAGAACAGAAAGAAAACGCAGGCACCTCCTAGAAACTACCCTCACCCTTCTCTCCCAAGCCTCCATGCCTCTATCTTTTTTGTGGGAAGCCATCACTACTGCTTCCTTCCTCATTAACAGATTACCCATACCTATACTTCATAACAGATCCTCATTTTCAAATGCTCTTCAACAAACTACCAGACTACTCATTTCTCAAGGTCTTTGGCAGTGCCTGCTTTCCACATCTAAGGCCTTATAAGTCCAACAAACTTGACTTTTGATCTGATTTGTGTGTTTTCATAGGTTACTCCTTTCTACATAAGGGTTACATGTGTCTTCACTCCTCTGGCAGAGTATACACTACTATGAATGTCATATTTAATGAGTTTGTGTTCCCATTTGCCTCTGATTTTATGTCTCCTTCCTCTTCTGAGTCTGTTATACAGTCATCTTCCCCTACCTGGTCTGTCTTCCCTGTTGCTAGAGACATTTCTCCACCAGCATCTTCATGCTCCTCTTCTAGAATAAGAGCTTACAGACATTCCTCAGCCTCTCCCACTGACAATCTTTCTACTCATATTCTCCCTAACCCCCTCTCCCCTACACAACCACTCACTCTTCATCCCTCACCATCACCCTCCTCTGCACCCACACTTAATCTTCATCATATGGTTACCAGATTCAAGGCTGGCATATACAAGCCAAAATCATTCTCTGTTAGTTCTTTTGACCTATTTTCTACTATGGAACCAACTACTGTTAGGGAAGCCTTATCTTCTCCTGCGTGGACACAGGCTATGCAATCTGAGTTCACTACTCTTCTACAGAATCATACTTGGGATCTTGTCCCCTACCAACTTGATATGCACCTTGTTGGCAATAAATAGGGTTTTAAACTAAAGTCCAACCCTAATGGTACTTTGCAGAGGCACAAAGCTTATCTTGTGGCCAACTCGTTCCACCAAACTCCTAGGATTGACTATTCTGAGATATTTATCCCCGTAGTGAAGCCTGTTACCATTAGCGTCATCTTGACAGTTGCCCTAACTAACAAATGGGAGCTTAGACAGGTTGATATCAATAATGATTTTTTACATGGTTGGTTGCAAGAAACGGTGTACATGAGTGAACCTGAAGGCTTTCTTGATGTCACAAAACCTCATCATGTCTGTAAATTAAGGAAATCTCTTTATGGGCTCAAACAAGCCCCTAGAGCATGGTATGAACAACTCAAATCCACCCTTGTGCATTGAGGTTTTCACTCCACTCCTTTAGACACCTCGCTCTTTGTCATGCATAAGCACAATAGACTGATCTACATCCTAGTCTATGTAGATGACATCTTAGTGACCGGGAATGATGACTGATTCATTACACAGCTCAGGCTGAGGGCATTCTTCTCAAACCCGTTTCCCACTAATCCATCATAGCCTTTTCTGATGCAAGTTGGGCTAGGAGTATTGATGATAGAAAGCCTATTGGGGGGTGTGTTGTCTACCTTGGGGATAACATTGTATCTTGGTCCTCTAAAAAACAACAAGTTGTAGCCCGCTTAAGTACTGAGAGCTAGTATCAAGCTCCTTCTCATGTTGCTTCTGAGATAACTTGGCTTCAGTCTATTCTGGTTGAGCTTTATGTCCCTGTCTACTCTCCACCAGTACTCTGGTATGATAATCAATGTGCTTCCTCACTGGCTTCTAACCCTGTTCATCATGTCAGGACCAAACACATTGAAATTGATGTTCACTTCATCCGCGATAAGGTTCTTGCCAAATAACTCATGATTCAATATTTCCCCTCTACAGAACAGGTGGCTGACATCTTTACCAAGCCACTTTCAGGCCCTCGCTTTCTTTTCTTAAAGGACAAGCTCAATATGGTTGCACCCCTTTGAGCTTGAGGGGGAATGTTAAGCCACATTCTCAACCACCTCAGGTTCCACATATGCAGTCCTTCAACCCTAATGCAACATCTGCACATATCACCAACAGAAGAGTTAATTTGGCATCCTCGCTTGTTATTGGCTGTTAGCCTTTCTCTCTTTCGTGCTTCACATTCCTTACTTCCTTTCTTGTAAGTTCAATATCTGTTGCCTGACCTTGAAACCTTGCAATTGGCTGCAGAGTGATAGAGATTAACAACTTCACATTAAATTTAAAAAATGCTCAAGTCTCAGCTTACACGTGATGATAGCATCAAATCTGTTAAGAAATGAGTAAGCAAGAAATCTAAAAGGCACTAAAATATGGATTAACTACTACCAAGGTACCTGCTTTATTATGATGGTTGATGAGGGTAAGGCAGAACAGTTTCCCTTTGCACCAGCAGCCAAAAGAAGTGTTGCTTCTCCCTAAGCATTAACAACACATAACATGAATATATGAAGTTTGATATACCTACAATGAGAGAAAATAGCCAATAGAATATTCAAAATTCCATATTATAACAGTAAATCCTGCATAATCTAGAACCATTAACAACGCAATAGTCCATTGAATAAATATATGCATAGGTAAGCCGTGAAAATAGTGATTTAGAGCAAGTTCTATGGCACAATAGATAATGATATGAAGTTTCAATTAGATATTAATAACTTCATAACATCATAAATTGTAAAAGCAGTTTAATCATAGATAAATCCTCACATGCAAGAGATAAAATTTGATTTTGATAGCATACAACTTGTTACTGATAAAAAAATGGGATATATTTTGCTTAACAAATAGTAAATGAAAGTTAAAAACATGATCATAAAAAATACTTTCTGAGTAAAGAAGTTAGAATACAATTTTATGTCAGTTGCCAATTTATAAGACTAGTAAAATTGTAACTCATCTAATTACATGAGGCGGAAACCTTTTCTTTTGATGAAGTAACAAATGTGGAGCTGCAATATGCTTAGTAAATGTGAAACTACAAATTAATTAGTGTATGTTTTTGAATTTCCTAGTACTACTTCCATTCCAATAAGCATGACTAACACACGTCCCAAGTCTCGTTTTAGCAATGCATCCCCAGCCATCGCCAAAGTCACACAACTAATATTTTAGCCACATAAGCCAACCATGATATCAGAAGCTCGACCTGTTGTTACAAACGTCAGAAGCTCGGTCACATTGGAAACACACATCTTCCACACAAATTCCCAAATACAGTTTGAACTAGTTATGCATTTATTGGAATCAAATGTTTTTATAATTACCAGAAGCAGAAAGGATCTCAATAAATCTTAAGCTAACTATAAGGAAAAATATGGTCTCTTATTTGCTACTCATCTCTAGCGTGATAAACAATAAAGTTTGCGCTCTTAAAATGCTAGCATTATTTACTGATAGTTACTTTGGTTATCCAATATTTTTGCCAGAGTATACACAGAATTATAGTTGTTGATTCTGGATGAGGGGTGTCCAAGTGATTCTAGATGAGGGGTGTCCAAGTCGATTGTGCCAAGTTTGAGTATTAACAGGATTCATAAGAGTCAGAAAGGAAACATGAAAAAACTTTTGTATTAGATGTGGTAAGTACATGATAGCTCGGAGCATATTTACAGACAACTGACTCACTAGACTATAACACTGAGACAACACAACTAGGACACTCGGACTCAAGACTTAAAATAGGTAATCCATTATTGACACTAGACTTAGACTATAGTTTAGAGGTTGATGAATGAGAGTGACCAGGTGGTGTGAGAAAGGCATTGCAGGAGACAACAACAACATGTCATTTCCTTTGCAGGAAGAGCTCAGATAGACCATCCTTAAGCTTCCCGTGGAGAAGAGTAATCCTTGTTGCTAGATCATTTATAAAATAAAGGGTGGAATAAAAAAGCACATAGACAAGGTTATCTTGTGTTAGTTTAGAAATGCTAATCATATTTTTAGCGATTGCATGTACTCTAAGTAATTGAAGAAGTTTAAGGGGATATGGAGTGGAGCTAAGGAGAGTAGAACCAACATGACTGATTGAGAGAGCCTTACCATTCCCCACAATTAGCTTTTACGAACCTTGATACTTACTTGTTACATTTTGGTTCCCAATATCTGTAGTGATGTGATTAGTAGCTCCATTATCTACATACCAAGAATAATCTGATACTTACTCTGGAGTAATAACAAAGAAACCATGGTTGAAGTTAGGCATTTCAAAAGTAGGACTCTGAGGTGAGGTGGGACTGAAGTTTTGAGATATACCCTGAAAGGTTTTATCAAACATGTACCAACAAGCAGTGGCAGTATGCCTTGGTTTTGTAAAGACTTGGCAAATGACTCTGGTATTGTTGGACCTACCACCTCGACTGCCTCTTCGACCCCCTCTGTACTAACTGGAGTTGTTGTTAGACCTGGTGTAGTTGTTGTAGTTCCTATTAGACCACTGCTGTGAATTAGACTGATCTTGCCTCTTGGTTCCACCATGTTGAGCAAGATTGGCAATGACATGAAGCTAATTGAGTCGCTCTGTGTTTTGTCTCTCAATATGACTTTCATGACTCATGAGTAGTGCTTGAACTTCTTCAATGGTTACTAGCTCAGCTTGAGAGGTAACGTTTACAACAACTGAGTCGTATTCAGGGCCCAAACCATTTAGACCATGAAGCATCGGGTCTTGTTCACCCACTAGATTATCAGCTGCGAGGAGGTTGTCTGTTATGATTCTCATTTTGTCAATAGTCTGAGATTGTCATCGAGTCATTTAGGGTATTGTTCAAGGCATTTTTCAATTGTAGGAGTCTGGCTTTGGAGTGACTTGCAAAGGCCCTTTCAAGGGCATTCCATAGGCTTTTCGTACTATTATATTGCAACATTGATCCGAGAACTCTTTCACTTATTGAGGAGCAAAGCCAGCTTAGTATGTGTAGGTCACTTCTGATCCAGGCCAGAAATTCTGGGTTGATTGCTCCATCAGGCTGAGTCTGTGGAGGAGGGTTCTGAGTTCCAAATACAAACTCACAAAGCCTATGTCCCATGATTGCAGGTACTACATGAGATTTCCATAAGACAAAATTGTCACTGTCAAGCTTAATTGACAGAGTAGCATTCATAGTGTTCTTGACAGGATTCAAGCTATCCAGGGTTCTGTTCAGAACTCCTGATGACTCGCTGTTGTTTTCTGTGCTGGCTGCATTAATGGTTTACGCCGCAGCTTTGGGAGCAGTGGGTTCCATTTTCGTCGTCGTAGGTGAGAGAGACGAACCTTCTCTAATACCAAGTTGAAAACAGAAATATTGGATAACAAAATCAGTGTGATTACAATTGCAAGGTTTCAATGCTAGGCAACATATATTGAACTTGCAAGAAAGGAAGTGAGGAATGTGAAGACGGAATTGGTAAGATTAATTGGCATTCTTCATCTTTCTTCCTTTGACTAATAAAGTTAGTTAACCTACAAATCGCATTCCATATTATGTTGATTTGTGAGAATACTCGTAGTGTTCAATGTAAATTCTTGCCATAGCAGTTGATTGTTGAGTTTGGGATTATCGTTTGTAGACTTGGTGGCTTAGCTCTTGATGAATAAAGGAAAGACATTATATGGACTAATTTAGTTCTCTATTTTATGTACTTGTGTAACTACGTCTTATTACATTCAAGATCAACCTATATGCAAAGCATATTGGAAAGTCAGCTGAGCAAATTGAAGCTAACATCAGGAGGCCAAAATATTTTAGTCTCAATGAGGCAGTTGAATACGATATCATAGATAAGTAACTGGAGACTGAAGTGAGAAAAGTTTGTGAATCTACAAAGTGTATTTCATGATACGCTAATTGCGTTTCAGTAACTTTCACCAGGTACTGTACAATGAACGATCTACTGAAGACCTGGGACGGAGAGTAGTCTCTGACCTGAAAAGGGCTCAACTTATCTAACAGGAAAAAACAGAATTGGTTCTTGCAAGAAATGCTCAAGTGTATCATCAAGTTATTTTGAGTCATCAGATTCTATCATAAGTTGAATCAAGTTACTCCATTCACGATAAGTCAAAGATTGTGCTTCTCTTGTCTCAATATCTTTAACTTCATGCACTTGTATGGTCAATTTGGGGTCATACAATATCTTTCTGATTTGTTTTTCTGCATTGGAAATTATAGCTTTTGCAAAACTGACGAAGTTCTACCTTCCTTGAGATTGGTTTCTTGAGTCATTTGACATAGTTGACAAACTTCCATATGCACCACAGCTTCTTTTATATGCGAACTAGTTCTATCGAATGGAAAATGCAATTACATGAATAAGTGAACATGAGTGAAGAACTTTCAGAAGATAACTATGGAAGATCTTTATGTTCAAACTGGCAATTAACACAGTTTTTCTCTCTCTTCATAATCTTTAGCCTTCCTAGCACAAAAAGATGGAACTACTCTTCTGCATTAAAAGTTAGATGGTTTAGATTTCTAAGCAATTAGCTTCAATTATGCTTTCACTGTGGAAATGAAGCTGTAGTATGAATTAGTATAACTTTCATCCTCAATTTTTGTTTCATTTAGGTGATGAAGCTGAGTGCAACTTTCCTCCCAACTTTACATCATTTATTTGGATCTGTCATGTTCTCGTTCTTTTCATGATCAAACTGCCTCTGATATTATAATCTCTTATTGATTAGCTTAGATGGCTTGTGATCCTAATGCTCTCACCTATCTCTATCCTTCGGAGCTTCAGCAGGGAGACCACCTATTCCAGTTTTATGGGTTTGACTAGATTAATCTACTCGATACATTTATCTGTTTTACTCTTCCCCTTACAACTGCTTCAATTGAGCTCGAGACTTTCATGCTTCATTTTTTTTGATAACTCGAGGCATCCAACCTCTTGGGATACATGACTAAGCCCAAAATTATCTTTATCAAAATATAACGGTCAATTAGAAAGAGGTTCTCATTGGGATGTATTCTGTTAGTATATGGTCTTGATATGCACTGTATATATAGTTCAGCCGAATAATGACACACATCTATGCTTTCCTGAAATATAGGTAAATATTTCATCCTTAGATTTAACTAACACTAATTTTCCCTTACATGTTATCAGATTGAAGTTTGTGCAATTCCTAGAATCGGGAATGGTGAAGCTAATAGGCTACTTGAGGAACTGGTATAAGGTTACAATGTCTGCTAGAGTTGTTGTTTTTCCCCGAATAAGGTTACAGTGGCTGCCTTTGTGCGGTATGTTTGCAGTTCTGGTTTCTTAGTTGGTCTTTGTGGGTGGAGGTGAAGCCCACTTTGGGGACTTGGTTTGGCTTTGATGTCGGTGCATTCTCGAACAGTGTTTACGATCACAAAGCATATACCTCTGAGCCGCTTTGACCCCTTTAGTCCTCTATTGGTAGGCGTAATGTTTTTACCAGGTCGTGGGTCAATCCCTCATATCCATTCTCTGTAAACAAAACAGGAATGTGTTTTGATAGATTGTACGAGAGGTTTATAACTTTTGGTTGCGATTTCTGCTATAGCATCCTTGAATTTAAAATATGTAAATAGAAGAATGAAATTATTTTTATTAGCAAACAAGAAAGCTAAACAAATTTTAGAACTAAGATATTAATAATGATAAGAGAGTAGAGTACCACCAAACTTCTATTTAAATCAAGACAGTTGAGTCTATAAGTTAGAGTTGACAAGCGTCCAAGATAATCTGCTTTTAAACGCAAAATCGACTGTCTATAAGAAAGAGTTGACAATTGTTCAAGATAATTTACTTTTAAGCTAAACAAACCCAAGATTTGAGTAAGGTGATTTATCGATAAACAAATTAGATATTTTAAAAATAAATAAATAAATACGCTTCTTCAAAAAAATCTAGACTCAAGTGCAAAACAAATCTCAACCACTAATAAAAATTACACTAATGTAACCCTCTCATGTTCCAACAAATGGCAACCATTATTATTATTTATACTAATTCTAAATCAGTTATTAAAGAAGTTGATTAGATTGTTGTCATTTAACCAATAAAGTGTATAATATTAGTATCATTATTTTACAAAATTGTAAAATAATTTTTATTAGTACTAAATTAATTCGTTTTTAATATAAAAGTAATAAACTATATAACATAAGGGAACAATTTTGTAGCTTCACAACCTAACAAGATTTATCATGTCATAGTAAAACCACGGTACTTTTCCGGCACGACTTGACTTACGCTATTGCTCCCAGTCAAAAATATGAAAGTGGTTTTAGTATTTTGACAAAACAACCTTTAGATTAACGCTTACTTGTTTTTTCTTGCAGCAAGTAAATTTTAATCCAAAAAAAAACTATTCAGGCGTGTAGAGTAAATGGTCATACTTTCTGAAATGTCATAAAAATAAGAATATAATATAAGCAGTAAAGAAGAATGCCACTAACAATATTTTGTGCTTAAAGCATTTCTACAAGATGCAGCCAGTAACCAAGATTAAGTAAAGCCTTATCTTGACTGCAAAATCAGATTCTAGACCAGACTGGCCCTCAACCCACTCCATTTCAACACCAACCTTGACGTGAAGCTCGCACATCGTGCTCAATTTTCTAACCAATTTATCATCCTGAGCTCTAAGGGGCTCGGAAACAAAAACAGACGAATTTGGATTAATTCAACTTCTTTACCTTCTCATGTGAGAAGATATTCGGCTTATCAAGGCTTCCTTCTTACCAGAAACAGGCAGATTATGTGCCGTCAAGTAATACTTCAACTCTACTACTGACAAATCATTTAACTGCATAACAAGAAAAACCTGATTATCAAATATGAAGATGTAGTTGAAATCATACACAATGACAATCACATTAATCAATGCCAAGGATATTCCTTTTTCTTCATTTTTTTTTTGGATAGGAAACTTAGAATGTCAAGAAAAAAATAAGAGTTACAACACCTAATACCCACCACAAGAATTGGCAAACTTCGTACACTAATACCCCAGCAAGCTCCCCAGGACTATGTAACTAAACCACAAAGCCAGGCTCTAAACACTAGGCTATGCTCTTATGGCCAGTCCGAAACTTGCTTTCTCTCCTATTGGGAGAATACATAAAAGGAAATATAAAATAGGCCAAACTTTTTATAGTAAAGCATGAATAGGATAGTACAGACCTATTTTATCCACGCCTATGTTGAGACCTTTATCGATGTTCATGAAATATCAGAAGAAAAACCCAATATAGTTGTCTTACTTCTATTTTCCCATAAGTTTCCTTGGCAAAAAGTACAGTTAAGAGTTTAAGCGTAACATTTCACCTTTCCATGTTCTACAAGATCAGCCCAGTCATATTCTGCATACTTCTGTATTGCATTTTCTGCAACTGCTTTTCGTTTTTTCGAGGCTTCACTAGCTTTCTCTTTTCCTGCTTCATTCTCCTCGACATAATTCTCCCCATAAACAGAAAGCTTGAATTCTTGTAATGCATTAACAACACTAGATCTAAAATTCATTCATGCAGACACATCATCACAAGTTAGCAACTTATAAAATGTCGGTGATAATGGATGCAAAGAGACCAGGAATCTAGAGACGGAATTGTGAAAATTAAGACAGAATCAAGTTTTTAAAACTACAGAAAGCCTACCAAGCAGGCATAATATAAAGATAGAAAGCTACACAATGGCGAGCTGATAATGGATGGAAAGAAACACAAGGCCTTATGAACTAACAACAAAAAATTTATTGCTTCTAAAACGAGGCAGCATAGCGTGCTATTAAAAACTGATAAGATTTTTTTAAAGCTATTTAAACAGATTTTGAGAAATCATATTGATTATGAATAAGCCATTGATAACAAAATATTCGATAGATTCCCCTTTGCTAAATACTCTTTCAAAACATTTCCAATAGCCCATAGAGGACCCTGAGTTTACACAAATAATTTCATTTTCATATTAAAGGATAATACTAACTGTCAATTACTTTATTTTAGGGATCCTACTTGTATAATAATTAGCTTAATTACAGGGATCCTAATTATGTAGTTTCCTAAGATAGTTTTCCTAGCTTTGCATATATATATATGTGTGTGTGTATTCTTCACTGAATGAATAGAGAATATAATTCTTTTCATCTCAAATAACATGGTATCAGAGCCATAGGCATCCCAATCAAGGTTTTCTCTTTTTCATTCAAAATTAGGGTTTAGTGTTTTTTTAGGGTTTCACCTTGGACAACCCTTTTGGAGTGGCCCTTTGTTCTCACCGCCCATCCAGAAAGGAAGCCCAGCCGCTGACCACCGCCCGAAGTACGGTGCCCGAAATCCCTGTGCGTGAGCCTCACGCGCCGCCATGAATTTCTGCGTCTCTCCCACGCACCAGCGCGTAAAGGCGTGTGACGCCTGAGATCATCTCTGGCAGGCCTAGTCTGTTTTGTCGGCGTTTCTCTGCTTCGTCTGTACCTACTGCCTTGTGTTCGTAGAGGTATGGGTTCTTCTATTTTCGGGTTTCTTGCATTTCAACCCTTTTTTTTTGCTGCTGCTGCCTTATTGGTTCCTTTTTATTGGTCTTCTCTTCTGTTTCTGAATATTTGGTGTTATGACTGAGAATAAATCTTCTGTCACGACGGATGTGGTACCTATAATGTCCAAAATCACGGACCATAAGCTAATGGGTTCAAATTATTTGGATTGGAGTAAGATTGTTCGACTGATGACCAACCTCAAGGTGATTCGAGGAAGACATGGCTCAAAGAGGACACTCGCTTGTTCCTGCAGATTCGGAATTCTATTGATAGTGAGATAATTGGCTTGAATAATCATTGCAAATGGCCATCATGAATTTCTTGGCTGGCCTTCTCTCTGACTTTGAGACTGCTAAGTCTCAAATTCTTTCTGGTTCTAAGATATCCTCTTTACAAGACGTAATTAGTCGAGTACTTCGTACAGAAGGTACCCCTCCAGTTCAACTCAGTGGTGCTTTGGTAAGTCAAAATAATAATTGTGCGTCGGGGAAACAAAGGAGGTGGCTCACATGGGTTTGAAACTCGAACATAGGAATCTGGCGGCATTGTGTGTCGATACTGTCATAAGCCAAGACATACAAAGTCTGAGTGTAGAAAGCTTCAGTTCAAAAATCAGAAACCTCACTTGGCACATATTGCGTTCACTAATGACGCCCCTGAGAAATCGGTTCTTATTTCTGCCGGTGAACTTGACAAGTTCTCACAGTATCAAGAATCACTAAAGCATTCATCTCCCGCTGTCACTGCTATTGCTAATTCAGGTAAACCAAATCCGTGTCTTGTTTCATCCTCCAAATGGGTCATTGATTATGGTGCCACAGATCATATAACAAGTAATTCTGGTCTCTTCTCTATTTTTCCGTCACACACTTCCACCTCTACTGTTACTTTGGCTGATGGGTCACCATCTTGTGTTCGTGGGTCAGGCACGAGTACCCCTACCCCTCAACTTCCTCTGTCATCAGTCTTACATCTACCGAATTAATCTTTTAATTTGATCTCTGTAAGCCAGCTCACTCGCAATCTTAATTGTTGCATCTCATTTTTTCCTAATCATTGCTTATTTCAGGTACTTATGACGAAGAAGATTATTGGTAAAGGACATGAGTCTGGAAGCCTTTACATTCTTGACACACCAATACCAAAATATGTTGCTTGCACTGGTGTCATTTCTCCTTTCGAGGCGCATTGTAGGTTGGGTCATCCATCTCTCCCTTTGCTTAAGAAACTTTGTCCACAATTTAGTAAGGTATTTTCATTAGATTGTGAGTCGTGTCAGTTTGCAAAATATTATCGTCTTAGTTCAAGTGCAAGAGTCAATAAACGTGCTAGTATTCCTTTTGAGTTGGTTCATTCTGATGTTTGGGGTCCTTGTCCTATTTTGTCTAAACCTGGATTTAAGTATTTTGTTACCTTTGTGGATGATTATTCTCGTGTAACTTGGTTATATTTAATGAAAAGCCGTCCTGAGTTGTTTTCTATTTTTTGTGCATTTTGTGCTGAGATTAAAACTCAATTTAATGCTTCAATCTGTATTTTGCGAAAGTGATAATGCCAAGGAACGCATGTCCGCTTTATTTCAATCTTATATGGTTAAGAATGGCATGTTTCATGAAACTTCCTGTGTTGATACTCCATTCCAAAATGGAGTGGTAGAATGTAAGAACAGACATCTTCTTGAAACTGCACAAGCCCTCTTATTTCAAATGAGTGTTCCTAAAACTTTTTGGGCCGATGCAATTTCTACAACATGCTTTCCTCATTAATCGTATGCCATCATCTGTTCTTCATGGTGAGATCCCTTACAAAATCATTTTTCCCAATAAATCATTGTTTCCTGTCGACCCTAGGATATTTGGTAGCACTTGTTTTGTTCGGGATGTTGATCCGCATGTCACTAAGTTAGATCCCAAGTCTTTGAAGTGTTCAGAAAGGTTATAGGTGTTACTGTCTCAGTCTTAACAAATATCTTGTCTCAATTGATGTTACCTTCATGAAAGACATTCCTTACTTTCCGTCTTCTACTCTTCCTGCTCATCAGGGGGAGGATGATGATTTGTTGGTTTACCATCATATCCTCTAAACCTATCTAGGAGTCAGTTCCAATCAAGCCTTCTATTACTCAAGTCTACTCCAGGCGTAAACCTCCTGATTCATGTCATGCACCGGCTCCTTTGTCATCAGATCCAGTCTCGAGCGATGATCTTCCTATTGCGTTACGCAAAGGTAAACGCCAGTGTAGTTATCCTATTTCTTCTGTTGTTTCTTATAACTGCTTGTCATCTTCCTCTTGTTCTTTTATTGCATCCCTTGATTCCATCCACATCCCTAAAACTGTTCACGAAACCATCTCTCATCCTGGTTGGCATCATGCAATGATAGAGGAAATGAATGTTTTAGATGACAATGGTACTTGGAACATGGTCGATTTACCTTCAGGGAAACGGGCTATTGGATGCAAGTGGGTGTTCACGGTTAAAGTCAATCCATATGCGTCAGTTGCTCGATTGAAAACCCGTCTTGTCGCTAAGGGATATGCTCAGACCTATGGAATGGACTATTCTAACACTTTTTCTCCGGTAGCTACAATGACATCTGTTCGGTTGTTTATTTCTTTGGCAGCTACTCATCATTGGCCTTTGCATCAACTGGACATTAAGAATGCTTTTCTTCATGGTGGCCTTCAAGAGGAGGTGTATATGGAGCAACCTCCTGGTTTTGTTGCTCTGGGGGAGTCTAGGCGAGTTTGTCATCTACAAACAATCGAAAGCCGGTATCGTTCTTTTGGTTGTGTATGTGGATGATATTGTAATTACTGGAAGTGATACTACAAGAATCACATCTCTTAAGTCTTTTCTTCATACTCAGTTTAACACAAAAGAGTAAAAAGGGTATTTTTTTTATCTCAGAGAAAATATATTCTTGACTTATTAACTGAGACAGAAAAATTGGGGGCAAAGCCTTGTAGTACTCCAATGTCTCCTCACTAGCACATTACGGGAGATGGAGAACTAATGGAAGATCCTGAGAGATACAGAAGATTGGTTGGAAAGTTGAATTATCTTACAGTGACTCGTCCAAATATTGCATATTATGTAAGTGTTGTTAGTCAGTTTATGTCATCCCCAACAGTTCATCATTGGGCAGCGTTAGAACAGATTTTGTGTTATTTGAAAGGAGCGTACGGACGTGGTATCTTGTATGCAAATCATGGACACTCATATTGAATATTTTTCAGATGCAGATTGGGCAGGTTCCAAAATGGATAAAAGATCCACTTCAGGTTATTGTGTTTTCGTCAGAGGAAATTTGGTCTCATGGAAGAGTAAGAAGCAGAGCATTGTGTCAAAGTCCAGTGCAGAGTCAAAATATAGGGCTATGACACATTCTGTGTGTGAGATAATGTGGATATATCAACTCTTGACTGAAGTAGGTCTTAAAACTTCAGTACCAGCAAAATTGTGGTGTGACAACCAAGTTGCCCTTCATATTGCATCTAATATTGTATTTCATGAGCGAACAAAGCACATTGAAATTGATTGTCACTTTGTTCGTGAGAAAACTCAGCAAGGTTTGATTTCTACAGGGTATGTGAAGACTGAAGAGCAATTAAGTGATATCTTCAAGAAAGCTCTAAATGGGGTTCGAGTTGATTATCTTTGTAACAAGTTGGGCATGATTAATATATATGCCACAACTTGAGGGTGAGTGTTACAGAATGTTACAGGATAATACTAGTTGCCAATTACTTTATTTTAGGGATTCTAATTGTATAGTAATTAGCTTAATTATGTAGTTTCATAAGATAGTTTTTCTAGCTTTGTATATATTTGTGTGTATATTCTTTACTGAATGAATAGAGAATATAATTCTTTTCATCTCAAATAACAGAAGTAATTTTCAGATAAAAGTACATCAATATATATTTTCTGGGTACTAATTTTATTTGGTTTCAGTTTCCTTTTGGGTCGACCATGGATTCACTCTGCTGGGGCAGTACCTTCTTCCTTACATCAGAAGCTGAAATTCATTCACACACCTAATATTTTGTAATGCATAAGAAATAGTATTAAAATATGTAGATGACAGATGTAGATAAAGTTTAATGAGAAGGTGGTTATAATTTATGAGCCGATTACACATTTCTTACTAAAATATAAATTAGTATAAATTTACTTCCATTTTCTTGATCGGTATAAATTTATTTATTTATTTACATGCATAATCCCCTAGTTTGAAATTTCTTGCTCAGATCGAGTAAACGTTTGTTCTTGGTAGGATATGACAATTTCGAATCTTAAAATGTTTTGTTTACCTAACCAAACATCATATTTAACTTATTAAATTACATCCCCACCTCGGTTGGGCACTTTCTTCCAATTTCTTTTTCTAATGTCAAATCATCAGTTTATTTTTCTATATTATAGTCTCAAGATTCACTCTAAATTTCAATTCTAATTCTTGCCTACTATCATTCTTAACTGTATTTATTTTTATTTCTTAGCAAGGATAAGCCATGCCCATTGCATGACAAAAAAAATTGATAATGTTTACTCTACTCAATTAGCCATGTTTCAACAGGAACTCCAAAATGAACTTCTTTGGTAATTAAAATATGTTAAAAAATGTTGCACAACAATGAATGAGAATTTCTAGCAGATTACCTGATTATTCATATTGAAAGAAAATACTTAGAAAGTTTCAATTCAAATTCTATATTGTAACATTTTTTACTCATGGAATAAAAATGTCAAGCAAATTTTGATCAAAGCTCAAATTCTTTCACATCTAAACTAAATATAATAGTGGAGACCAAAAAAAAGGAAGAGATGAAAGTCCACCTGGCCATGCCTTCTTCATCCGGGACTGTTTCATCTTTGATTTCTGGCATCTCATCCTCCTCTAGAGCTAGAGCCTGTAATACATCATAGTGTCTCTGCAATGCTGCAAGTTTTAAAATTCATCGGCTAAAATTATAACCCCAAAAGAAAACTTTAGCAGAGATCCCCGAATCTCTCATATTAAAACAATTAAAGATATGTTAGAGAATACCCAAAGAAAAACACATTACGAAACAATGTCAAGCTACAAGATGATGGCGTTAAATCATCACAAGACACTGTGTAAATTAATTTTGTGAGTGTTGGCAAAAAGAAGGATTTGCAGACTAACATTTTCCAAAGTTCAAATATGTTCCTCAACTATTTATCAGCTCTTAACAAATTCTCAACAATTGGTTTTGTGGTGTGTCTTCCTCGTACCTTCCCCTCATCTTCGAATTAAATTTCTGAAGAGATTAGAATACTTGGGGAATGGTTGAACTAAAACAGTTGTCAGATTCTCTTAACCACGTCATTCTTCATCCCCTTAGACAAGATGTTGTTAGATCTTGGTCTGTCATGGAGCTCATGGAATTCTCTTGCAAATCTTTCTTTCATTTCTTCTCCAAACCCCCTTCAACACCGACCTTTTTCTACATTGCTCACTTTCCTGTCAATTGTGGTACAGACTCTTTGAGGGATTTTACTTGTGTTGGGTGATGCCAAGGGATGTTGACATATTGATGTTGATTAATCCTTTTTGCATAGGGACCAAGGAGAGAAAGAAGATACTTTGGAGAGTCATTTTTTATGGTGCTATGGACTCTATATAGACAAAGAATCACGACAATTTTCGAAGAGAATCATACAGAACTATTTTGTGGGAAAATGTGAAATTTATGGTTTCTAAATGAAATATTCTTTCTAAAAAGATAGGAATGAGGATTTCTTATCCTCTGCAAATTTCACATATTAATGAATATTAATTGTTCTTACCAAAGATATATTATAAACACTAAAACAAGCCATGAATAGTCTTTTTGCAGACTTAGGATAACATAACGTAAGATGAATACCGGGATTAGCAAATTGGCAAACTGAAAAGTCTTTCAAGTCAATACGTTTCATCAAAGCAGAAGCCTTCTTTATTTGATCATCACTAGCTCGAGGTGTAACATTTGAATCTAGATGAAGCTGCAACATATATATAATTCATCAGCGGTAAGTACAAAAAATCAGTTTCAAGAGAAGCCCAATATTTGTCTTGCCTCTTCAACATGTCGGATATCATCAGCATATGGGAGATATATCATATGCATTCCTGGTGGCTCAACCTGACCACAAGAGGTAGTTATCTCATCCTGTTATTTTCAATGAGATTAGTTAGTTCTAAATTTAGAACAAGACCAATATATAATACCTAGAAGTTGTCATCTGATTATGTCAAAAGAGCAAACAATTAAAATACTACACATTGGAAATGTACAAGGCCTATCTTTTTTGTGAGGTGGAGTGTAACTTTAGGAATTCTAAAAACAGAGAATATGATAAAACCTTTACTAGAAAATAGCCATATGGCTGCGCGCACCAATAGTTAAACCCAAATATGACGAAGTAAATACTGCACTTCAGAATTTAAAATTAGTGTCAACCGCTACCTTATTGACACTTAAACCACAAATTAATTTATACCCAAAGACTGACTCGAAAAACAATGGTTTTACAGAAAACTATGGGGTCATCCACATAGAGATGGACTTCCCCTTGGACCCATCCACCTTAAAACCTTGCCACTCTCATGTCTTTTCCCTTCATCAAAAGGTACTAATGTTTCTGTACGAAGTAAATCCCCTTGCTTGAGTCCTCTTTTAGAATCTAGTCCTTAGAGCTGTAAATCCCCTTGGGGGCTTTTGTGAATAATATACTGCTAATTCTTTTCAAGTTGAACGACAGTGGCTACCTAGAGTGGTCATCACTAGTCAAAACCTTCATCAAAGATAAGTGAAAACGACACCATCTCCATGAACCAGGTTCAAACAAAGAAAAACTCAGATTCTATACTTGGGATGCTGGAGACTCAATGATTATGTCATGGTTGTGATATCTAACTCGAAGCAACCTGAAATAAAGCCTACATGTTACTTGACAGTTGAATTTGCTTGGGATATCTTCTGCACAATGTCAAAGACATACTCCAAGGTGGGGATGATAGCTCAATCCCTCAAGAATTCATTGTGTCTTCGTGTGCTTCGAGGCAATGTCAAACAGCGCTGCAATATACCACTTATGACTTATAAGCGGTACTTTTGTTATTTTTTTACAATATTAATCGCCAAACAGTCGAGGAACAGCTTTGATTCTGAACTCGCGTAAGGCATACGTGACACATTTAGCTCTAACAATATGAACTCCTCCACACAAAGCTCAAAACCACTGGTCCAATATTGCATGCTACAAAGTTAATACAGTGATATTCACATTATTTTAAATGAGGCACAATACTTGCCCTTCTAGTGTTTTGGAGCAACAGCAAACAGAATATGGTGTGAAATTAAAGCTTTGCAGATCAAGCAATTTTTAAAAATAAAACCATCAAGTGTAAGGAGAGAGCATTGTGAACAAAAGATCACAGCTCATATTTTCTCTAGGATTGCAGAAACAATTAAGAGAGAGTGGGAAGAACACAAAGCAACAACGTGGTCATCTACTTCAACAATTCAGCTATAAACAGGGTAAAATTAAATATCGATGACACAAATGCAGTTACCATCATCATGAATTTAGCAAAATAGGATTTTCTGACATGGATATAAACAACATACTTGGGCAACAAGAGCAACTAACTGAGGATGAGAACTGCCATAAAATGCAACTGCAAAACTGAAGAGGATGCGGTGAGTTAGATGTCACTTACAAGGCACCAGAAAAACATCAGTAAGGCTCAACAAACATTATGATCAATCACTACACTCACATTGCAACTTATATATAAGCAACATTAATGTATACGTTGAAACTTTTGCAGTATAATTTCTACAAATTAATTTAATTTCTAGACTAGAGCCAGTTTAAGAATAAGCTAGCTGACATTTTTTTAATATAAATACATGACTTGGATGCCCTATAAATCACAAAACTGACTAAAATGACATGCTCCTTTGCTAATAATAATAATTTAATACTGACTTTATTCCATCTTCATTCTGTTCTAACAAACATATATTTCATTATCATGTGAAAATTTACGAGGATAAGTAATCCTCATAGTCACTTCATATTTCAAACCTAATCATTTAACAAGTACTATAACAATAGAATATACACAAACTTATCATTGCACAAACATTGTCTCTCGTTATGCAAAACTTCTACAATTCCCAGCCATATGGTAGTTTGGTATTATATTGTTTGTTAACAAGGACAAAGTTTTGGTCATCATCATTCAGTTATAGCTTTCCCCATATTAGGGAATTCAGATAATATCAGGAAAGCTATAACTGGATAAGATCCATTGTTTACATGACAATGTAGACGCTGAAAGAATAATTGGAAACAAACCCATTAGACAAAAGAGAAATGAGAAAAAACTCTCAGAAACAGAAGTTTATACTGACAAATGAACAACGATTTGTATATTTAGTAAAACAACACAATTGGTCTACCAAAAAAGCTTCTTTGACATTCTTATACAACATTCAATAACACTTCCTACTAAGTAACTATAATAATCTAAGAAACACTAAAACTGACATACGACATGTGTACAACACGTCGACACATTGTATATGCATATATAAATGGAAAATTTTATGTTAATGTAACAGTAACATACTGGGATGAGAGAGACAAAGCGGAAAGGAAAGAGAAAATTTAAGACTCTCCCTTCCCCCCACTCTCTTTCTCTCCTCCTAAATGGTCCACCCCCACTACTATACATATACACATTTGAAACGTTTTACCCGGTCATCAATGATTGAAGAAGCCTTCTCAAAAAAAAGAAAAAGATTGAAGAAGCCTCCAGGTCGTGCTCTGAAACCTCGCCTCTTTAGCTTCGTGAATCTACTAAAACTTTTGACTTTGTGAAAAAGCTACTGGAAAAAGGATTGAAGAAGCCTCAAGATAGGATCTATTTTTTATGAAATTTAAAACTATAATTTTTTTTCTTTTTTTCCTCTTCTTGCTGAACTAGTTTGTTTTTCAATTTAATACAACGCTTAATTTTTCTTCTCATAAACCCTTTTGTCTTTTTATTATTTAAGAAACAACCCAAATTGGTTTCTACGGGTCTCGACATGTCGGTAACGTATCTTAGCATGTCAAAAACAATCTGAAAATGAAAAAAAAACAAAAAAACAATACATTTTCTGACAAGATTTTAGCATGTCGAACACACGTGGAGCGTTTTGGTCAATGTATTGGTGTCCTATACGTTTCCGACACCGTCACCTTCTCCTTTCTCTTCTTTTGGAATGGAAGCTTCTGTGAATGCATGTTCACTATTATGAGAAGACGGGGAAGAAGCTTTGGAAAGTTATTCCAATGTGTAATATTTGGACAATTTGGTAGAGAGCAAATAGAATGACTTTTGAAAGAAACGAATCTGTAGTGGGTGTTGTTCTTAAGACTTCTGTGTGTTTTTGTAAAAGAGTTGATTCAATCTTTGGATCCTAATTCCCAATCCAAATTCCAAAACTGTTCATAGTTGGATTGTTTTGTAATTTTTTGTAAATGTTCCTATTTATTTCAATACTCAAATCTTTACCGATAAAAAATACCTTTGAAGCCCAATATCTTCCACAATTTTTTCCAATTCTCTATTAAGTTTTATTTTGGTAAGAATCATCCATTAACTTCAAAATTTGTATCTATGTAGTCCTTCTGTCAAACTCCGTTAACATTTTCATCTATATTGCTGACGTGGACGGGTCGCCACATAATAGACACATGGATGCCAAGAGGAATTTTTTTAATTTTAAAAAAGTAAAAAAAATTAAAAGTTAAAAAAAGCCACACTTGGCATCTAAATGTCGTTTATAAGGATGGAAAAGTTAACAGAGCTCGATAAGACAGTAACAAAACTGAAAATTAATGAATTACTCTTGCCAAATTAAAATTTAGTGCCCATTTGAAAACATTTGTGAAAGATAATAGACTAAAAATGTATTTATCCCAACAGAAATTTGACTTAGACTACCATAAAGATATGTCAGACTTATCTGGAATTTGAGAATGATAACCATAGCTAAAACACCAGTAGAAAACTACTGACGTAATGCCAAACCAATAAGGTTACCAGATTTCTGAGCATTGAGGTCTAAGACAAGTTTTATTGAGACTGATACATTTGATACCATAAATTCATAACTACTAACCGCTTTAGCTGTTGCATGGATCTATGTAGGGCAACAAACAAGCAAGTGCTACCAACCAATTCCTGCAATTCCGTTCAGACAGATAATATCAGCTACACGCAAATAACATAAAATATCCAAAACAAAATAAAAAAACAGCTACCAACCAATTCCTGCAATTCCGTTAAGAGACAGATAATATCAGCCACATGCAAATAACTTAATATATCCAAAATAAAAAAAGAACTGTCAAATCAGGTCAAAAACTAAGCAAGCTACTAGTTTATTTATTCTTGATCCTGGATAGCTATGATTTAAGATCTTTTTCTTGTCTTCATCCAATTCATCGCCGTCCATTATGTTGGCATAATGAATTGTTTGATAAACTTTGATAGCTTTTAGAGTGTTTTACTTTATAAACTGCACATAATGGTGTAGGATTTAAAAATCATAACGAATAGTTTGATTTAGAGAACTTCAAAACTTGTTTCGAAGAAAGAATTATTCTGTAAATTGTCTTGTGTCTACAGTCGATGTTTCTTTTGTATGCTTCAGTATAAAAGCTGCTGGACAAGGTTTTCTTCATATTTCTTGAATTTTGTCACCAATATGGTATTTTCGTAATTATCAGAATTACGAAATTTAGTTTTATTTTTGGGTTGTTAATTTTAGTTCATATTTTAGAAGATTTTGATGACTAAACGAGATTTTTAGAATTTTACTTCCTTGCCTTGTGTGGTGCGATTCTAACCGATGGTGTGGGGCCTACGAATTTCCTGGTTTTATTCTAGAGAAAATATTATTCTTCTTTCTTCTCCCTTCAGATATTCTGTTTTTAGTTTTCTCAAATCTTACTTGCGAAGAGCCCTAGAGGCCTAGACCAATATCCAAGAACACTAGTCTGCCCCTTGAAACCTTAAAACACAGCTTTCCATCAGACCTTCCTATATTTTTTACAGGAAACAAAATAGATATATTAAATGAAAACGAGTACAAAAACATATTTCGAAGGATGAGCAATCCACCAAAAACTGAAAACTGAAAAAACAAGAACCAAAGCAAATTACAACCAAATTATGACCATAACAAATTCCAATTGTCAAAGAAAGCAGAACAAGGTATGTCCTTAAAAACATTCAACTTTGACTGACCAAGAGGAAGCCAAGAAAATAATTTTCCCGCATAAAACTAACTGATCAGCGAACAAATCTTAAAAAATTCTACCATTTCTCTCATGCCAAAGAATCCAAAAAACAGCAACCACAGTTGATTTATCTTTTTATCTCCATCACCAAAATCCAATCTTAATAACATCTCCAATGAACGAGGATGCACCCAGCTAAAATCAAACATTACCAACAGCCGATCCCACAAGACAAGCTAAAGGGAAATGCAGGAAAGTGATGATTCAGGCTCTCAGAGTTGCATTTGCAAAAAACACACCAAGAAGGAGATAAGCACATATAACGTCCTCTCTTTTGACGAGTATCAAGTTCATAATTCATGTTAAGTAGTCCACCATCAAAGATACAAGAAAACGGTGGGATCCAAGTGAGTGATCACCATTAATTACAAAGCAGATGGTCTGGTTCAGATTTAAGGCTAGATTGGTAGCTAGGAGGAATAATCAGACTAAAGGACTGGACTATCAAGAGACCTTTGCACTAATAACTAAGACCTTTGCTGCCCTTGACGGGCCTTTACAACAATTTGATTTAAAAAATCCCTTCTTACATGGCAGCTTGGAAGAAAATGTGAATGGATATGCCTCCAGGTTTGTAGAACATTTCTAATCAAGGAAAGGTCTACAAACTTAAACAAAAAGTCTATGTGGTTTGAAATATTCTCCTAAGACTTTTTTGGAAGATTTGCTAAATCTCTTCTTAAATTTTTTTGGT
Organism: Datisca glomerata; assembly: GCA_003255025.1. NCBI lineage: Eukaryota > Viridiplantae > Streptophyta > Magnoliopsida > Cucurbitales > Datiscaceae > Datisca > Datisca glomerata. The sequence continues at coordinate 1,799,716 of QANY01006039.1, forward strand.
CTCAAAGTCAAGGAGATCATATACTCTTCTTTAAGCACTCATTTATAGAAGACTATCTGCTCTTGTCGTCTATGTAGAAAAATCTGTAAAAAAAGAAAAAAAAATTTGGCTCAAAATCAAGGAGATCATATACTTTTCTTTAAGCACTCATCTGTAGAAGACTATCTGCTCTTATCGTCTATGTAGATGATAATATTGTTACAAGAAATAATTTGGAGCTAGAGAAACTAAAAAAGTTGCTGGCTAGGTAATTTGAAATTAAGGGATTAAGATCCACTGAGGTATTTCTTTGGAATTGAAGTTGCAAAGGATTTGTGTCCCGGAGGAAGTATAATTTGGATTGCTTAATGAAACATGGATGCCAGAATATAAATCTCTTTTATGGGAAACAGAAAATTCTATTAAAAAGAATAAATAATAGTACCGGAACAGATTTTGGAGGATGAGAAATCACCAAACAGAAAACTGGAAAACAATAAACAATCCAAGTTACAACCAACTTACCATCAAAGATTCGAATTAACATAAAAATACCAAGGGGAATCCCTTAAAAAGTTGACTTAGACGCCCAAAAGGAAGCCAACATGATAACTTTCTCCCATAAAAGTGACCCGTCAGCAAACGATTATTTTAAACCAAAGAACCCAAAATACAGCAAAGACAGCATGCAATCAAAGAACTTTTTCCATTTATTTTTTTATAAGAAACAATATATATTAATATAAAATAAAATAATTACAGAGTTTGGCAAATGAGTAATCCAACCGGAACCAAAAAATCCCGCCAAAACAACAATCAATCTTTACAAACCGCTAACCAATCTACGGTAATAAAAAAGAAGGGGATATTCTTAAACCATTTAGGATTAGAAGCCCAGAGAGAAGACAAAAAAAGATTTTTCTCCCAAAGAGACATTAAATCCTCCGACGACTCCTCAAAGAGTCTTCTATTCCTCCCCGTTCACAAGCACCAAAGAACTGCCATGACCCCAGTGTTCCAGAGAACCTTATACTTACTAGGTAAATGCATCTGAAGCACCTCAAGGAGCAACCTGTCCGCTCTATACTAGGGAACCCAACGCAAGTTCAGTCTATCCTGCAAGTAGCTCCATAAAAAACTAGCCGCCGAGCAATGAATGAAAAGGTGATCCAAGTCTTCACTGCTACTACGGCACATAATGCAAAAACTGGGAAGACAAAGCCATGGTAGGGTGATGTCGTTGAACCAGCACCAACAAATGAACCTTCTTGGGAGCTCTAACCTTCCACACATCACGGATAGAGGAGTACAAAGAACTGGATAACCTAGATAGGGAAGAAGCGAGGAAAGCTAGATGAGATTTACACGAAAAATGGTTGGACGACTCTAAAGACCAATCCTTGAATCTGAGATGGACTCGCTAAAAGAGAAAGACTCAAGAGACCCTAAAATTAAGGTTAAATCCGTTGTTTCTCTATCGTTTAGATTTCTAGTGAAGTGGATGTTCCATACTCTATTTAAAGTGGACCAAAAAGACTTGATAGAGGCATTATGGAGAGACCTAAGAGTCTTCCCAAAACCTAACTCTATCACCCCTACCAACCTTGTACTTGACAAGACTCGAAAATGAAGGCATACCTTGCGCAATGAACTTCCAAGGATTCCTGAGGGAATAATTACGAACCAAATTAGAGTCCCAACAATTTTCCTGAAGGCTGTATTTGCTGACTATGATGGAGTGTCACAGCGTATTCGGTTCCAGAGAAAATCTCCACAACCACTTGCTGACAAGAGCTCAGTTTCTTTTAAACATATTCCCTATGCCAAGCCCTCCCTCCTTAATAGGAGAACACACCAAATTCCAAGCCACTAAATCGGCCCTTGTTCCTTCCTCCATTCCCTCCCAGAGGAAATCTCTCATCAATTTTTCCAACTTCTCAGCAATTTTCACATGCTACTTGAACACGGATAAGTGATCGGTGGGGAGACTAGCCAGGACCGACTGGATAAGAGTCAGTCTACCACCTTTGGAGAAAAAAGCTTTCCTCCATCTCGATAATCTTTTCTGAACCTTCTCAATCATGAGAATCCAAAAGGCTTCAGAAGAAGGATTATTGCCCAGAGGCAAGCCCAAATAAGACATAGGTCAGTCACTAACCGTACAACCAAGAGTAGAGGCCAGGTTATTCACTCTGGCATCTAAGCAAAAAATACTGGCTAAGGAGCTGTTCCCCAAGTTAATCTTCAACCCGGACACCATCTCAAAGATCTCCTGGATTTTACAAGTATTCCTAACTGCCTCCTCTCCTTTCAGAAAGAAAATAGTATCGTCAGCAAACTGAAGATGAGTCACAGAAATTCTCCTCGAACCCCTTAATTAAGCCGCAATCACTGCCAACCCGGACTAAACTACTCAGCACATCAGTCGCTATAATAAAGAGAAATGGGGAAAGAGTTGAAAAGCCTAGCTCGATCACTCTTTAAAACCTAGGTGTTAAGGAGAGGGGTACTAGAACTTTATAACTAGCACAGAATGGGCAAGTCTAGGCGATGGGGGACAACATTCCAACACATCCTCCTGGACCACAACACGGTAGCCGAACTAAGCAGCATACCAAACAATCCGAACTAAGCGGACAAAGAACCGAACTAAAGCGGCACAAACAAAGGCCCAACCAAGTTCTGATACCAAGTTGAAAAGCCTAGCCGATCACTCCTTAAAACCTAGGTGTTAAAGAGAGGGGTACTAGAACTTTATAATTAGCACAGAATGGGCAAGTCTAGGCGATATGGGACAACATTCCAACAGAAAGAGGGTCCCCCTGGCATAAACCTCTGCTTCCCCTGAACTTTCCCCAGGGACGCCCATTGACGATGATTGAAAAATTGACTGAAATGAGACAACCTCTAATCCATTTCCTCCATCTATCCTCAAAACCTTGGCTAAAACAAACTCTAGAAAGCCCCAATCAACATGATCATAAGCCTTTTCAAAATCAACCTTGAACATGTAAACTTCTTCTTCTTATTGATGTATTCTCACAACCGCATTGGCCGCCAAAACAACATTAAGAATTTGTCTCCCTTTCACAAAAGCTCCTTGGTTATCTGAGAATACATCCCCCACTACTTCCTTCAATCTACCTACCAGAATTTTTGAAATAATTTTGTACAAGCTGGTAACAAGACTAATGGGTCTAAAATCCTCATCCAGGAAGGAGTTAGCCTTCTTGGATGAGGCAAATATACGTTTCGTTGGTCCTTTTGTTAATGACACCATTTCTATAAAATTCCTCGCAAACTCCCATCAAGTCATATTTGATCGTGTCCCAACAATCATGAAAAAACGCTAAAGTAAAACCATCAGCACCTGGGGACTTGTCCCTACTAAGATCGAAGATAGCCTTCTTGATTTCTCCCTCCTCAAACGGTCTCTCCAACCACGTCCTCCTTTCTGAACATAAGGTACTCCATTGAATTCCTTTCAAAACAGGTCTAGCCTCTTGCTTTTCCCTATAAAGTCTACTATAAAACTGCACAAGGGCATCCGCAATGTCTATCTCATTATCAACAAAAGATCCATCATTCAACTCCAGTTTAGTTATTAAACTCCTCTTCCTCCTACCATTGGCAATGCAGTGGAAAAGTTTGGTGTTATTATCCCCCTCCGCAACCCACCGAACACTGGACTTCAGACTCCAACTAATCTCCTCTATGCGCGTTAATACCTCCAAACGATTTTTAAGGTCCCTCCGCTCTCTACAAAGACTCTCATCACAACCACCACTAGTCTCTAAGGCATCTATCATCGCAATTCTGTCCATATAACTCTTCTTGGCCTCCCCGAGGATTCCAAAAGTCTCCTTATTCCATTTCTAGAGCTTGCCTTTTATTAACTCCAACTTTTTCATGAAGCGAAACCCCTCCCAACCTTGAACCACATCTTTATTCCATTCCTCCTTAATAAATCTGCTAAATTCATGATGGGTCAGCCACGTATTCTCAAATCTGAATGGAACCGGACCCCACTTAAACAGCTTAGTATTAAGGATAAGGGGCCAATGATTCGATTCAAGTCTTGGGCCAACCGATATTCTTACGTTAGGATGCCTGGCCTCCCACCTCCTAGAACAGAGAAATCTATCCAATTTTGAGCACACTGGATCCTCCCGCAAGTTCGACCGTGTGTAAAACCCGTTACTCCATGCTGGCTCCCCTAACTCCCATTCTTGAATGAGTTTATTGAAGATTCTCATACTTCTAGTGACATTACCAGAAGGCATTTTCTCATAAGCAAACCTGGTGACATTAAAATCACCACCAATACACCACTCCTCCCCGCAAAAAACTGATAGAGTCGATATCTCCTCCCAAAAAGAGCTTCTGACGCTGTATCTAGTAGGACCATAAACCTCGGACAACCACCACTCAAGATCATCCTCTTCTTTAATGCAAACAGATACAAAAAAGTTTCCCACAAGTGAGTCTACAATCCAGATAACTCTTTCATCCCACATTAAGATGATACCTCTCGAGTACCCTATCGAAGGAAGGACCAACCCATCCATTTGTCTATACCTCCAGATAGACAAGCGGATTCTTGAAGAATAACTATATCGGGGGTCCTCTTTTCGAAGAAAATTTTCCACCATTCTCCTCTTATCCTTCCCCCGTAAACCTCTCACATTCCAAGAGCAAATCTTCATAAAGAAACAAAGCACCCCAAAACAGCCTCAAAACAATGCCTCACTAACCACCATGCGAGGGTGAAGGCTGAGAGCCTTCCTTCCACTGAACGAGGCTGCACCCAACTGATTTCAAACATTATCAACAACTGACTCCATAATCCAGAAGCTAAAGGGCAACAGGCAAGAGAGGTAATCCAAGCTCTTAGAATCACATTTGAAAAAACCACACCAAAAAGGAGACAGACATACGTAAGGTCTTCTCTGTTGAAGAGTATCAATAGTGCTTACATTTCCCAAAATTTAACCAAAGAAAAATTTTGGAAAGCGAATAAGATTTCCATATTAGCGAAAAGGAAAGGTCTGACGTAAACTCATGAAGGATTTGCAATTTTAATACATCAGATTTTTGTAGCCACACCCTTCTGTCCATCACTCCAGCATTAAAAGAACAAGAGTTAAGCAAGGACATCAAATTAAGATACTCCCCAGATTCGATATCATTCAAATTTCTCATAAAAGATCAATTCCAAGAAAGAGGAGATGAGGAAAGAATTAAGTCCCCAACCTTGTAATCATGGTTCAAAGACACCCAACCATCTATCTTCCCAAAATCTGATATTCCTTCCATCACTTAATCTCAGAGAAATTACATTGAGAAAAGAATCAAGTCCTCTAGAAATATACTTGCAAGGTTTTCTAAAAGAAACCCTTGAACCAAATCATAATTTGGGTTCGGAGGACATTCCAATTGAACCAAAACATCAACTGGGTTTAGAGGACCACAGATAAATAGAAGACTAATAATCTACTTATCCCACACAAGGCAAGATATTGCTTATGCAATGTGAAATAGTAAGCTAGTACATGCATGCACCTCTTGAGTGTCATAAGGACGCAATGCACAAAATTTTGACGTATTGCACGTTTGTGGGAGGAAACTTGGTCACCTGGAGAAGCAAAAAGCCAGCCAGTGGTTCCAAGGTCAGTGCAGAAGCTGCAAAGCTATGGCTCGTAGCATATGTGAACTTTTGTAGCTCATGAAACTTTAAAAGAATTAAAGGTGGAAACAGAAGAATCCATGAAACTGTACTGGGTTAAAAATTTTGCAATTAGAATTACACATAGTCCAATTCAGTATGATAAAATAAAAGACCTTGAAGTGGACCGACACTTCCTTAATGAAAAAAATTGGAAGTGGGCAAATTTGTACATTTCTTTTTCAACAAGTCATCAACTTGCAGATATCTTTCAAAAGGGGTTTCAGGTTCTATCTTAAAAAGAATTGTAATCAAGCTAGGTAATAAAAATATCTTTGAACTAGCTTGAGGGGGTGCTGGAAATCTTTTCTCAAATTGTCATTTCCTAGTTTTGGAAATGTGTAAATATGGCGTAATCTTAGGGTATATTCTGTAGTAGAAGTCTTAACTTTTAATTAGGTTATTTATTATTTATTTTCTGTAATAGATGTCTTAACTTTTATAGTTTATATCTAGGTTGTATATATTCTTTTTTCTTTAACTTGAACTGTATGTATTAATGAATAAAATTATTCTTCAAATTCAACACTTTTATTCTACCACCCATTGTAGCCATAACTTTTCTTAAATCGCAAGCCTTGTTGCTTCAACAAAAATAATATTCTTCCAACCAAGAATTGAATCACTTAGTTGCAAATTAACCCAAATGGTCAACACAAGCTTCGAGAATTGTGAAAATCCATCAATAAAGCAAAAACCACCCCTCCCAAGGAAATAATAAACAAAAACATAAATGACAACATATTGATGCAAACAAGAAAAAGATTACAGAAGGAGAAAGGGTGACCTCATCGGTTGGAAATAGAAACGTCGATGGCCTTAAATTGTGATAATCCTTTAAGCAACTTAATGGTTTGAAACCTAGGAGATGAAGATGACCAGTGCAAACTCTTTTAATCTCAGATAGCTCCTCTGCTGAAAACTTGATAATCTTACTGAAGATTAAATAAAATAGTTAGATTGAATAATGGAAGAAAAACTAAAACAAGAATTATATCTCTCTTTGTTATGGGAAACTGAAAAATTTACAAAATAAAAAACGATTAGAAGTTCCTATAAGCCTCATATATTTTTGAACAAGAGAGGACCTCTAGATTCTTGGCCTCTTTTTGGGTCTGTCACTAGAAAATACAGTACAGCCCTTTCACAAAAAAGTACCATACTCTCACTTTGTCTTGTCAACTCACTAATTGAGAAGCTGTCAGCATTAAATGATAAGGTTCATTTGTTGATTGGAGGAATTTTTTATCCTCCATTATGTTGGTCTCCTACAACTTTACCCCTTTCCTATAAAAAAACTGACATGGACAACATAAATGCAGCGTCGAAGTGGATGATAGAAATTCTATCAGATGTACCAAGCACAGCAAGGGATAACCTGTTTATAAGGCAGATCATCAATTAAGAAAAATAATCTTGGAATTATTTAAAACTTGAAATGCTGCTTTGCAAATAAAATCCAAGCTACAATTCCTTATTCCATTTCAATTATAACTGACCATTGTCTACAAATGCGAAGTGATTTATTAGTTGTAAAAGTAAGGGTAAAATAAAATTAAACCCTAAAAAGAAGAACCTCCAATCATGTTTACACCAATACAAGTGTGATGAAAAAAGGATAATCATTGTCATTCAATGGTTTTTTACCCTTGGTCTTCCTTTTTTGACAATAGGAATTTGTTATGATTGTAATTGTTGTGGTGGTAATGGTTTTTTACCCCTTGGTCTTCTTGTCATTCAATGGTTTTTTACCCCTTGGTCTTCTTTTTTTTATAATTGGAATTTGTTATGGATGTAGATGTGTGTAATATTGGATTTCAGTGTCTGTTTTGTTCTTGTCCTATTTAGTTTTCAATTTTTGGTGGATTACTCATCCTCCAAATCCTGCTCTTGTACTCTTTTTTTAATTATTAATATATATTTTCTGTTTCCTATAAAACAAAATGGTTGTAATTGTTGTAATACTGGATTTTAGTGTTTTTTGTTTTGTTCTTGTTCTGTTTAGTTTTCAGTTTTTGGTGGATTACTCATCCTCCAAATCCTGCTCTTGTACTCTTTTTATTAATATCTCTTTTCTGTTTCCTGTCAAAAAAAATTCAATGGTTTTTCAATATAAGAAAAAAAAAGTAAATTAAATCAGAGGAAAAAGAGGATAAAAAAAGAGGGGATGGAGGACAATTAATCCAACCAAACCCCAAAACTTATGGATCTTACAAACTATTTTCCAGTCTATAAAATTAAAAAATAACAAAAGCTCGAATTTGGCTCTGTTCGATAAGTTCTCCTCATCTACAGACAAGTGCCTGGTTCTCATATTTGTAAACACCCAACTGTAAAAAAACAAAGACAAGGAGGGACTAGACAAGTGTAGAACAGACCGTCTTGTGAAATGGAAATGGAATCTAGTCTCTACACCTGAAGAGCATGAATTTTTTGGCCTAGGCAGTCTCTTGGTGAGAAATAAGATACTATTAGGAAAGTGGCTTTGGAACTTTCCTTCAGAACAAGATCCCTTCCAGCGCTCCATCATTAGGAGTATGTCCTTCCTTCTCATTGGGAGAAGGAGTCTAGAGTAGTGAGTAAAGTCTCCTATAGAAATCCATGAAAAGTCGATTGCTCATTCTCGCGCAGTTTTGGAAATTTGATCTTTCTTGAGCTTTTCCAGGAGATCTCTTCATTGATGATTTGGAGTCCATTTGGCAGAAGATTGAACAAGAAAAGATCTATACTGTTGGAGACCCTATGCTACCCATACTTCTTTGAAGTAGCCTTTCAGGATTTTTGTCCTTTGGCTTGTTATTCATGGAGAAGATTATTGGATGTGTTCAGTTTTAGTTGGCTAATGCCTAACTCACTGTAGGTGTTTCTTAGGACGGATTTCACACGGTCAAACCACAGGAAAAGGCTAGTTTGTTGCAGAGAGGAACTCAGCTACCCATAATTCTTTAAAGTAGTCTTCAGGATTTTTCTGTCCTTTGGAATGTTCTTCATGGAGAAGATTGTTGGATGTGTTCAGTTGGGTAATGCCTAATTCAGTGGAGGTGTTGCTTAGGATTTCACATGGTCGAACCACAGGGAAAGGCTAGTTTATTGCAGATTATTTGAATTCCACTTTTCTCAAGGGTGGGAGGAACAGTTCTCATGTTCTTCATGGAGAAGATTGTTGGATGTGTTCAGTTGAGTAATGCCTAATTCAGTGGAGGTGTTGCTTAGGATGGATTTCACATGGTTGAACCACATGGAAAGGCTTGTCTCTGACCACTGTCTGATCATTCTGGATACAAGTCAGTTTAGATGGAGTCCCACGCCGAGCTTTGAGAACATGTGGCTTTCTTCTAACTCCTTAAAACGCTAAGGTTGGTAGTCTGAGTTCCACCTTAATGGGTGGGTGGGAGGGATGCAAATTCATTAGAAAGCTAGCTTTGCTTAAGAACAAGCTCAAGGAATGGAACAAGGAGATATTTGGCTATCTGAGAGCGGAAAAAGATATAGTACAGAAAAGGATTGATAATTTAGATAGCAGGAATTGATGGAGAATTGGGATGAACCTTTGAGGGAACAGAGATCCAAGCTTAAAGTCGACTTCAAAGATATTTAGATGGTGCTCGGCGGCAAAAAGTCAAATTTAATGGTGTTAAATAATGGGATGATAATTCAAAGCTTTTTCATTGTATTGCAAGTGATCAGAAAGTGGTAAATTTGATGAAGAAATTGGAAAGGAATAATGGAACCTTATTGACAGAGGAAATAGATATTGTTAATGAGGTCGGAGGTCCCAAATATTTACAAAGACTTACAGCAAAAAAGACCTTCGAAATTGCATTGGCTGGTCTAGAGTGGATCCCTATTTCACAGTTGTCGGCGGCTTGTATCCAGAAACCTTTTCATTTGATTGAAATTATTGAGTGCAATAAAGATAAGGCTCCATGCCTAGTCGGGCTAGCTCAAGTGATAAAGACGAAGTTGGGTCTTGTGCTCCAAGGTCTCAGGTTCGTTTCCCCATTTGTGGTTTGCTTTGTGAATTACCAGGGGTGCGTCAATGGTCAGACAGCAATCTTTTCACCCCGGTTTGGTGCCACCTGGATAGGTCCAAAATGGACCCTGCCAGATTGATGAGGCTAACAAAACAACGAGAAACAAGTCTCATATTTGCCTACTAAAGTAAACACTTTTTGCCTTTCAGTTGCAGAGAGAAAGAGGGGGAGGGGGGGGCCTATGACTAACAGAAGGAGGATTTAAAGCGACCACATATCCAAAAGGTAAAACAACAACGAAAAAGATATACTAACCTCCCCTCTACTTATATTAAAATACATGAACACCACTGGATTTTCGAAAAGACACAGACCTCCCGCAACTTAAATGACAGAGGACAGTCAATTCCAAAAGGATTAACAGCTTATTTCAACGGTGTTAAAATGTTAATTGAAAATGATATCCCCACCCCCAATTATTATATTAGTTATGAAGTTCACCCTTGAGCCTCACAACTCCATCATTGCTGACCATTGACGCCGCTGCTAATCTTATCGAGCCCTACACTACGGATAATCTCTTGCTCCTTGTCTTATTCTTATCCTTTTCTCTTTTTATTTTTCTCTCTTTTGTTGCCACAAAAATGTGGTTTATTTCATCATGCTTTCTCTTCTTCTTCCCCTTTCATACACAGATGAATCCATATCTGACTTCACGAGACCCATGGGCTTTCTCCTTTCTACCATTTCAATTTTCAGGTGTCTAGACCCATTTGATTGACAAGCACCCATGCCTGATTGTTGCATAATTTTGCAAACTTTCTCTTAAATATAATCAATCAAAACATTTTACTTGTTTATCTAAAATTCATGAGACTCACATGTCTTTGAAAAACTATTTTAGACTGGGCTCTGAAACTACAATTAATGGTGGGAATTTTCGGTGGAGGTTAACTTAAAGCAAGAATGGAGTAACACTAGATTTTGTTGGTGGAGGTTTATGTCGTGTCGGTGGAGTTTTAGTGGAGTCATGAGTAGTTTCGGTGGGGGAGTAATAGGTAGGGAAGATACTGAATTTCTTTAAGGATATTTTTGGCATTTAAAGAAAAATTAACATTCTACTAAACTGATGGACCCAAAGTGTCTTTCTTGAAAAGGTAGGGGGTCTCTGTGTCTTTTAGTCAAAGTTGATGAGTACCTGTGGAGTATGGAGCACATGCATTCTAACAAATCAAGTATAAGTGAAACAGAAGCTGCCAATGCTGCCTTTTTGCTAGGGAGTGAAGAAGGCTGGAAAAGAACATGCTAAATCTCTATACTTCATTTTCGTAGAACTTTATGAAATAAAATAAATCTCTCATGAAAGAAGGATGTTTAACAAGGTAATAACAATTTAAACGCATGGCGATATCAATGGCATTGGGAAGACAAAAAAACTAAAAACAGAATGATAAGTTTACTTTTTGTAAAGCTGAAAGCGTGTCAAAGATCCCTGTACCAATGCCCCTGTATCCGCACAAATCAGAGATCTTTCCATCTGAAACGCATTGTCAACAAGTGGAACATAATTAGAACCTAAGCATCTTTTTTTATAGGAAACAGAAAAGTGATATTAATAATAAAAAGAGTACAAGAACAGGTTTTGGAGTGACCACTTAAACCATTATTTCTCAGATTTGTAAGCAGGACAATGTAGCAAAAGTAGACGGGCTTAAGCAGACGATACAATCCAGTATAGTCCAATCCGACTGAATTGATACAGTCTAATCCAAACTGCCAAACATATCCACAAGTCCAAAATCAACTCTCCTTTACGATCATTAATGGAAACAGGCATGTGAGTGTCACATGCCTATGAGATTAGGGTTAAAGGACCTCATCTTCGTCATTTTGGGCGGATCACAATCTCACCAAGTCTAGGGTTCTTGGATATTGATTAGGGTTTTCAGCAAGTAAGGTATCAAGAAATCTAAAATAGAAAATTTGAAGGAAGTAGAAAGAAAAAGAATAATATTTGAAAAGTTACCAAATTGGCCATCGTAGTTCGGTTCTACTTTCAATTTAGCCATATCGCATTTAAAAAAATCTCAATTTAGTCCTCAAAATTTAGTCTAACTTGGCATGTTATGTGCACACGTGGGACATTATGTGCACACATCGCACAAGAGGGTCCCAAAATTTTGCACAGTGAACAAATTTCTCTCTTCACATTTTTTCTCCTCCACCTTTTTTTTATAAGAAACAATATATATTAATATAAAATAAGATAATTACAGAGTTTCGAATGAGTAATCCAACCAAAACCAACAAAACCCCACCAAAACATCAATCAATCTTTACAAACCGCTAACCAATCTATGGTAATAAAACACAAGGGGGTATTCTTAAACCACTTAGAATTAGAAGCCCAGAGAGAAGACAAAAAAAGACTCTTCTCCCAAAGAGACACTAAATCCTCCGACGACTCCTCAAAGATTCTTCTATTCCTCTCCGTCCACAAGCACCAAAGAACCGCCATGACCCCAGTGTTTCAGAGAACCTTTTGCTTCCCAGGTAAATGCATCTGAAGCACCTCAAGGAGCAACCTGACCGCTCTATACTGGGGAACCCAATGCAAGTTCAGTCTATCCCGCAAGTTGCTCCATAAGAAACTAACCGCCGAGCAATGAATAAAAAGGTGATCCAAGTCTTCACTGCTACTACGGCACATAATGCAAAAACTGGGAAACAAAGCCATGGTAGGGTGACGTGGTTGAACCAGCTCATGGGAGTTGATCTTACGATGAACTAAGCACCAACAAATGAACCTTCTTGGGAGCTCTAACCTTCCACACATCACGGATAGAGGAGTACAAAGAACTGTTAGGAGACGATAATCTAGATTGGGAAGAAGCGAGGAAAGCTAGATGAGATTTACACGAAAAAAGGTCGGACGACTCTAAAGACCAAATTCTTGAATCTGGGATGGACTCCCTAAAAGAGAGAGACTCTAGAGACCCTAAAATTAAGGCTAAATCCGTTGTTTCTCTATCGTTTAGATTTCTAGTGAGGTGGAAGTTCCATGCTCTATTTAAAGTAGACCAAATAGATCTGATAGGGGCATTATGGAGAGATGAGACGCAGTACAGTCCATGCTCTATTTCAATGTGATCCTCCTGTCACTCTCTTTTTGTAAACTTTGACATACATGCGGACGTGGCACGTTATTTGTATATGTAGCATGCATGGAACCCATGTAATCCACTGTCAATAAAAAAAAAGTTTCTCTATTCTCCAACTCATCCCCCTTCATTAATTAAACATTATTTTACGTTTACTTTTTCACCTTCACTTTACCCAATGAATTTCAACATACACCTTGCAAACATCTCCTTCCCCACCTCACTCCTACTTTACAGAACCCTAATTAATGGCGTAGTAATCCCATATTCAACAAAGATTCCCTTGTACGAATTAAATCCAAAAATCACAGTAACCACCTTCAACGCCTCTTCTTGAAGGGGTTTCTTGGGCTTCACCAGAGATTTCATTCAGGGGTTAAGGCTTGGAAAGTGATATGGGCGTTTAAGAGGGATGGCATTTGTATGGTAAGAGAAGTCTGATCTTCAAGGCAATCTCCTCTACAATTTCATATTCGTGAGTCTTTCTTTACTCTCATGTTTTCTGAAACTTTTTTTGCTCTGTTTTGCTCCTAGCTTCGAGGGGCGATAGAGAAAGTCGAGCAAATAGGAGTGGTAAGTTGTGGAGATTCTCTAAACGCAATGGAACCTTAGAGAGCCTCAGTGCTTCTATTCGGAATTTACATCGTCGCGTAGGTTTCAGCTCTTTCCATCCCGCTCGAATATCACTTAATCGTGCTCCATCACGGATAAAACCCAATCCGGTGATAATTACGTCTAGCTTTTCTGGACAAATATGGATCAGTTCACATGCCAAATGTAAGAATATTTGAGGCTCTGAGTTTAATCTTGAAAATAATTTGAGATACCAAAGTTTGTTGGTACTTGGTTGAGTCATCCGGTTCCCCCTCCCATTATGTCTTCTCCATCTCGGTGTCTGAGTTTTTGGCTCTAGTTCCCATATTTCAAGCAAATCTGTGATGGACTCTGTTGAGTTAGAGGGTCTGGTTCTGTGCGGTTTTCCTTTAGAACCTCATTTATAATAGGTTTATGGGGGAAGAAGGTGTTGTCTCAACTTTCATTAAGCTTGAAAGTGTGAAAGTGATGGAGGATAGAAAAGAAAAAGTGAAAAGGTAAAGTAAAATTGTATTTAATTAATGAAAAGTAGGTAGAAGAGAGATTATGAAGGGAAATGAGTTGGAGGGGGGGAGAGAGACATTTGTGGACAGTGGATCCCACGTGTGTCACATGTGCACATAACGTGCCACATGTGCATATAACATGCCATTCCTGCCTCTCCGTCAAAGTCTATAAACAAAGAGTGACTGAAGGACCATATTGAAACATTAAGTAAAGTGGATGACCAAATTGAGATTTTTGCAAATGTGATGGTCAATTTGAAAATTGAGACAAACTACGATCACTAATTTGGTCATTTTCCCTAAATTATAAGAGATACTTATCAGAAAAGTGGCTGCTGAAAATTCTAATCCTAATAAGACTCTAATAGTCCTCACTAGCTAGGAAATCAAGTTCTAGTGAACTTAAGAGTTCTTATACAAGGATGGACAAGATGAGATCTATCACCTGAAATCCTAAATGAAAATTAACATCTACAAAGAAAACCTGAAGTTCTGAAAATACAAAAACCTCTGATACTAAAATTCTAAAGTATGAAGTAACCTAGTCCAGCAACTTATCCACAAACAAATAAAAGAGAAAACCCTAAATTAGTTCTAAACTAAGCAAGCTCCTAATGGTTGATCTTCGATGCTTAATAGGACTTTGATAGCATTAATTTCAAATCTTCTTTTACTTGTCCTTCGTCATTAGGTAAAACACGATCGAGAAAAGAATAAAGCCCGAGAGAAATAAATTACCAAAAACTTCTAAAAGAACCACGCAGCACCAAATTAGAATCTCAACAATTTCTATGAGCACCATGAATACTTCTAATACCTAAAACCCACATACAAGAACTCTCCAAAGGAAATCTCCACAACCTCTTTGCTAGTTTGTGTGTGTCTATCGTGTTCCATTCCCTTACGAAAAAAAGTGAAAATATGATGTAAAATTGCACACCTTCATGCGAAATAGAATGCATGACACATCAAAACATGCAAATTATAACAAATGTGTGTGAAAACTAAATTACCTTCACAGGGCGATTAGTGACAGAATCGAGCCATGTAATTGCTCCTACAAAAGCAAGGAAAATGCATTTAGTAGAAAGACAAGGGGATGTTCATAAACCACCTAGTAGAAAGACAAGACAAAAACACCACCTACATGTACAAACAGCTATCCAGTCAGAGTTGATAAAAAACAAGGGGATGTTCATAAACCACTTAGTAGAAAGACACCCAAATTAAAGTCAAAAAATGTATTCTCCCACAAGGAGAGTAATCCTCCGACAAGTCATAAAATCTCCTATTTCTCTCCATCCACAATCACCAAAAGACAGCCATAACCCCGGTTTTCCACAAAACCTTAAGCTAACAAGAAAATTTTACTTCATAAGCTAGGGATTGAAAAAAGAAGGTAAAAAAATCATTTTTGGGATTATGAGGCATTTGAAGAATGTACTTCTATTTTTTTTTATTTAACAGTTGTTTGTAATGTTTAAATTTTCTTAGGTTGTGAGTACTTTTATTTTTTCTGTTTCTTATAAAAAAGGACTTCTTGTTCTCTCATTCCTTTATTTATACTTTTTTCTTTTCTTTTAATGAAATTCCGTTTCTTATAAAAAAAACAATTTTAAATGGACAAAGAGAACCTCTATAAAGTACCGAGAGTGTAACATGGAGAAAGTGTATCAATTTATATTATCCTTACTGTTTCAATGGACTTGTTGCTATCACTCTCAGGACCAAAAAAAGAAGAAAAAAAAAAACCACACTATTAACCACCTCACATGCCAAGTAACAGGTATAGTTAACTTTCTCTGATGAAAATAGACAATACCTGGAAGAGTGGGGCGAATCAATGCATAAGAGTTCAGTTCAATAAATAATCCCTGGGCAATTGAGAATTTAATTCTTCTTACTATCCGCTTGTTGAACATACGCTTCCTCAGTTGTTCTTTCATATCTTCAAATCTGAAATTTTTTATATATCAACTGGTAAATATTGGTGACACAAAATATGTACCAGGACTAAAATCAAAATTCCAAAACCTTTTTAACCGATATCTAGATTGGGGAAGATATTCTCTTGAGATTTCCTACAGTGAAGAGATTGTAAAAAGTAAAAATAAACAAATCCCATGAAGACCAACGGACGTTCTTAAAACTCTTTTTACTTAGATGACCATGAAGAGGACAGCAAAATAACTTTCTTCCATAAAACTGATTCTTCTGACGCCGAGTCTTCAAAAATCCTTCCATTTCTTTCAATCGATATCACGCAAGCAAAAACCACAAGCAACCAGAAAACATTTTTCTTCTTATTTGGTGCAGCGTGGTTCTTTTAGAAGTTTTTGGTAATTTGCACAAAACATACCAAGAAGGAGACAAACACATAAAAGGCTGCTATACTTGAAGAAATGAGAGCCTTAAAAATGAATGAAACTTGAGATGCATTGGAGTTACCAAAAGGGAAGAGTTCTGGAGGATGTAAATAGGTGTTTACCATAAAGTATAACTCAGATGGTGCAATAGAAAGGCACAAGGCCCAGCTGGTTGCAAAAGGATTCACTTAGACTTTGGGGTAGATTACACTGAAATGTTCGCTCCAGTTGCAAAGTTAAATACTATAAGGGTGTTCCCATCGCTAGCAGCAAATCTTGACTGGACTTTACATCAAATGGATGTCAAGAATGTTTTCCTTAATGGAGAGCTTGATGAGGAAGTATAGATCGATTTTCCCCCTGGTTTCGAAGGAGCAAGTGGTGATAAGAAAGTATGTAAGTTGAACAAGTCCCTCTACGGCTTAGAGCAATCGTTGAGGACTCGGTTTGATCGTTTTGCGAAAACAGTAAAAAGACAAGGGTACGATCCGGACCAAAAAGATCATACTCTTTTTTTCAAACACTCGAAAGACAGAAAAAGACTATCTTGATCATGTATGTAGATGACATCATATTAACCGGAAAGAAGACTATATTGATCGTGTATGTAGATAGCATCATATTAACCGGATATGATATAGAAGAAATGGAGAGGTTGAAAAAGGTTCTTGGAAGTAAATTTGAAAACAAAGTCCTCAGACAACTCAGATATATCTTAGGGATAGAAGTGCCAAGAAGCAAGAGAGGTAATTTGATTTCCCAAAGGAAATACACATTAGATCTATTAAAAGAAACAGGAATTATTCGCTACAGGCCATCCGAAACACCAATAGATCTGAACCTGAAGTTTGGAAGAGCAGATGATAGAATTCCAGTAGATAGGGGGAGATATCAATGACTGGTCGGCAGATTGATATACTTGTCTCACACGAGTATATCTATTGGTGTAATAAGCCAATGCACTCTCCATTTGAAGAACATCTTGAAGTAGTTTATCAAATCTTGAGGTATTTTAAAACTACATCCGGTAAAGGCTTGAACTTTGAGAAAAATGACATTAGAAATGTGGAGGCTTTTACAAATGCAAATTGGGCAAGTTCTGTTGAGGACAGGAGATCCACATCCGGTTATTGTACAAAAGTTTGGGGAAACCTAGTTTCTTGGAGAAGCAAGAAACAGTCAATGGTCGCCCGTAGCAGCGCAGAGGCAGAATTTAGAGCTCTTGCGCAGGGGACTTGTGAACTAACCTGGTTAAAGAGGCTAATGGGAGAATTAAAAGTGCCTAGTGTGTGCCCTATGAAGTTATATTGTGACAATAAAGCTACAATAAGTATTGCGCATAATCCAGTACATCATGATCGAAGAAAGCACATTAAAGTAGATAGGCACTTTATCAAGGAGAAGATAGAAGGTGTCATTTGCATAACCAATGTGCCTACAAAACGGCAAGTATCATATGTGCTAGCAAAAGGGCTGCCGAGACCGAGCTTTGAAGTGCTAGTAGACAAGTTGGGAATGACAAACATCTATTCACCAGCTTGAAGGGGCGTATTGACAGCAAAATCTCGTTTATTATGGCGTTCCTGATTTTTTGGAGTTATTTTAGGTATCTATTATTCTATTTATTCTTTCCAGATTGGTAGCAGATTTTTTCCTGATTTCTTGTTTTCCCGGATTCTTAGATCTATTTTTAGGATGTAATACTTGTATATAATAGGGTCCATCTTATTCAATAAAATATATCAGAGAATTTTATCGCTCTTCTCTGTTTTCAGATTTAATGTGGGACTTTGCAAAAAAATATCCACAATTTGGATTTCGGTGCTGGAAAAAGTGATAAAGATATTTGATGGACGGATGGACGGATGGGTACTTTTCGAAAGGTGGAAGAAATAATTTGATCAATCTGTTCTTAACAGTAATCCTGCTTCCTACGTACTACAAGTCTGTTTAAACTTCCTTGTAAGGATCCAAATCTCTAGAGATGATGAGGAATTTGAAGGTAGTGATGAAGGGAAGACAGACCATTTAGTTAGTTGGAAGGTTGTTGGTAGGCCAAAGAGTTGAGTGGTTTACGAGTTGGTAACTCATTGATTAGGAATAGACCTTTACTTGGTAAGTGGTTGTGTCGTTGGAGAGATCTTTTCTGTGGGTACATTTTCCGATATTATGATGTATATGAACCTAACGAAACGCAAGAACTTTCGAAGGGAATCTTACGGAGTCAATATTTTATGGGATAATGTAAAGTTTGTAGCTTAAGCTATTTAGGGAATTTTCGTTCTTTTTGGTCCTTCCAATGGAGAAGCATTGTAAATTGAGTAGGATTGAGGATTTCTTATCCTCCTTTATAACTTTTTGCAAATTAATGAAATATTAAAGTTTGTAATTAAAAAGACCATTTATTCCACACAACATTCTTTCCATGCTAACTTTTAAACCAGACAATGAGCAAACAATTTCACTGTATTATATCAATTCTGAAATATATTCTCACCATTTGGAACAAAACAGAGAGTATCATCCGCAAACTGCAAATGAGAAACATCAATTCTATTCCTTCTGACTTTAAAACCTTCAAAAACTCTATTTTCAACACCTCCAGATACCAAACTGCTCAGAGAATCCACAAGTAGAGTAAATAAGAATGGGGAAATTGGGTCCCCCTGTTTCAAACCTCTAAAACCATGAAACTTACATTTAGACCTACCATTAACCATCACAGAATAGTTGACAGAACTCAAACAACCTTTTATCCATTTTCTCCATATCACCCGAAAACCCTTTTTTCTATTACTAATAAACAATTTCAGGTATACCATAAACGTAAAAGTTCACAGAAAGCATACTTTTCTCCAGCTAAGGGCATAAACTGAGCGACCTCATCACTTTGTAATCCAATCAAATCCTAAGAGTAAACAGACAAAATTGGAACTGGTCACTAAAATTATCAGTTCGATCACCCACGAAAGCACTCAAGTAAACAAAGTGTATGAGTATGGCCATACTGCATAAAAATGGGAGACATTAAACTGCTCAACAGGACGACTCAATGGAAGAAGTTCAATGGAAATGCCAAGATCTTGAGCATCCTGGATGGAGAAAATAAACAAATAACTTCTCCAGATCAAAAGAAATACAATTTTGAAAACAAACAGACTGCAAACCATGTACAAAATACTTTAGCTCGTTGTAATGTGATTCTCGTCATATCAAATTTTGTTGCTCCCTTTATATTCCCGAAAGGATCGTCTTCATTTGTAAACAAAAGGATCCTCTTATCAGCTGATTTCCTAGATCTGAGACATAATCTTTTGTTAATAATTATCATACTACCAAAAAGGTTTAGTTCTGAAGCAGATGTTCTTGGCAAACTAACAAAAATAATCAAAAACAAGGTGGTCAGGATCGCGATCCTATCCTAGGATCGGTGGAAGGGTGTAGGATCATGGATCGTAGGATCGGATTGAGAATCGTAAGATCCTACCAATTTTTAATAATTTATTAGTAAAAAATATATTTATGCTAATAATACTTCAATACATTGAAGAAAATGATTATATAACATCAAGTCATCTACATATTAAAAAAAATAACATCAAGTCATCTAAAATAACATAATATTAAGTAGATTTCTCATACTTTTAAGTTTTCAAGAAAGAAATGTAACATAAACAAGTTCAAGATAAAACTAACATCAAGTCATCTAAAATAACATAATATTATGTGGTGTTCTCATGGAAACAGATATGTGATCCCCTAGATGAAAGGTTTCAAACTATAAAAAATAAATAAATACATATGTAAAGATCATTATTATTTAAATATGTTAAGATCATTATTATAATACATTAGGTTTAAAAGTGTTTGATTTATAAGCTAAAATTTAATAATTTTGCAATAATAAAAAATTAATGTCTAAATATAATAAAATAGTGGCGGTAAAATTCGTTCCAATTTTGATAGTGTAAGTCATAAAATAAATAATTTGAAATGTCATAAAAATAGTCAAATATTTAATTAAATATAAAAGATGTTCATAGTTGGTTTAGTGGTTAAATGGTCATTATTATAAAAGATAAATAAATAAATATGTAAAGATAACTATTGATTAAATAAGTTAAGATCATTATTATAAATTTATAATATGTTAGGTTTAGGAGTGTTATAAGTTAACATTTAATAAGTTTGTAACAAAAGTAAAATTAATGTCTAAATATAATAAAATAGTGGTGGCGGAGTTCATTCTAATTTTGACAACTTTAAGAGGTGTACGTCTAACTTTGATAACTTTAAGAGGTGTACGTCTAACTTTGATAACTTTAAGAGGTGTAAATCATAAAAAAATATATCAAAATGTCATAAAAATATTCAAATCTTTAATTAAATATTAAAGATGTTCATTTTTGTTACACAAGCTTAGTTGGTTGAATAGTTCAATGGTCATGTGTGAACCTTTGGGACAAGGGTTCAAATCCCACCAACAACACTTTGTTTTAATAGCAAGGCAAAAATCACCTACTTTACTTAAGCATCAGGATCGGTGCCGGATCGCGATCCCACGATTCGGATCGTGATCCTGGACCGATCCTACCAAAAAACGATCCTCTACGCGATCCAGATCGCTGAACCCTTATAGGATCATATGATCGTAGGATCATACGATCCGGATCGCAATCCTGACAACCTTGATCAAAAAGCAAGAACTAAGCATTGTGATGAAAATGTAAAGATACCGCAGTAGTGCTTGTGCTATCCATAGAGCATTATAAAGAGAATTGTCCCGAGACCCTGAGACTATGTAATACTGACTCCCAATTTCTTTCATAAATATCTCTGCAACCAAAAATATTCAAAATCAAGCATGCTCTTCCTCGAACACCTAGCACATAGGCACGATTAACTTTCTCTAGTTGCAACCAAACAGGTATATATGTCAAAAAATTCCAATGTAAGAAGCAAATTCGAGGAACACATTTTTAAAACTTACCTGAGTGCTTTTAATAGGAAACAGAAAGGTTTTGTTAAAAGAAAAAGGAGTAAAAGAACATATTTATTTATAGAAAACAGAAAAGTTTTCCCTTGTTCTTTTTTTCTTAACTTTCTTTTATTTAGCACAAAGCCCAAAAGTAAACGTATTTTCAACCCCTTTGGAAGATCCTCGAGAGGTCTGAGCTTCTTAATAAACTCTATGTTCATAGTTTTAACTTTGGGGATTCTGACTGGGTTTTGTGGAAGTGGTGAGTTCAAGGTAAAATAACTTTATAAGGGGTTGTCCAATCCCACCCATGTGAGTCTCTCTTCCCATGAAAAAGCTTATGGAAGACTAAAGTCCCTTCTAAATTAGCCTTTCCTTTTTGGATAGCAGTTTGGAATGCCAATTTACAATCGATAGATAGAAGAGTTTCTAAATTAGCCTTTCCTTTTTGGATAGCAGTTTGGAATGCCAATTTACAATCGATAGATAGAAGAGTTGAGGCTTTTCAATTCCTAACAGATGTGCGCTTTGCCAATCACGTCTTTTTCTTTTTGCATTGTAACTTTTATTCTTCTATGTGGAACTTTATGTCGAGGAATGTTTTGGGGTTTGCTCATGGTTGGAGTTCAGTTAGTGTTCCTTCTCTGGATTTGAGGTTTGGATGCTTGCCCCAAAACATCAATAATCTGATGAATGAAACTCATAAAAAGCTAGAAGTCTCTAAATTGAGAATAGAACTACTATTTGACCTTCACTGAAAAGACGATATCGCACATGAGAAACAAAATTAAGCTTGTTACTTGAATTCCAATAGTCTTTAGATGGCAGCAAAGTGAACAGCCTAGAAAAGCAGGTACTTCCTATCCCCAAAAAGGAAGTGTTTGATTTTTTTAGAGAAGGAAGTGCTTGTTGCTTAGCATAAAAAATTACTCACCCTCTATACGATCAAATTCTTTTATAAGCCTTGCTGTTGGTCGGTCCAGATCCTCCCGTTCAGCAACATTATACACAAAGACACCATTTAAATCCTGCAAGTTCTTTTTTTCCCTCTGTCATTCAATTGGCAGAAAGGAAACACTTTAATATGTCAAACCAAAACTAGGATCTAAATAATAAAAAACAGCTTAACCATCTAAGCATACCCATACTACATTCCCAGAAAGATAGAATAGGAAAACAATTCTAAGAGTAATAGCATTAAAAAAATGTAGGGATGTACAAAAGAAGTCTAACGGTCAAAAAAGGTCGGAGTCAATAAAGGATCTAGAGAATATGTTGCATCTTATAAAAAAGATTATCTAGAGAATATTATCCATATTATACATAAAGGAAAAAAGAAGCATAAATGGAGAAACATTTTATAATAACAAAAACACCCCAAAAGCAGGATTGAACGATGACAGTCAGGAGAGGAAGCGGGGGTTGAAGGATTCTGAGGTTGGAGAACCACAATGTCATAACATTGAAGAATAAACAACAATTTGAGCATGAAACCAAAAGAACTTATCACCTAAATCCAAACCATCCAATAACCAAAAAAAATCCACATAGGTCGAAAAATAGCAAGTATGAACACTTTAAGGACAACAGAGCTTCCATCGTACCGTGTTAAAGAAACATATGGCGACCTCGTCATAGGATCTATTAATTATTTGAGTCTTCAATGACTGCAAGATACAACTTACAGCAATATGGAAATGAGTCTCCTCCTTTTGATCTTCCTGCCATATTTTTGGCAAGAGAAGAACGATATAAATGTATTCCATAAAAAGTAGCATCAACTGAACACTAAGCACTTTCAGGCAACTTATGATCTGTAAGTTTCACAGTATATCAACGTAATTAATCTGACTGAATCACATGAAAGGAGCAGCAGCAAAAAGTTCTTTTGCATCAGAAAATTAGTGGATACATCTCGTTTGAAGGATAAGTGACTTTTAAACAAATTAATCAGAAATGAACTAATTACTCAATCTTCAGGTGCTAAGAAACACTTAAATTGCATATATTGACTCCATGGCTACATCTCTTAATGATAGTGTATAATCAGATGTAATAGGCACATAGATCATGAATACAAATATTACAGAAACATTGTTTTTGTTTGATTTTCTTGTGTGAAAAGTCAGAGCTCGTTCTTATCCATAAAAAAGTCAGAGCTCGCTTATTGGAGGCATGGAATCAACGTTCTAGACCAATAAAGTAAACAAATTTACTCTGTTGCAGATTGTTGTCAAAGGTTCATATGGCCTCCAAATTACAATGAGTTGAAACTCAAAATTTAATCAGCGAATATAAGAGCAACAATTGGATTTCAAAACAAGCAGACCAAGAAAAACCAGATAAAATCGTGGACCCAGATACAATGGAATAACAAACTAACACGCGTCACATTTCGAAGAATCAAGAAAAGAAAATCAACAGATAGCAGGAAAAGAAAAACTCACGGAGGGACACGTCGTGTTGAACATTTTCGGAGAAGCATCAACCAAGTAAACTAACATTTCTTTGGTTGCATCTTTTTCCTGATTACCAAAAATAAGTAGAATAAAAACAATCAAAGCAGATATTGCATAGGAGAAATACAAAAGAGATAAGCAAAATATAATCTATGAAGCAGTAATGATCATGTATAGCGTAAATAAATTCATAATATATCAACATACTAGGTGAAACTGATTCTCAGGATCGTCTTCGTCGTCTCTGAAAATATCATCTGGGTCCAAATCCATTCGCACCGGAATCATATGCCAAACAAAGTTTCGGTAGAATGAGAAAGACCGAAGAATTGGTAAGGTTTTTAATTTTGGAAGTCGGAACCAGGGAGTTGCCGTAGAACGCTTAGCAGGGATTTTAGGGGATTTTTGAGTATTCTAATGTAAATTTGAAAAAAAAAATAAAATACAGTATTTTTTAAATTAATTCTAAAAATAAGGTGAAATAGTATATCTAGGACGAACATATTTTTTATAAAAATAGAAGGCTTCTTTACACAAAATTTCTAACTTATCGTTTTATATTGAAAAGCCCCTTGAAGCATTCAAAGCAGACAATTCCAATAAAACTGATTTGGTTTCACCTCAAGAGCAAATCCATTTGCCCATAGAAATTAATAAAAATCATAAGAGATTAGGGAAAGCCAAAAAAACTTCAAAACGAGTAAAAGTCATATGCAACAGATGAAGTAAATGAAGCTCTTTACTGTACTTTGGATTACAATGAAACTGCTGCCAAACTTGAAAATATCTACAAGCTAGCCCTGCAACTGACTCTTCTAAAGTATAAGAAAGATATGGTTTGCTGAGGAGAGGAAGAAAAAGAGGGAAGAAGGTTTTCTAAGATGATGAAAAATCAGAGAAGAGTACTAAGGATAATGTAGTCAGGAACAGGACAAAGAAAGCTAGGCGGCTGAATCTTGATAAAAAAATTGCGCTTCAAATTAACAAGGAAGAGAAAATGGTTGCTTCCATTAGTAAGAGAAAAGATATCAAGGATGAAAATGATAAAATCCATAAGCATGTTCAGGACTATTAGGCTTCCATAAAGCAGAAGCAGCGTCTTTGCAAAAGACTTTCAGGCTGTACTGAATGCGTTTTTTGTAAATATGACTTTTGTCAACTGGAAGTCGTCTTTACAAAAGACGTCTTCCAACGTGACCAAAACTACCTTAGTTTTGGAATTAGTTTCAAAACTACTTATTTTTAGAAAAAAAAATTTAAATCACATTAAACCCGGAAATTCCCCGATTTTGAGAAAGGTAAACATACAACTTAACGATTCAATACTATAACGTATTAAACAGTATATAAGTAATACATGATTTTAATTGATACAACATAAAATACTAGACGGTACTATTTAATTCTATACAGTTCAGATCGATATCGATAGATTTAGTAGCCCCATCCAAGACTTCGCGGATTGGATTCCACTGTACAAATTAATAGGATATGTTTTTAACTTGTTGTATATGGATTTTATTTGTTTTAATATTAAAATATAATTTATACGTATTTTGCATCGAACCAACTAGTTATGTGTTATGTTAATTTGGACAATGAATTACTATATATCATGACATAATTTTATTCACACATGTAGTACACATATTTTATGAAGATACATTGCGATATCATTGTTATTTATTAAAAAAAAATTTAGAAGAGAAAATTTTCTTAATTCAAGTTTAAAAATATAACTTAATTCTTTGAATTAAGAAAATAGAATTTACTTCTAATAATTAAATTAAATTAAATTAACAAAAATTTCACCAATACCGTGTGGTTTCAGTAAATGACACTCACAGTCATTTTAAATTAAAAAAAATATCACTAAATTCTCTCTAATTTTTAAGTTAAGACGCTCACATCCCTCACATCCTCTATGACAGTTAACCTCTGTTAATTTACCACTAAAGTTACCTAAATAATCCTAATTTGATCTAAAATCTTCCAAAGCCAAAATCATGAAATATTCCCATACCCTTCACGAGAGAGGAAGTATTTTTGCCTTAATCTAAGCCCACAAACAAAAAAAATCCCTAAAATAAACTCATTTTCTAATATGGGTTACCAATGGCACACAATCCACTATCTTTCTCCCAAACCTGCCAAAATAATTTTTCCTCTTACATAACCATCTCATAAAATGTCATTTTCATATTCTTCAAGACTCAAGTAGTCATGGTTTCCTCAAGAAGCTTATTTCATCTTAAAAATTTTGTTCTTCCATTTTTAAGATTTTCGTTCTTCAATCTACAACATTTTTCTTCCTTTTATCTCCTTCTTCCTTGTCCAATTTTTACCCTCTACAATGTTACATAAATTTTAAAGTTTTTTTAATGAGTTTTATTAGAAGATTTCTTAATATTTTTAATGAGATTTACTAAAATAAAGTTGATGACGAAGAACTCAACAAGCAGTATCACGATATCTTCAAGATGACTTCAACTTGGCTTCAAGAGGTTTTCAAGATGGGTTCAAGACGACTTCAAGATATCTTCAAGACAGTTTCAAAATATCTTCAAGGTGTATTCAAGATGTCTTTAAGATACATTCAAGATGCCTTCAAGATCCATCTTGAATATTAGAGTATCATGATATCTTCAAGATGACATCAAGATGGCTTCGTGATGTCTTCAAGATGTCTTGAAGAGGCCTTCAAGATGTATTCAAAAATTCTTCAAGATGCATTCAAGGTTTAAAGACATCCTGAAGACTTAACGATTCATCTTGAAGACTTCATGAGTGCTTTAAGATATTTTCAAGATGAACTTAAGATCCATCCTGAAGGCATCTCAAAATTATCTTGAAGACATTCTGAAGACATCTAGAAAATATCTTGAATACATCTTGAAGTTATCTTAAAGTTATCTTGAAGTCATCATAAAGCCATTTAAAGACCTCGTGATCCATCTTGAAGACCCTCATCATCTTTCTTGAAGGCCCCCACGATCTGTCTTGAAAACTTCATCAGGGCTTCAAGATGACTTTAAGATGTTTTCAAGATTTCTTTAAGATGGTTTCAAGATGAACTTAAGATCTAACTTGAAGCCATATTGAAGTCATCTTGAAGCCGTCTTGGAACCATTCTTGAAGCTATCTTGAAGATTTCATATTGATAATATATCTTGAAGACTTCGAGATTCGTCTTGAAAATTTCATGGGGACTTCAAGATGTCTTCGAGATAACTTCAATGTGGCTTATAGATGAATTAAAAATCCATCTTGAAGTTATCTTGAAGCAATCTTGAAGTCATATTGAAGATATCTTGAAGTGATCTTGATGTAATCTTAAAGACATCTTAACGTCGTCTATAAGCCATATTGAAGCCCTCTTGAAGCCATATTGAAACCATATTAAACACTTCTTAAAATCATGTTGAAGACATCATAAAATCATCTTGAAGCCATTTCAAACCTCTCTTGAAGCCATATTCAAGCCCTCTTGCAGACATCTTGAAGATATCTTGAAATCATTTAGAAGTTTTCTTTTTGAAAATGTGTATCACTACACTCTATAATTGATTTGATTTGTTTATGTTTTCTTTCTTTCTTTTCTCGTCGTTTGATATTTGTGCAAGAGCAGTATAAAAAAATTTCCTTCTTACTTTGAATTGATGGTGGGTTAGGGGTTTATGTCAGCCAAAATTAGGGGTGGGGTCTATTTTAGGCATTGTAATTTCACAGAGGTCTAGTTTAGGCAAAAACTCATAGAGGAATATCAGTGATCCTTTTTTGTTTCTAAATCAGACTGAGCTTTGCTGATTTAGAAATGGCCCTCAAGATTGAGCTTTGCTGCTTTAGCGGTGCAAAGACATACCCTGGTAAGGGTATTAGATTCGTCTGATTGGATTCTCAGGTTTTCCTCTTCGTCAATTCAAAATGCAATAGGTGTTTCCACGACTGGCTGAAGTCATCAAAGCTTACCTGGATAGCCATGTATAAGCAACATAAGAAGGACAGAGAGCTGCTAAAGCTATGAAGAAAAGGCGATATGCCGTGAAGAAGCCTTATTCAAGGTCTATAGTTGGTGCAACATTGGAAGTTATACAAAAGAAAAGAACTGAGAAGCCAGAAGTCCAAGATGTTGACCGTGAGGCTGCTCTTTGTAAGATAACGATAGGATCAAGAAGACTAAGGATGAAAAGAAGGTATAGAAGATAGAGTAAGCATCAAAGTCTAAGAGGAAAAGCAAAGGTAATGTGCCTAAGGGAGCTATACCGAAGGGTCCTAATGTTTTTTTCTTGTTTCAGAAACTATGTATTACTGACTTCCATTGTTGGCTCAAACTGTTTCTGGGAATTTTGCTTTTAACATTTATTGTGAATCAACCTAGTATTTTAATTTGAAATGAGTCTTTATTTTGAAAATAAATGGAGGGATGATATACATAGTGGAGAGTAAGTAAGTAAAAAATAAACGAAAAAAGATAAAATACACACGCATATGTATTTTACATCAAACAAGTTAACAATGTTTGGTTTAGAAACAAAAAAGGATCGTTGGTCTTCCTCTCTCATCAGTGGTATAAGGGTATTTCACGATTTTGGCTCTTAAAGATTTTAGCTAAATTTAGAGTTATTTAGGTAATTTTAGTGGCAAGTTAACCAAGGTTAATTATCATGAAAGGTGTGAGGGTTGTGAGTATCCTAACTTAAAAACTATAGGGGGAGTTGATGGTATTTTAAACTTAGAGGGGATATGAGTGTCATTTATTAAAAACATAGGGAGTGTCAGCCAAATTTTCACGTCAAATTATTTGTAAACTTAAAGGTAAAAGACAACTTCATAATTATGTAAATAGGCTCATACAAATATTAAAACAATGAATCATAAAGTTTAAAAGAAGTCATCTAGGGTTAAGCTAGTAATTGTACATGTTTGGTTCTGATTATTGATGGTTAGTAAATAGATCAAAGGAAATGACAGCTTATTTATGTTTATGATTACAAACAGTTAGTAAACACATATTAAAGAGAGATTGCCTTTACCTTTTACCATTTTCATTTTTTTCATTGCTTCTTTTAGTAAACATGCCCTAAAAAAACTTGAAGGATGAAGAGTTATTACCTCATCTTTCCCTTGAGCTCAATTTTACCTAAGCCACAAGACATGATGGGACAAGACAATATAGGGTAATTTTTATGTTTAGGGATTTTTTAGTGATATATGATTTGAGAGAACTAGTCTATGACAAGTAAGCCTAGGAACATGGGAGATGTGTGACCTGAAAGGTGAAGAACAAGCACCCTAAGTCGACCTTCGAAATGTGACAAATGATTATATTACTCTAATGTTGGTGAGAACTTTAATGGGAGGGATATTTTCTAATGTTTGGCCTCGAAAAGTGTAGAATTGATGATCCTCATAATGACATTAATGGTCCTTTTATATAGATGGGGTCAAGTGGGTACCACATACCATTTCTTTGCTACGACATGAAAATCATGTGACCATGTCTTAAACGTGATCATGCTTAAAATGTGGTCACACACTTAAAACGACGTAACATTCATAACACGCGACCACTTTTCATGCTCTCAACTAGTCGTGTCTTCATGGTAATCGTGTAACGAACTTTGAAATAAAAGACTCGTATAACACATCAATTTCCCTCGGCCATTCTGAGGTGTTGGCGCAATTGGACCCCCCCAGGCGTCTACGTCCCTAGGCTTCCACTAAGGCGACGTGAGGGGGAGCCCCCCCCCTCCGAGCTTCCCCGGGGGCGGTTCTATTGACCCTTCCGTACCAAAATGGGGCACTTCCGAGACGCCTAATGAGGCTATACCTTTCAAGGAGATTTTTCTATACTGGTATAGCGTAACATTGTCCTAATCCTACCAGACCACAACCCCCAGATTGTTCTCAGGCAAGGATATCTTTCGAGCATTTGTCACTAAGCTAGAAGATGAGTAACAACATTTAACGCAAAATTCATTAATGGGCTCGCCTCCTTTATAGATATAGGGGTGTCCCTTACAAACATATTTGTTATCATTTTACATTGCCTTTATCGTGCCACCTGAGCTAGTCTTTGAGTGCCACGTGTATGTCCCGACACGTCATTCTCAGTGATGTGGCCCACCATTTACATTGTGAAACCTCACATCGTCTATGTAAAATTATATGTGATGGTTTATAAGTAAGGGGTGGAACTATTAATGGTTTGAGGCATTTTAGGGTAAAATCCAAGAACAAAATCATGTGGGCTTAAGCCTAAAACAAATAATATCATGCCAAGTGGAGCTCCGGGTCATTACAAATGATATCATAGTTATGACCTAACCAAATGGGTGGTTAAGGAAGGCGTTGATCCCTTAAGGTGTGATAATTATGGTAGTTAAAATCACTTTAGCCCAATTTTAAGCCATAAGACAAATTGAGTTAAGGCAAGATAAGGGATGAAGTTCCCATTGGTATAAGACATTTTGAATAAAAGTCCAAGAAAAATCTGTGCATTCTTAGGCCTAAAGCAAATAATATCATACCAAGTAGATTTCTAGGTCATTACAAGGACGACTAAGGAGAAATATGGCGTTTAAGAGAGGCGCAAAGAGAGGATTTTAGGGATGAAGTTTAGGGATGGGTTAAAGCAAAATAAAGGATGAAGTTCCCAATGGTATGAGACATTTTGAATAATAGTCCAAGAATAAATCCGTGTAGTCTTAGGTCTAAAGCAAACAATATCTTATTAAATGGCTTTATGGGTCCTTACGACTAAGGAGGAAGATGACATTTGAGAGAGGCGCAAAGAAAGGGGAGGGAGGTGAATGTGTGAATATAAAAAATGTTATTAGCTAAATCGAAATAATGTAGTTTGAGGTTATACTAAAGTAAAGGCTACACAGATCAACACAATTTTGCGGGTTACTATTTTCTAAAGAAAATTCTATTTGGTCTGATAATTCATCACTAGAAAATCTTGAACACAACTAAACCATCGTATATTTATTTTATATATATTCCTTCAAACAATGTAGTTTGTTTGTCTTCAAAATAGTCCAATTGTAAAATTAAGTACTCATTTTCCAACTAACCAACCCCAATTTTCGTCTATGTGTCTCTATCTCTCGCTCTCTCAGATACATCAACGATCGCAACTGTGTGTTCAGCTCTCTCTCTCTCTCTCGATGATTATTACACCCTTAAACAAATTAATATAAACTGGATAGAGAAGGGAAGTGGCTACGAATGAAGTAAAGTGAATGAGAGAGCTAATACTTTCGATTTAGTTCAATTATTTAAGCAAGTTTCGGTTTGATTAAATTCTTTATGCATGTTTGATTGTTTTACATTTCGATTCAGTTCCTTATGCAAGTGTCAATTATTTTAGATTGGTTTGGTTCAATTATTTATGCATGTTTAGATTCTACTATATCGATTCTTTTTTTCGGTAAATGAAAAAATATATGACCGAGAAGATACTTACACAAGTACAATAAGCATACCTTAGGAACTAAAGAAACACATATAAGCCATGAGGCGACTCTAAATGTACAAGTAAGTAAAAGGTCAACCAAACCAAAAAGCCAAATGGCCAACCCAAAGTCTACCCTAGTCAACAATACCAAGGACAAACCAAAGGTTAACCCCAAAAGATACCCTAGAAACTGGCTAAAAAAAACAAGGTGCATGAGGGACTCTATAAGCCAGTCTCAATGCTTACAACTCTAATCCAAGAAGCAAAGGAGACCCTAGTCAACTTAAAAGTCAACAGAAATACTTGGTCAACCAAAAGTCAACACTCAACAGTACAAAAGATAACAAATAAGGAACTCAATTTGCATTGGGACTTTATAAGTCTGCCCCAAAGCTTAGAATTTGCCAAAAAATCACTAGCTCGAACTATCTATACTGTATTAAAATGGGCATAAATGAGAGAAACTTTTTTATTCTCTTTTTCTCCCTTTAAGTCTATTAAAATATAACACAAATTAAGTATTTCACCTCGTTTCTCATTCATTTTATAATATTTTATTTTTTATTCAATAATAATTCGTTTGTCATTAGTAAAATAAAATATTTTAATAATCTTATGTGATAAGAGATGTGAGTATCTATATATTGATTTCAATATCTTTTATAACAAATATTCAATTATAAGTCAATAATAATTTGTTCATTATAAATTCATATAAATGAATTTATAGAAATACATTAAAATATTTTGATTACGAGAAATTATCTCTTAATATGATATAATTATTCTTAAGATTATGATAAATTGATTAAATAAAATTATTTTATATACAATTCAAATAGCATTATAATTTTAATATCATAAACAATATATTTTTATTAGTATTTTACTTTTAGTTTAGACATAGAATAGTTTTTAAAGATTACATAAAACCCTTCTCTTCATAGGCAATTGAGAAACCTTCATTCTCTTTCATTTCATAAACAACCACCATCTCCTCCATAGAAGTTTTTGGAATGACTATGTCTCACACTCATGAGAAAAGAAGTTGATTGATTCGCGTACCACACTTTGCTTGACTAAGAGATTGAAAACCTCTCTTTTTTTCCCGTAGCGGTGCCATCCTTATAAGATTAATAAAGGCGCTCCACCTTCTTTAAGGAAGAACGTCAAGTAAATCAAGAAGCAGGTGAAGGATAAACTGATAAGCCAAGAGATCCAATATCGATGATCAAGCCATGTTGCTTACAAATAATTTGATCACAACTACGCATTTTTAGGAATTTATTCAAGACTGCCGTCTTTGCTAGTAAGTGAGGCAATCGATCGGAACGCTAACGGCGAGGTGCCAACTAACCTTTGTCCCCGTTCCTCAATCAATCAATGGGGAAAGTCGAGGCATGTATTCTTTCTTTCAAGCAAGACGAGTTAGCTCTTTTCTCTGAAAGATGAGGATACCAACTTTAAAGGGTTGGACCTGGCCTGCCTACCTACAAAGCGTTAGAAGCCTTTAAGGAGGCCTTTAGTAAATCTGGAGTGTTCCCTAGCTCCCTAGCTTGATTCTTTCTTTGCTTGTTTCAGCGAGCAAATACCCTCCAATTTTAAAGAAGTCCTCAATCATCCTCAGTGGGAGAAAGCTATGATAGAAGAATGGAGGCTGAAGAACGACATTTGGGAACTGATCACGTTACCAAGAGGCAAACGTACAGTTGGCTGAAGGTGGGTATATACCCTGAAACACAGAGTTGATGGCTCTATCGAGAGGATCGTATTGTGGCAAAAGGTTTCACCCAAACCTATAGCATCGATTATCTCAAGACGTTTGCTCATTTGGCCAAACTGAACTCAATTCCATACGAGTCATTCTGTCAGTTGCAGCTAACAGATCTTGATCACTGATGTCAAAAATGCCTTTCTTCATGGAGACCTCCACGAATAGGTTTATAATAGATTGACTTTCATGTTAGTTCTTGCTCCAGCATGAAAGTTCCATTTCAGGGAAGGACGGCGTACCATGATACTTTTTATTTTGTCGAGCCCTACTTTGGTCTCTGGTTTGATGGTTGCAGCTTGGGTTCACTATCACTCCTATGTACGGCCTATAAAGTAGTATACCTACCATACAATAATGCATATTGTCTAATGCTAGAAGCTTCACCAACTTGGTTGTGGCATCCTCATCTCATATCAGTCTCAATTTTCCCATGAACGGATGATGTCTTTACCTTGATAGTGACCCTGTCAACCCAAGCTTCATTCAAGTTCAGTCCCCTCTCCTCGATCCTGTATTGATCAAAATATAAAATGTATTTGACACAATTATTTTGACTATTTTATTTAGTTAAAAAATAGTTGTCATATCTCCGGTAATGGGGTCTCTTGATTCGGAATCACGGGATGGGAAGATGTAATAGATCATGAATCCATTTTATTTTAGCAAAAGGAATGCAAAACTCGGCTTAGATCAAGGTTGGGCACTTGGTCACAAAAGGGAATCTACTTTTTTTTTCGTTCTACCGTAGGGTCAAAATTCGAAAAGAGAAACCAACTCATGAGGACTAGAAAGATTCTGGTGCACGAGCCAGAGGACGTGAGCCGCGCAATAGATATACTTTTGGTGGAACGGGTGGGGGATCTGAAATTCCTCGCTCGTAAATAGGCCTCCATTGAAAATGAGAACTCCCGGTTCTGGATGGAATTTCAAAACCAGCTCCATCAACTATTTCCACCTAACGGAGGAAATAGTTGTATATTTTAAATTAATTTAATACGTGCGAAGGATGTTCCTTTCGACTAGTAATAAAAAAGGTAAAATTTGTGCTTTATACCTTTATGCTTAGGCCAAAGCTTACAATACCATACCAATATAAAGACACCTAAAGAACACAATATCTTGACTAAAAAATATGAGGCCCCAAGCCCCATTTGTCCATTAGATTGATGCCGATGAGGTCCTCCTTGAACCTCATAGCATTGAAGAATCTGCCTATCACATTCTGTGACATAAGCTTGATGATGACCATCTTGTCCTTGATCTTGCCCTAAAAATCATGGAGTTCCTTTCCTTCCATATGTAATACACAAAAGAATAAAAGACAACTCTGATCATATATGCTCTCAGTGTTCCCCATTGCTCAAGACTGAAAGCCAAGAGATCAGTTGGGTCCAATTTAAAGCTCTACATACCAAGCCATGATTGTCCATCAAGGATGCCCATATGGATCTGGCAAATTCACTTTCTATAAATAAATGGGAACTAGACCCAACATACCCACACAAAACACACAGTCCGGTACTCCTTTAAAAGGAGACTGATTCCATTATGCAATTATATTTTTAGTGGCTAACTTATTGAGAATAGTCAACCAAAAGATAAAACTGCACCTTGGAATACTGAACTTGAACAAAAGAAGTTTGAACCATCTGACATTTTCCTTAGGCTGTACCAAAGCTTGATATATATGGTTAAGTGAAAATGAACCATTAAGGCTTGCCGTCCATGTCCAAGAATATTGGGAACGAGATTGAGGATGTGGTAGATATATACCCCTGATTTCAATAAGCTCGGCTGAATTTGTCGCAGGCCAAACCCATTGATCATTCTAAATTACTTCACTAACCCTAGTGTCCCAGTTCCAGCCAATCCTGAGGAGAAGTCTCTGTCCATATCTAGGCAGCAAGACCCCCAAAGGATGTCAAGGTTCAATAAGTAACTTGACATCCCTTCCACTATCAATTTTTGCCTTATAGAAAGACTTGAAGTTGGTCATGAGTTTGGGTATTTTCCTCCATACCTAGGAGGAGTTGGAAGGGATAAAAGCTATAAATATGAAGCTTTTCCTAATCAGGTAGATCTGACGCCAACTTTTCCATGGAGATTTCTTAGCTACCAAAACCAAGAACTACTAGTGTTTAGCTACTGCCACCTCATTTGAAAGAATTAGGTCCCTAAGGCTCAAACCACATTGGTCCTGATCACAGCACATGTCAGTCTATGCAACTTTAGCCTCAGTATGCTTGGTCTCATCACCACTCCATAAGAAATTTCTTAGTATTTCTTGCACTCTCTTGACCACTCTTTTGGGCAATATGAACAGACCAGTAGGACTGATCTGATTAGTTGAAGCCTCTATGCATAAGAAAGGTATTTGGAGTCCCAAGATTTGATCCTCTCAGCTATCCTTTCAACCAGTGTATCACAATCAGCGTTACATGGTTTAGTGATAATCAAATACATCCCTAAGTATCTCATAGATATTTGACCCCCAGGGAAGCCTAACATAGATTGGATAATAAGAATATCCTCCTCCTAGACACCTGATAGAAAAATCTGGCTCTTCTGGATATTAGGTTGGAGCCCAAACATGTATTGAAAGATCTTCAAGTTGTCCTTAAAAATCTATACTGACTCCCTGGTCCCCTTACAAAATAACAAGAGGTCATCAACAAAACATAAGTTCACCACATTTAGCTTCTCACACCAATGGTATAAAAACTCAGAATTGGAAGCAACAAATCTTAGTATGCCAGTAAGCACCTCCATAACAATGATAAACATGTAAGGAGAAAGTGGGTCTCCCTGCCTGATGCCCTTAGCCCCTCTAAAGTATCCATGGAGCTCCTCATTGATCTTGACATAATATAATGGTGAAGATACGCACTCCATAATCTAGGTGATGAAGGAGTCTGGGAAATTGAGACATTGTAAGCCTTTACCTATACAGCTCCAATTGACATTATCATATGCTTTCCTGAGATCTACCTTTATGTCACATCTAGGCATCCCCAATGATTTGTGTTCTAAGAAGTTCCTGAGACAAAAAGATATTATCTGTAATCCTTCTCCCAGGAATAAAAGCACTATGATTTTGACTTACCAAGTTTGGCAGGTAACCTTTCATTCTATCAGCCAAGAGTTTAGTAATACACTTATAGAGGACATTATAACATGATATTGGTCTAAAATCTCCCACAGAAGTAAGGTTAGGTACTTTAGGACTAAGAGATATGGTAGTGGAGTTAACATCTTTTAGCAGCTGACTGGATTGGAATAAATCCAGAATGTCATGCCACATCATTACCTACTATGTGTCATGCCCTCTTGAAGAAGTTAGATGGGAGCCCATCAGGGTCAGGCACTTTCTCAATATCCATATTGAAGATTGCATTTTAAACTTCCTCTACTGTAACAGAAGTAGCTAAAAGATAACTTGAGACTCACTGAGCTTATTAGGGAATGCCCTCTCAAGGATGCTCCAGTTAATATCATACTATGGGTTATGAGTCATCAACATATCAGAG
This sequence comes from Datisca glomerata, assembly GCA_003255025.1. Taxonomy (NCBI): domain Eukaryota; kingdom Viridiplantae; phylum Streptophyta; class Magnoliopsida; order Cucurbitales; family Datiscaceae; genus Datisca; species Datisca glomerata. The sequence continues at coordinate 1,836,221 of QANY01006039.1, forward strand.
CAAGACTGTAGGATGTGATTATTAATATATTTAGGGCAAGAGATCATAGTCCATTGGTGCGTCAAATGAGTGATCTTAGATCTGGTCCTCATTTTCTTCATGCTTTGAAAGAAAAATGATGTGTTCTCGTCACCCAAACTAAGCCACTGGACTCTGGATTTCTACTTGTAAAAGCTCTCCTCAACATGCCTTAACTTAATGAATTCCTTACTAGCTAACCTTTCTTATGCAAGGAGAAGAGCATTAGAGGGATTCCCTGGCTAGATTCTGCTGCAGATGGTCTAGGTTAACCCTGACCAGATTGGTTCTAGAAGGAATATCACTACAAAACTGCTGGTTGAACTCCTTAAGGGCCATCTTTACTGCTTTGAGCTTCTTACAAACTTGAAACATTGCTGATCTATAGACTTGAGTACCCTAAGCTTGTTCAATTACCAACCAAAATCCTCTTTTGTCAAACTAGACATTGAAGAACTGAAAATTGCTCTTGTGATTATGCTGAGTTGAGTCCATCTGCAGGACAATGAGACTGTGATCTGAATGCCACGAGGAGCAAAGTGGCATTTGACATTGGGAAATGAGTCAGCCCAAAAGGCATTGCCTAGGGCCTTATCCACTTTACACATTATGAATGTGTCATCCTAATGCTTATTGATCCAAGTAAATTGACAGCCAGAGTAAAGCCAGGTCTTCAACCTCAAAGCTGTGAATGCAGTCATAAAAGTCATTCATACCCCCAGACCACCCTTTATCCCCACCCACCTTCTCAGCAGGTTTTCTAATGACATTAAAGTCCCCTAAAATGAGCTAAGGAGCAGAAGAGCATATGACATTTTGATTGGCCAAAGAAGTCTATAGCTCAACCCTAGCAGGTCTAGAATTTGAAGCATAAATAAAGGAAAAATAACAATCCATATTACAACTCAAGATAGAAATCTTATAGAACATAACTTGGTTAGTGGAGTCAAGGACTATCAGATTGACAACAGCCATGTCCCAAGCAATCCAGATCCTCCCTCCATGTGCTGAAACATAGTTAGCAACAAGCTTCCAATTGGGAAAGATAGTATGAGCAATATTATGAAAATTAGTAACCTTAACATTAGTCTCAACCACATAGCAGACCGAAAACTTGAAATCCCAGCACAATTTTCTCACATCATCTTGTTTAAGAGAGACATTGAGCCCCTCACATTCCATGTAGCTATATTAAACATAGTCAAGAGTGGGTACCCCACTGGTCTTCACAAAATTCTCACCCAATTTTGCTGGATGAGGGGTAAAATCTCTTCCCTTCTTCTTCTTATTTTTCTTCCCTAAAATGGAAGGGGTAAATGGAGAAGTTGAAGGAATTGGGGATAATAAGCTAGGCTGCATTTACCTCACCTATGGGCTCTTAAAAAGCTTGAGATTGAATGGGTTCAATTTGGAGAGGGGAGCAAAGTTCACATTCCTCCAAACTTGGAATGATAGCCAGATTAGTGTGACGTGAGCCATATTTCTTCTTCCTAGCTTTTTTTGAAGTGACCATAGTCTATGGTGCTTCAATAGTGATTGGAGCATAGGGGAAAAGGAGGGGCAATGAGTGTATAAAGGCTTCTAAAGTTACTCATTTGGCAGTCAGTGAGTCAACCCTCCGCTAATGTGGCATCACGAGAGTGGTCCTCTCTGTCCAAGGGGTGCAAGTTATTGTCCCTCGTGCAGTGCCCCTCATTAATGCTCATATTACTTCTCCGGGCACCACCCTTGGCCAACAGCCGATGGCTCATTTTCTTCATCATTTTTTATAACATGAATGGTCTAGCAGGTCTCCATCAACGCCTTCCCCTGCGTGCTTCCCTGAGCTGGAAGGACACCATGATTTAGTATTGCCATTTGGCTTACTACCAACCACCTTGTTTTTTGAGTTACTTAACTGCTCCTAGGATGGAGTAATGACCTTGCAAGCTTCATTAATACGTCCAAAAAGGCGTAAATCTAGGGATTCTGGCACATTATAGGCTCGAACTCTAGAAGCCTTAACCTCATTAATGGTGGTCTCACATTTGGTTTTACCAGGTGAACTTGAACTAACTTCCAAACAAGGGCTGTCAGAAGCCCTTTCTTAACGCTTGGTATCAATACCACTGTTTATACCTCTATAAGATGAGGTATAAATCAACTTCTTGACTTGAACACTTATTTGTCCCCACTGTCTAAGCTAGGGTAGAGCCTTTTCCAAAACTCTTCTTTGCTAGTGAACTGAAATTTTCTTCCAAATCTGATCTATACTTAGCCTTAGAGTGTTGTCGAGCATCAAAATCATCTTCATTAACCATGGTAGCTAAGATGGAGGAGGACCCCCCTAGAGGAGGAGGAAAACCCTAAGCTAGGCTAATTTTTCTAGAGAGAAGGGATAGCTTCTCTATTCGGAGTAATATTGTTATTTTGCACTTTTAGATCGATTCTTTTAGATAAGTTAGTTTTATTTCTTTACACAAGTTTCAATTCTCTTTTATTAGTTGGGTTCAACCTTTATGCATATTTTTATTGTCTTAGATCGGTTTAGTTCAATTCTTTATGTAAGTTTCGGTTTAGTTCAGTTCTTTATGCAAGTTTCATTTTGTTTCATATCTTTACGCAAGTTTCGGCTTGTCTCAATTCTTTATACAACCTTCGACTTTTTTAGATCAGTTCGATTCAACTCTTTATTCAAGGTTTCTTATATAATCAGTGGTACAGAATTTGGTAGAGTAAATAAACTACATGCGATTGTAACTTTTTATATAATATATCATTTTAATGTACATAAAATAAATTTATTATATTAAATAACTATCAAATACATAGTAATGTAATACAATATATTATGTTTGATATTATTGTAGTTATATTGACATAAACGTAATTATGATATTTTTCAAAGTATATAAATTTTAATTCATGCTTGATATTTATAATAATATTAGATGATGTTTATTTATGTAAATTGATAAATAAAAATATATAAAATCTAATATAATAATTATGTGACAATATTGGTGTGCTCACGTTGTTATCCTTTCTTCTGGCTTCTTTCATCTCTCTCTGTTAAACGCAGAAGGGCTTCGTGGGCTGTGCGGCAGTGGATGAGGTGCTCTGAGTCAGAGCTTCTGTGCTTAGAGTCACTGTTTCGGCGGTGTTCCTTCTGAAGTTGTGAGGAATCTGCATACTTAGGCTACTGTTCTTACATAATTTTTTATCGGTGTTCTTGCGGCATAAATCTTAAATTCAACAATGTACCAGGTATGGGTAGGTGCACAAAATTAACTTGTTAGAGACTTGGGATTCGGGTTCTTTCCTTCTGTTGTGCACTGGTTGTCCTCAACTGAGGTATGGGTCGCGTACAGAAGGATTTTTCCTGGTTATCTTGGTTTTTTTCCCTTGAATTTTTAGTTTTTCCTGTCATGTGGGGTCATGAGCCACCGTATAGGGGAGGGTTTCCATGTCGGTTTGATGGAGGTTGAGCTGCTAGACAGAATTTAAACCCAATAAATTTTCAGAGACACAAATATTAAAGAACATAGAAAAACCAGATTGTGGGCTTTAGAATGAAACAAAGTGGAGATAATAATAAATAGAATTAATAGAGAATTTGGATTAAATACTTACCTTCATGATGCACACAATCAATCTTTTTATTATATCAGCAGTTCTTTTGCGATTATTGTATGTCTCAGTTTACTCTTTTTTATGATCTTGACCTTGATAAACCATTTTTCAGTGCCCTTATGAGAGCACTCTTTGTATCTTCAATGTTCTATATTGTTCTTAAACTATTTATATTTTTAAACTATTTTTTTAACATCAAATATCCTTAAATTATTAGATTAGTTATTTAAAATTTAACAGATGTTTTTATTAATTACGTTAATTCTATTAAAAAACAAATTAAATTATTAGACTAATTAAACTTCAACTTCCCCTCCCCCTTCTTAGCTTGCTCCTTCATGCCATTAGCAAATTTCTCAAAAGAAAATGGCAATGAGTAACAGCTTACAGACGGAAACTCTGCAAAGAATGAGGAAGGGATTCGAGAATCCCAGAAATCTACTTCCCCACAGGCGTGCTCGGCGTGGCCTTGAGGGAAGTAGATGACCTTTGAGTTAAGGGATGGCATTTGAACCATACCTCCAGCACGTGCATGCCATAGCTGGGAGTCTAAGTACTTCTTTGGGTTTCTCATTGGTTCTTTAAAAGAATTCGTTACACTAATTAACATTGAATCCAAACCTTTTTAAAATCACAGCAGATAGACCGAATTTCCTCCCTTGCTTATGTCTTCTTACTGATAATTCTGTAAAATGGTAGAGAAAAATTAAACCACATTAAGACCTCAGTATATATTGAGAATCAAAGGAAAACAAAATCTAAATAAATGGATAGAAGAATCAGTGTCTCTGAAATATCCAAACGAAGAAAATTTTCCATGGGTTTCTCAGCATCCAAACACATGGTTGATAAAAACGAACAGAGGGAAATTAAAAGATATCGCATACCTTTGGTTTTTTAAGTTTTATTTTGTGTAAATTAGTTTAATTAGTGTTTTTTAAACGGAATTGATGTAATTAATAGAAAAAAATCTGTTAATTTTTAATGAAAGTTTAAAATGACTAATCTTCATAGTTTAAAGGTATTTGATATTAAAAAAATAATTTAAAATATTAATTATTGATAGATCAACTTTAAAATTGTAAATAAATTTTTTCTCAATAAATTATTTACAAAAAGCAATCATTAGAATTAGAAGGGTGTGAAGTTTTTAAAAAGAAATCATTAGAAAGTAAACATTGAAATAACACATTTTCTTAGATTAAGTTTTATTTGAAAAAGCAACTGTTAGAAAGGGTGTGAAGTTTAAAAACTAAACCAATCATATTCCGACGTGTGTATAATCAGGGTTAAAATTGTAATTAAATTAAAAATAATTTGATAGAAATGAAAAAGAAAATTTGATTATGTCCTTGTATATATTATAGACGTGTCTCATTCTTTTTTTGATTTGTTGTTTCTTCCTCTTTTTCTTTGAAACATTTCTTTTCTGCTTAATCTAAAGATCAATACATTAACAATTTTTACAAATTTTGGCTGCGGGTACGTTTACTAAATTTTTCACTTTAAGGATGTGGATTTAAAATTTGTAATATTATATTTATTATAATTTTGAATTATGTTGAATTAAATAATTTGAATTATATTAGATTAGATAAGTTCACTATAATGTCACTCAATTAATAAATTGTTAGTCTAAGTGATGACTTAAAAATAGTAGTTTTGACTTTACATATTAAATCCAACGAATATTTTTATTTGAATTTTGAATCTCTAATTTTTAGTTGGATTGAAAGTATATAAAAACTTAGATATCAATCCAATAATATAGTGGGTATCACACAAACTTTTAAATATTTTTTTAGTAATCAAATTATTTAGATTACAAATCCAAATCCTTAAGATTTGTATTCCAAATCCAATAACTAAACATGAACTTAATGTATTTGGTAGATAATATAATTCTGAACAAACCATCCATCTCCCATAGAGTACTATTGGTTTAATAATTTCTCTTCTAGAAATGTGCACGCGTCCCGAAAAACTCATCTCTTCTTGAATCGAACAGGACGGGACAAGACACTCACTCTTGACGGAACAGGACGAGACAAATTTTTCTTGTTTCGTTCGGACGGGACACGGGACAACTTAAAAAAAATCAAATCATCCCATCTTATCCCATCCCAATAATTTTTTTTAATTTTGACTCTTGATCTTGTTTCAATTTGAACCTTTAATTTTTTTAACTTTAAAACATTTTTATTTTTAAACCTTTCTAGCTTTAAATGAATTGAAGCTCTCGTTCTGTCTCATTCTATCTCAAACCGCGTCCCATCCTGATCCGTGCACACCCTATTCTCTCGTCCTTTTGTTTTTAAATGTTCACCAGATGTTTGTCTACCATATTCTCTCTTTTAGAAAGAAAGAGAGATCAATGTAGCGGTGTAAGAATGGGAGAAATGTTGATGGAAGTGATGACGCGTTCTACACGTGAGTATGCGTTTAACAAAATAATGGGGAATGGTACATATTTTTGCAGTTCTTCAAACTACAAACATATAAAAATAAGAAGAAAAAAAAGTGTATGGTATGTTTTGCAAATAGTGAAAATCATCACATGAGTGTTATTTGCATTTTAACCTTTTTGAAAATACCCAAATTCTACTGAAAGTAGCAGACAGAACAAAATGAAAGAGACAGAAATAAAGAGAGAAAATGTTTACAGTTGATGACTGATGTATGTTAACTGTGAAGTCTAGTGAAATTACAAATCCAAATAAACATTATAATGTAAACTTCATGAGAGAGCAAGAGAATTACAAGATCAGAAAGTTCAAGATCAATAGGATTTTACTTGAAGAGTATAATTTCACTAGTATGGTTAAATTTAAGAGTGGTTGAGAAACAATGACCTACGAAAGAAATTAGTTTCGTATCGGAAGAAAATAACGAGCCGGAGCGGTTAACTATCTCATTCGGAGCCGTTTATAGGACCCGAACCTTCTCTGTATCCCTCAAGAGTTAGACTGCAGTTGTTCATTGTGCTGGCATCAAGAAGACCATGATTCCAGAGTTTAATCATGAATAATCTCCAACACCTGAAACCATGTTAGATGAGATATATATTTGCAGTAATCGACAGCTCAACAAACAAGCACAAAACTTTTTAACTAAAAGACAGAAATTGATAAATGTCTACGATCAATAATTATGAACAAAAGCATTGTCAATCTGTCTATAACCAATGTCTGTATGTCTCTCCTTTTCTTTATCTGTATGACTTTCATGAAGAAAATTTTTCCATGAAAGCCATGCAAATGAAAGAGTAATAAAAAAGCTTTCTGACCCTTTTCTTGACGAATGTCCAATTTCATAACACAAATTCGCGCAATGAAGTTCTGAAAATTATATTTGCCAGCATAAGACTCGAATTAAATAAGCAAAGCACAGATCTTCATCCAAAAAACGACCAACTCTAATAGTTTGTGCATTCTTATGATGGATGAAGAGAACTATTTCCATTCATAAAGGGTGACTCTCTTGATGTTCAAAGATACAGAAACAATTTGCATTACCCTTTGGGATTTTTTTTTCGTTAATATATTTATTTGAAAGATAATAATGCTAGTGAAAGAAACATGCACAACCAGTGTCCAAATGCTATAAAGAATATAATAATTTGGTTTTCAAAACATACTGAACAGTGGTGGATATGTTAACCCTTTGGTTTTTATTGTTCTGTTAGCATTTTACAACAAAACAAATCATTTTGATTTTAAACTATAAAGAATATACAATTGGATTTTATGATTAGTATTTCATTAAAAAGACAAATATAAATATTAAATCTCATAGTTTTATATTTTAATTTCATTCTTTTCATTGTTGATTCCATGCTAGAGTTCAGTAAGTTAGGATTTTTTTTTCTTTTTCAATTTGCCCGTTCTTGATGTCTCATAAACGAGTTTTATTCAATGAGAACAAAGTCAAAATTATATGGTATGTGGAATAGTTGCAAATTCTTGATGACAACAATTTTAGTAAAGTTATAATACCAAACAAATTATTGTTATCATGTTTTACAAAAGAATAGTCAAAGTATTTTCATGAAGGAATTTAGAAAGTCAAAGCATTTCATATGAAAGTTTTTTCTCAAATTACAAGTTGTATTAGGTTTTTTATACTTCGTAAAGAGTTACATCGGAAAAAGATTATTTCTCTGGCTACTAGGACATTAGGAAAGGTCTTTAAAGTCTACAGAAAACCGATCCCTTTGTATAGATGGAAAAACAAACAACAAAAATCTATAATTAGTTCAAAAAAGCCAGCAATTTCTTTTGTTAGCCTCGGGTCTCCGGAGTGTAGTTTTCCGACTAATCGCGAAGATGCACAGACCCTCGACAATGAGTTTCCTGCAAGTGCACATCGATTAATTCAGGGGATAAATCCCCAGTCCGATGGCCACGAAACTACATCGTCTCAGTTCGAACCCGCAACCTGGGAGACAAACCCCCAAACCGACGGTGACTAGTTGCGCTACATCCTCGTGGTTAAAAAAGCCAGCAATTCGCATATAGCTTCATGGATAAAACTAACTCAATGCCTTTTACGTATGAAGCTATTTAACAAAATTAAACTAAAAGCAAAGCACAGAAGGAACCATTAAGATTACCAGAACAGTGCCGGAGATGAGACAAGCTCTGGTCCATGAAGTTTCGAAAATGCCTCACATGCCCAAGGAACATGACCATCTGCCAGCACCCTGCAACATGAGTATGAGCTTTTCATTACAAGAAAAATACATAAATGGCTAAATGTCTCACTAAAAAGGCCTCAATTAGCATCCTAAACTTGAAAAGAAAGAGCGAAGAACATTAATGGGAAAGTAATTACCTTTGCTTTCTCACGAACGAGTTCCAAAGATGCATAAGCTTCTTTTCATCTTTAGAAACATCCACAAAATCATCAAGCATCTGCCACTTGACAGTTAAATTTAGTTTGTAAGTTACAAACAAGGTAAGGAAGTCGCTCCATTTACGAATGTCAGTTAAATTTATCAACAAAATATTGCACTTTGCTAAAAAAATTGTTCAATATTTATATTGCGTAACAAAAGAAATTTTGGTTTTCATTATATAATTAGTCAAAGATATGTCATAAATGTTCCCTATCTTCTCCGATTTGCAACTATATATTAACTCCACAAGAGGAAAAGCTTTATCTCTTCTCCATATCTGATGCAAAAATTTCCGATAAAATTCTGAACTAACATTTATTTGCATCTTTAGACCACTTATTAGAGCATTTGGAGCCGTCTAGATAGGACTGTACCCATTACCCATTAAAAGTACTCTCTTTTTTCAGTAAAACTGAAATATAATGTCTTTTTAACTATTTAAAAGATAGTAAAAAATTTCAAAAAACAAAGAAATAAGAGATTCATAGAGTACCCTTCGATCTTCGAAATCTGCAATGTCACTATCAACTTCATCCTCACTATCCTTATCTGATACCACTTGTTCTAGCGCCATAGGCTACACAAATATAAAGGTGATTGCATTACAAACTTAATACTAGATATTTCATACACAGGGATACACACACCACAGCACACATGAAATTTAACATGCTCCTCGAAAATGAGTTCTCAGAGAAAGTGAAAATGAGGGGAAAAAATTTCTTTCCCAAAGGCATTTTAATACCCCTACCCCATGCCAAAAGAATGCCAAGTTTAACAATTATTTTTCTCAAGAGGAGGTTATCAAAGATTTTTACAGTAGAGAAATGTCATAAAATCACACAACGATTATATAAGGCTTATGTTAAAACGGAACGTTGTATATTGGAGCATGTTTCTTATGATGACAAACGAGCCAAATCGCTCAAAATTTTAAAAGTATAAGAGAAACGGCTCCACCTAAAAGTAGATATCAACTTTGTATAAGAGGCAAATCAATAAGAACTGTTTCTATTCCTTACTTTATATTAAAACACTAGAACTGAACATCTAAATTTAGGAATAACTAGAGTAAAATATCAGCCTGCATGAATGAGCACTAACTCAGTGAAGCATGTAAGAACGGAGAAACAGATCACAAATTTGGTCTTCGCATGTGTAGTACCTGAACTCTGTGAGAATGATAGAATTGTCTTTTCTGCAAGAATAAACGGCTGGAATAACAAGAAGAGTACATAAGTCCGCAGGCCTAATAATGCTTGGCATTTATAAACTGATTATCATTTTCTATACAAACCTTGAATCATGAGGTCAACTAGTGAGCTTTTCAACTTATACAAACAAGGTAAGTGAGATTAAAAATAAAAGTATTATAAAAATAGATGCGTATTTCGGATTTCACAATAAACATAGTGCAAATTGCATATTGTGAATTGTGAGAAAAAAATTCAAAATCGTGGAAATTTACTAACAAGAGTATATGATTGTAGGAAAAAATACTTTTCTTATAGAGAAGAATATCTCGAGTTTTCAGTAACGAAATAGACTGTCTCAAAGATTCAAAATGAATTATACATTTCAGTGGATCAATCACAAGACATTTGAAGGCAAAATCGAAGATCATGATCAACATATCCTATCATAGTGATGGTAACAAATACCAGTGCCCAGTGCCTTCTATGAACATGTTATAGGTCATAGGGTCTTTTTACTAAAGTTGCAAGCACTGCAATGCCAAGATGAATACTGGCACTACAACATGAAAATGAGTTACATTTCTTCTATAACAATTAAGGCCCGAAGATGAGAAAACTGTACAAGAGAATTGCACATGCAAGCTGTATTGTTTTTACAGTAAAAGAGTTTAAAATATTAAGCCATGGAGGCTAAAACACAGGAGGTAAGCGCATTTGAAGTGATTCCAGTCAAACCTAAACTAAAACATTAAGGAGAAAGAAGCTTTTGGATACAGTCTAAAGAAGCATTAAAAGAACAGTACTGGTAATCATACTTTTTAGGATCCGCACGTTCCATAGTTAACCTCCTTTGTTTAGCAGGTTGCACAGGATCACTCCCAGACACTGAATTGAGACATTCGGGATCCAGAGAAGATTGAGCCATAGCAATTGAAGCACTTGGAACATTGCAAAATGATGCAACTTGTTCCGTGCACTTTCCAGAATTAGGATAATCGGGACCAAAGTTTTCTCCTTCACACAAGCCATTCCGCAAATAGTTCTCACTGAGAAAGAGCTTGGAGATTTCGTTTCTAGAAGATTGAACATCTAAACAATGAAGCTAATTTCAGTTATCTACGCAAAAGGCATATGCAGAATAGTCGACCAAGCTATTGGCCTTCAACAGTATGAGCTATATAAAAAAGAGTAAAAGCAATAGAGGAAATATTTTGCTTCCGTTAAGTTATCAGTAAATCTTTATTTTTTTCAATGAACCAAACTGTCATGTTCCTGTCATGAATAATTGGAGAATTAATGCACCTCCCAAGGTAGCTTCTTTGGTTGGCATAGCAACTAGGGATGTGAACCCTACTTCAGATAAATTGAAGATCTGATATATATATATATGCTGCTAACAGGTCACTTTTGTGCAATAAGACTGAAGAGCCAAAATGTGCCATCTCTTGAACTGCTCATTGCTTCAATCAACTTTATACAATATATATATATATATATGCTGCTAACAGGTCACTTTTGTGCAATAAGACTGAAGAGCCAAAATGTGCCGTCTCTTGAACTGCTCATTGCTTCAATCAACTTTATACAATTATATTCTGGACTTTTTGAAGTTGGAAGAGTGAGAATTGTTATTTTCTGGAAGGGTAGCGACAGAATTATAGGGGTTTTAACAAGGAACGCCTAATAGATAATTTGATCAAGATATTGTGGAGTAGGTTTTTTTGGATTAATAGAGTTTACTCCCTTGGCATTTTCTTTTGGATAAACAATTTCTAAGTCATATACTCAATTGGAGGGTTTCACAAAATCACAATGAATACTTTTTCTCAAAACAGACAATTTTTTTGCTCCCTTTCAGATTTCAAGATAAAATTACTAGTTACTAAGCGGAGACAAGAGCTTGATGTGATGTTCCTCGATAAAGATTAAACAGAGCTTTGTGACTTTCCAGGTGAAAATAGATTAGTCAAAGATTAAACAGAGCTTTGTGGCTTTCCAGGTGAAAATAGATTAGTCAATAAAATTATAAAGTTCGATAAATTTAACTTTATCATTGATTGGTAAAAACTAAAACTGATTTTGAAATATTTTACGAATTTAGCGGGAGCAGTTTTGACATGTAGTTAACTTCCTGTCTCAGTGGCGAGCTGACTATAAGAAGAGGAAAAAAAAAGATTCTTAACTTCCACAGTTCACTGATAAAAAAAATGAACAAGGCATGGAACTTTAATTTCCAAGTCACTAATTTTAGAAGCCAAATGTTCTAGAAGCAAAATCCATAAGAAAGTTGAGCTAGTTATTCACACTATCAACAAATCCTAGATGCGTTCTTGATAGCTAACGAATGCATTGATGAGAGAGTGAGGAGCAAAAAGGCGGGGATCGTGTGTAAGCTCGACATTGAAAAGGCTTACGGCCATGTTAATTTGGAGTTTCTTCTTTATGTTATGGCAAGGATGGGATTCAGGGAGAAATGGAGAGGGTGGGTGAAGACTTGCTTCTCCACGTCCATGTTTTCGGTTATTATTAAGTTTCGAGAGGCTTCTTCGCCCTTCCAGAGGATTGAGACAGGGTGATCTCCTGACTCCTTTTCTGTTCATATTGGTGATGGATACTCTCAGTCGATTTATTCACAGAGTTGTGGAGGGCAACCTGATTTCGGGTTTTTCAGTTGGGGGGGGGGGGGGGGGGGGGGGNGGGGGGGGGGGGGGGGAGGGAGGTGCTAGGGCGTTACCATCTCACATATTCTGTTTGCCGATGACACCATTGTTTTCTGTGATGCTAGCCCACAGGAACTATTGAATCTGAGATGCATTCTTCTCTTATTTGAGGCGGTTTCATGGCTCAAAATTAATCTTAACAAGAGTGAAATCATAAAGATCGGCGAGTATTCTTACCTAGATTCGTTGAGGCAGATACTGAATTACAATGTGGGAAGTTTTCCGTGTCCTACCTTGGCTTAACTTTAGGGGCCAAGGCGAAAAGCAAGCAAGTCTGGAGTCGGTTGTTGAGAAATTTAATGCAAAGCTAGCTTTGTGGAAAGGGCAATATCTTTCAAAAGGGGTAGGGTTACACTTGTGAAGAGCGTATTTTCGAATCTGCCAACTTTATTTCCTGTCTTGCTTCCCTATCCCGGTTTCTGTGGCTTCTACTTTGGAGAAAATTATGAGGGATTTCTTATGGCAAGAGTCTAATGAAGAAAGGAAGTTTCACCTTGTCTCCTGGCAGAAAGTTTGTCGGCCCTTGAAGCATGGGGGTTTAGGCATCCGGAACATCAGATTATTCAATCATGCTCTTCTCGAGAAGTGGTTATGGCGGTTTTTGCAAGAATATCAATCTTTGGAGAAGGATCATAGTGGCCAGGACAAACGACAATAAAAAAAGTTGGTTCCCTTATTCTACAGCCGCCAAACACGTTTCTCTTTTATGGCGAAGCATCTGTAGATGCTGGGACTCTTTCTCTAAACATATCTTCTTCAAAGTGGGTGACGGCCTAAGGATACGCTTTTGGTTGGACACCTGGTGCTCCAACATCCCTTTGGCTATCTCTCATCAAACCATCTTTAGCATGGCTAGGAACAAATCTGCCATGGTGGGAGATTATCTGGATTGCTCTAGCAAGGATACTTGCTGGAATATACGCCTCAGGAGAAATGTAAACGACTGGGGATTGCAGGAGCTGCAGGGACTTTATAATATTATTTATGATCATCACATAATGAGAGGGGAGGAGGACTCGGTCGGTTGGATGAAATTGGGAAACTCTTCCTTCACGGTGAAGAGTTATTATACGCTGCTAGACTCCAATGGCAAAGGAGAAGAATCTTTTCCATGGAAGAGTATTTGGAAATCGAAAGCCCCCAAAAATTTGCTTTCCTCTTGTGGAGCTCTGTTTGGAACGCTAACTTAACTATTGACAACTTACAGAGGAGAGGTTTGAGTACTCCAAATAGATGTGTTTTGTGCAAGAAGGCAGAAGAGTCAAATTTTCATGTTTTTATTCATTGTCTGTTCTCTTGGGAGCTTTGGGGGAAGTTGCTGGATAGTCTTTGCATCAAATGGACAATGCCTAGCTCTATCAAGAATCTGGTTTCTGTTGGCAGCATCTCAATGAGAGTTTGTTAGATAGTTCTTTTTGGACGGTTCTCATTCATGCTCTTTTTGGGTTATTTGGCATGAGAGGAATATAAGGGTTTTTGAGGGGATTGAGAATCCTTTTTGTAAAGTCTTCTTTTTCTTCACTCGTATTCTTAAAGATTAGGTGGAGGTTCTATTCCCTGGTTTAGATTTTGAGAAGGACTGGGTGAATAGATTACATGTTTTTTGTTCATATCAATCTCCTAGGTTGTAATTACCCCGCCTCGGGGTTTTGTTTCTAATATATATCTTACTTACCAAAAAAAAAAAACAGAGTAAGTCTTATCTTGTATTCCTTTTCCACTGTAATCTTCCAACAGTCTAAAAAGGCGCAAAACAAAGAATCCACTCTCTTTCTTACAATAGGCATCCAAAATCATACCTTCATCCTTCCCCAAATATCCCTTTTGCATGCCTTCTGTGCCTTGTGTGAGTGAGTTCATCTCCAAGAATTGTATACTTACATGCTTTCCTTTCTGAATAGAGTTTTTTGACATGCATCTTCGTCGACTCGAGCTAAGAAATCAGATTATTTCACTTTTTCAACTCAATGTCTCAAAAGATTATCAACAAGTAGAAGAGAGCTGTATTCAAAGTTTTAACTGACCAGAAAAAGAAAGTTTGCAGCTTGGGATCTACTCCATCTGCTACACTCTGCAAACAGACGAAATATATTAGTTTCTTCTTGTTATTGTTCAAGTCCACTTTTGGTGAAACTAACTGCTGCCACAAGTCACCATAAATAAATTAATAGCACTTGCATTGAGTCAATCACGCAGTTGTGCTGGCAGAGCAAGATGTTCATATGAAATCACCCATGATTAAATTATTAATGGGTCTCAGCAAGAAAAAGGATTGTAAGTAAGGAAGCAATCCAATTACTGTAATAAGTGGGAATTTTGACAGATTTGAGTTATAAGAGTCATCCACAATCAGGAGATTTAAAGTCTGACCTCAGATCCCATCGCATCACTTTTCACAGAAACATTCACTGCCTGATACTCTTTAGTCACCTGCAAAAAATATGTTTCTTTACTAACACTAGAATGGCTAGAAAGCAGAAAACTACTAGATATTGTGCATTACCAACCCAGAACTCAAAGTTGAACAGGTCATGTGAATAACATAAATGATAGCGCAGACCCTGCAAGCAGAAGGGAAGGACCAGTTAGAAGTTAAAACGGCCACCTAATATCTAAATTCTATAATAATATAAACTATCTACAAAAAAGATAAAGCTAAATAGTTTTTTGACCAAGACAAATGAAAAAAAAAAACAAAATGTGGTTCATGCAAAACTGAAATTAGATCATTAAACAGAAAAAATCATGCAACCATCTGACATATAAACAAGTCTGATCATCGTTAACCGCAACTTTCTCTTTTTAACTCGTAAATTCATAATTACCAAATGAGAGAGTTTATAATTATTTAATAGACAAAAAAATATAATGGGACCATAGGACTCCGAAATATATAAAATATACTTGATCTTCGAAGCATGAAATATTTCAACATGTGTACATATGAAGGTATTTCAGAAAGAAAATTGGAAATCTGGATACATACTTACATAAGGAAAAATGGCATCTCAGAGTTTCTGACTAACTTTTATAGTACAGGAGGAAAAGAGAGAATACTCTGATTAGTGTGTACCTTAAAACTTGCACATTGCATCAAGCAAAATGGACAAGCGAAGTCTTCCGTCACTGCGTGTTGACAGAAAGATAAACTTATTACACAATGTAACAGCTTTTAGGAGGCTTTTAACCAGACCAAGCTTCCCTTTCAATGACAGGGAAATACGTACAAATCCAAAGCCAACAACAGCAAGGACGTCATATATGATGACAAGTTCTTCAAAATGATGGACAATGAATGACCATTATAGTTTAACCTTAAATACAATAATAACTTAAGAAATCCCAAAGGATGTTATGTTTCTCATCAACCAAGAAAAGGAACCATACCTTCAGTCTTTCGTATGATGCTGTTATAGTCACGATAGTTGAAAATTACAACTCCGGTACTCAACCTACACAACAATATACAGCCAGATATAAACAACCTGGACTTTTTATCAGTAACAACCAGGATTTATTCTTAAAGACAATTGGATAAATTTCCTTCCTTCTTCTCTTGATATGCAAGAATGCAAGGAATTGCTTATCATAAATGTAAGTAAGAACAACAGTTGATGTCATATATCAACTGCTTTGTGATATGGCTTATACCAATCAACCAAAAACAGTTTCAGTAATTATGTAGATATTTTCAGTAAAAATGGGACCTAAGCTCTCCTTACAAGTTGCAAGAGTGGGAAATGATCACCCGAACCCCTAACCAGAACTAGGATTTACCTCTAAACATTTTAACAATAATTTTGAAATTCAATGAACCTTAGATCTTAAGTAAAAGATAATATGCTTACCTCCTCTTTCGCCTTGCTTGTACTTTGTAATGCAAACATCTTCCAAGAAACGAAGGCTACAATATCAAAAACCCTCTATTAAAAAACAGAAGCATAGAATTATATCTCAGCTTTAGGATAAATATACAAACTAAGCACCGACATGAGCATTTAAATGATAGAAAGATAATATACAGATGAAAGTGAACGTAGTTTGAACACTAATCAACCATTGATATAGAATCAAATAAGCAGATTGATAGCCTGTATAAACTTCAATTCACATGGTCAGTAGCTATAATCTCTACTATTTAACTTTAAAGAGAAGTATGTATACATATAAGAAACCACCAAGCAATAATATTTATCATGTCCCATAGCTAAGATATTCAGGGCACTGCTGGAGATTCACTGTGGATAATCACAGCACCAAATTTTGAACTTGGAAAGCATAATGGGAGAAAATAACAAAGAACATATATGTTATTTTGCAAACCATATTACATTGTGAAGAGCACGGCAGCGAAGAATATTGTAAATTTCAACTGGTTTGCAATAAACTAGAAGACTCTCCTCGGCTGTAGTTGCCTCTTCTTCAGAATGCACGAGTGAATTTTGATGGCACATCCTCCACCTTTAGAGTTAGATACAAATTCTCTCTAATTCTGCGTCGACCACAACAAAAGCGTGTCAAACTTGCTCGTTAATATTGACTATCATATAGTTATGAACTTATGAATATGAACCTTTTCTCCTATAACAACCAAAGGAAAAACAAACAAGAACTTTCCTTTACGCACCATTAGAGTTTGTTACCTGAGGGCTGTGGCACTAGTTGCAACAGCTCTCACACTATCATACACATCCAAATGGAATCTAAAGGTCTGCAATCCCATAAACCCTTGCATAGGGACAATTACCACATAAATGCCAACTAAGCCATGAATTTGAGGTACCCCGGAATTTATATACAAAACAAACAAAGAAATACGCGAAATTTTTAAGAAATATGCGAACAATAAGTATACAATGGTTAGCAGGGTAACACTACCTGCAACAAATTTGATCCTAAAGCTTGACTTTGAAGTGTGTCGGGTGGGGGAGAAAATCAGAACCTAGAAAATTCACTGCGAATTAGCAAGATTTTTTAAGAAGGTAGAAGAAAAAGGAGTTTATGAACTTCACCTCCAATAATGGAAACTCAAGTAGCTCCTGTATCGGTCTGAAACATTTAAAATCGGAGTCAAGTGGATGATTTCGGTTCTGTAGAACTGGAGATGCGGAGAGGTTGACTTTAATGACTCAACCTACCAGAAACAGACATTTTTCGCGATATTGGTAAATTAAAATTAAAAACATAGTATTCAGAAGTGAGAAATTTTTTAAAACAAGAAACTCTACTAAATAGGAGAATTTTTATTTCAAGATTTTAATATATTTTTTAAAATAAAGACAGAATATGGTTTTGGCCATGTCATCTCAAAATCGTCATTTTCGTGCAGGCGAGATCAAGTTAACGTTTTAACCTGATTTCTGAAAGACAAATTACGATGTTCATCTATTTTTTTATTAGTTCATCACACAACATAAAATCAGATTTTATTTAATAACAACTAGTGAATAAGTATTCAATCAATTTAAAATTATTAAGTATTCAATTAATTTAAAATATACATATAATTTTAAATTAATATTAACGTTAAAATAAATATTATCATCTTTAAAAATTATTCTACGCCAAAATTAAAGGTGAAATGGTAATAATAATAACTTATTTATAATATTAAAATTTAGTGTTGATTGAATAGTATATAAAATTAAAATAGTTTTATTTTACTAATTTATCATATTTTTAAGAAACAATTATATCATTTTAATTTATCATGTATATAAATTTTCATGTTACTGATAATATAAATATTACAGAATATTATTTATAAATTTATAGCGAACAAATTACTATTGATTTATTATTAAATAATAGTTATTGTTAATGTCAAGAACTTCAACAATTCAGATATTGTTTTCCCGCGGGGGATCTCCTAATTGAAGGAACCTGCAACGGTGATGTTATATGCGTTCTTGCCTCCAGCTAGAGCACCTCATGACCTCAACGTCTACAAAACATAAATAAGGAACTCAAATGACAAGGAACAGGGGGGTGGTTGCCCGGCCTAAGGGTCTCGTGTAAATCAGTATTTGGTCGATATTTTTGCATAATTTCCTTAAGAGAGAATCGACATACATTTTCCGCTTGTTGGTAGATGTATTTATACCTAGCTCTTCGAGGGAAGCGTGTCGAAGAAGCCTCTTGGAGTCGTGTTGGGGAAGTCTCACAAGACACGAAACTTATCTTCGATTGGACAGAAAGGATGCACCCTTAACATAAAGCGTTCAACACTAAATGTCGAAATGATCGGACGGAGGCTATCCTGAGATCCTGTCATGACGATTGGACATGTTAAGTGCTAGTTTCGACGGGCATTGATGGCCTTACGCTCGGGATTATTTGAGCTCCCTTTGCGTGCTTTATCCTGCTCTCACATATGCCCGGGTCTGTGTAACTTGAGCATCATTGGTGCTGACCAGGTGAGTCGGTTCTTTTTCTCTGAAACTTTTCTTTATCGGGGGCCCCCTAATGCGGTGTAACACATGTCGTCGGGTCATTAGTGGTTGGGAAAGCACCCATAACAGTTGCCCCTAGTCGAGGACTCGGGTGGATTTTACTTGGCCGGGTCTGAAAACTTCATTACCCAAGCTCCTCATCCGAGCTGTCTTTGTGTGGCAATAGGCTAAGAGCTTCACTTATCTCGGGTATTTCATACTTAAGTTTAGAATTTATCCCATAGAGAGGATTGCCTAATGGAATTAATTGCCTCTCTAACTTTTATCCTGACTAATGGAGGCATTGATGGCGCGTGGATGCACGTTAAAGGAGCCCGACTCCATGTCGCTTCATTCCTGACACGTCATTTTACCCTGCAGTTGACGATGTTTGGTCTTCTGGAATCCTCTCATCAATTCATGAAACAGCCATTTTCTAGACGTAGGATGGTTCCAGCAGTTGCCATCATGGCCAACTTAAATACCCCTATCAAACGAGCGATTTTCTCCTTCAATCAAGGCCTATAAACAGGCAGTCTTCCTTCTCTTTTCCTTCATCATTTCCTTCTTAGTAGAGTTGAAACTCTTGTCAATCATCGTCTTCACCCCTGGTTCTTCTTCTTGTAAGAACATTTATCCTTCCCCTTTTCTGGGACTTCCTCTATTCCGGAGGCTTCACTTCCATCGTCCTTAAAATGTTGTGCCTTCAAATCGTTGATGTTTTTGTTTGTGGTGATTTTCTTACCGTCGATAAGCCTGTACAGCGATTCCTTTGTCTGTGTTGGCTACCGGCTCATGGTTGTAGAAACATCATCCTTAAAAAAGCTTGTAATTTAGCCAATAGCCTTAATCTCTGATCCGTAATGAAGCAACTTTAATGGCTGCGACCCACTCCCATCATTTACCACCTCTGTCTTTTTGGTCCCTCGGCTACTTATAGCAGTATGCTTTAGGAGTAGGTAAGGTAGCCCTTGCATCATATCCTTCAGGATCATCTCAAGCCCGAGGGCGGTGGCCTTCTTCTTCTTACCTTAAGTAGGAGAGATTGAGGTTTTTCATCCTCAGCTCGGGAATTATTTGATGCCCATGGTTTGAATCCACTTTTATCCCGACTTGGTGTGGGCATCAGACTGAGTCATCATGATCGTTAACAGGTGACCGAAGCCTTCTAGTCCTCTGAAAAGTTCACGAAGGCTGTGGAAATCATGTGGCCATCATCCTAGACGTGGGGCCTTTTCCTTTTAAGTTAGCCTAGGGGACTCGTCCCCTTAACCGTGGAGATTTTTGTACTTACTTATACTTATAGTCATCTATTTATTAATGAAAATAAACTTCATTTACCTTTGGTTCCTTTTTAGCTTTGCTCTTATTTATCTCCTTGGTCGCATGAACTGTAATGAACATACCTTAGATAAAGCTAACTTTTACCTTGGTTGAGCTTTAACATGGTCTGGATGAGACCTTTATCCTGAGCTGCGTAGCTGCTCTGACTATTATGTCGAGCGTTGTATCTCTACTAACTTTTACTGACCCGAGCTTGTGATCCCGAGTTGGAGTGGGACTTAAAGGGCCTTGATCTTTCTTGGACTTGATCTTATCCAGTGGGTTGCCCCCTTCATAGGTCGTGGGATTGTATAGACCTGTCATGACATTTATTAAGCCTTCAATGTTCCTACCTGAGAGGTCAGGTCAGACGAACCTACCTCACCTTGGGGGTTTACCTTTTTACATTTAGTCGAGCATGCCCTCTCATATTTAGACTTTTTCCTGGTCTGGTGATTTAGAAAGTAAGTTGAATTCCTTTGGTTTTTAACATGAGGACCTTTCCTTTATCACTTACCGAGGTTAAATTATTATCTAATAATAATTTAATTATCTAATTTCATAAATTAGATATTTTGGCTCACTTATCGATAATTAAAAAATCGATAATTATATATA
>QANY01006039.1:1857060-1893111 GCA_003255025.1 Datisca glomerata
TATATAATTTCCGATCCTAAAATACTTAATACCATTGATTGAATTCAATTAGTACCAAAAACACAAAACCTGGGTGTTTCTAATTCATAAATCCCCAGAAAATGAATAATTAATAAAATCATTGAATTACACACACCATCTAAGGGATATAGAATAAGAGAGGCTTTCACATTTCTATTTTTAAAGGGATTATTCAAAATATATATGACGTAAGGTTTTTTTATGAGTAACTAATTTCAAATATAAATATGCAGGATATGGACATACGATGAAAAGCCCGTCTTATTTTTTTATTCAAAACTCTTTTTTTCTATGTTCCCATATTAGCCCTAGCTAAAAAACCTACTTTCTTATGATTACGGGGCTCATTCGAATACGAAATCGAATCCTGGAAATACAGCATCCCACTTTTTTTACTACCCAAGGCTCCGATACATTTTACTAATCGAGAAATTTCTACATGAGTAGGTGATATCCGAGAACAATTAGCCGATCTGGATTTATGACTTATTCTAGATTATTCGTTGGTAGAATGGAAAGAATTAGGGGAAGAAAGGTTCGCGGGTAATGAATGGGAAGATAAAAAAGTGGGAAGAAGAAATGATTTTTTGGTTAGACGTATGGAATTAGCTAAGCATCTTATTCTAACAAATATAGAACCATAATGAATGGTTTTATGTCTATACCAGTTGTTCCTCCTGAATTGAGACCGATCATTTAGATAGATGGGGGTAAACTAATGAGCTCAGATTTCCCACTGTCCCTCGTGCGTGGCATCGGTCTTTGATTCTTGATATTTACTTTGACCTTACTCATTGGAGACTTTCTTCGACCCAGATCTCTCTGAGTGAAATCCACTTGGCAGTGTAAGTGAGAAACCCAAGCAAGACCCGGGTCGCCAACGGAAGGCATGAATATGATAGATTTTATTCTCATGTGTTATTAATGACTAATGACTGGACGAATAAGAAATATAGCATGAAATATAGTAGCCATGCCTGCCATCACCTGCCCACCCAAAGCTTCTATGTTTTAGACCCTCCGACCTTGTTCGATATAGTGAACCGTGGGAAACACTTCTCAATCTTATGCCTATCTATTTGGTCGATCAGTAACAAACATACTCAACCAGGGTCTTTGTTCATGGCTCAAACTCTCACTCAATATATTTAAATATATAAATAATTTAATTAATTAATCATATATAATTATCTCATAATTATGTACTTGTCCTAGAATAAAAATTTCTTTTACAAGTCAATCCTTTTCTCATGTCTTGAAAAACTCACACCCTAGACAACGTAGTGTAGAGGTGACTTGGAGACCATGAACCTATAATCCTAAGCTCCAATAAACTATATTATTAATTAAATTCTTTAAATAAATAATTTTATTTATTAATTTCATTATTACTCTACTATAAATATGAAATTGCACTCTTAGAAATTATAGAATGTATTTACAGAGCATTCTCATGTAGTCCACTAACATAATCATTTCATGTAGTTTTATCTTCCAATTATTGGTTTGTAAATTAGAACTGGTCAAAATTACCATTTTACCCTTCTAATTACCTATTGATCCTTAAGTATCATTAATCCACTAGTGAATGTCTAATTTATAATCTATTATAAATTTGAGCTAATTTATAATCTTATAAGATTTGAAATCTAAGTTTTCTTAACGGATTGTATATTGGTTCCCAGTTATCCATATCACTGAATCTTCAAAAACAAAGTCACTAGCCTGATTAACAAATAAAGATCAAGGAGGAAATATGGCCAAGGAGAGTACTCTAAGAAGATTCTAAAAGGTGGCTGAGCAGCCCCATCTCATTAAAGAAGTTGATAAAATGCTTAGAAGCTTCCTGTGGAAAGGAACTGAAAATTAGAAGAGCTTCATCCCGGTTAGCTGAACTAAGGTGTGTGTACCTAAGGAGGAGGGGGGGCTCGGGGCTTCGCAATCCAGAACTTCTCTTTCTCAGCTCCTTCCTTGGAGTTAGCAGCGCAAGGGACAGAACTAATTAACGAGTGAATTAAAATATCTAGTAGACATGCATAGGAGTTCATGACTACTCAGGATTCAGATTGATCTGCATATGATCATCAAATTGATGTGTAATAAATTTTTATGATAAACGACACGTTTATAAAGATATTAATTTACATCGGTTCTATCATATATAATCTTATTATATAAAGTATATTCACTAAGATGTCGATCCACATCAATGATCTGAATTTAGATCACACACATTCATTATGCTTAGTGAACCGTACTAGCAACCATTCATTAAAGATTGCATACTTTAATATGTTGCTGACATTTCTATTCATTATCTATGATCTTAATTCTCTCATACTAATACAAGATCATAGTCTCGTTAATGAATATGAAATTTTCAGATATTTATATAAATTATTCAATAGTAATTTAAAAGAACAATTATAAGAAAAATGTAATCCTCTTTAAATTTCATACCAAAATGTCAATACACATGCTTTGAGGGTATAACCCCCAACAATCTCCCACTTGCTTTAAAGTAAATATGGCATTTCTCTTAATCTCATGTTTCGCACATGACCCTCAAACTAATTCATAGGGTGGGTCTTGGTCAATGGGTCAACCAAGTTCTGACCCAAAATACAGTCAGAGTTAGATTCTGATCCAACATTATCTTCATAACAGTTATATCACCTTGATGTATGACACAAATGTCAACTCTCGACAATGGTTGTCACGATCATGATCCAGATCGCACGATCCTACGATCCTAAAAGGGGTGAACAATCCGGATCGCATGTAAGAATCATTTTTTTGCAGGATCGGGCTGGGATCGTGATCCGGAATGTAGGATCGTGTGGGATCACGATCCAGCACCGACCCAAATCTCTACTGAATCATCTGATTTTTTTTCTTGGGTCGAGCACGGGCTATGCATAAAACACACAAACCCACCTTTTCTCTTCGAAAAAACCTTCTCTCTCTAGATCTCTCGCATCTTGGATTCTCACCTCCTTAAGTACTACTTCTAAGGGTTTTCCTTCCCTGCAGGCTGATTCTCCATTTTTTCCAACATCAAGGTTTCCTCTCTCTCTCATTTATGTTCTGTTCCACAATTCACAGAATCATAGTTATCGTTTGTGTTTTTTTCTGGTTAAGTTATGTTTTTTCTCTTTGTTTCAGTTTATAATCTTTGTTCTGTTCTGAATCTGGTTGGACATCTGGTTAAATTTTCATTTTGTTCTTAATTTGTGTTCTTAATATGTTAACTTATGTTCTTAATCTGTATATTTCCATATCTAATTGTCTTTTGTGGTTTTGTTCTAAATTGAGCCTTTTTTAATATCTTTAAATCTCTGATGAGTTATTTGCTTTAAAACTACTTAATTTGGCTGGACATTTGGTTAATGTTTGCTTCCGTCTTTAATTCAACATTCTTTGAGTTTTGAGTTATTTGTTTTAAAACTGCTTAATGTGATGAAAACTACTTAGAAATAAGTTAACCCTTGTGTGAATCATCATTTTTGGATCCACTTATTAGAGTTAATTAGAAAAGGAAATGGCAAGGACATTAACCATCCTTGAAGATTTTAAGGAAGAATGGAAGAAAACCGGTTGTTCAATTATGTCTGATGGTTGGACAGATAGAAAGAGAAGATATATTTGTAATTTTTTAGTTAATAGTCCTAAAGGAACTGTATTCTTGTGCTTCATTGATACCTCAAATATTTTGAAAACAGCTGACAAAGTTTTTGAGATGTTGGATGAGGTTGTGGAGAAAGTTGGCGAAGAGAATGTTGTACAAGTAATGACTGATAATGCTACCAACTATAATTAGCTTGTGAGATGTTGACGGGGAAGAAAACAAATTTGTTTTGGACACCTTGTGTTGCCCATTGCATAGATTTGATACTTGAAGATTTTGAGAAAAAACTCAAAATCCATCAAGTATCGATTGCAAAAGGTAGGAGTATTACTACCTACATATATACACGAACATTGCTTATAACTTAGTTGTGAGATTTTACCAAAGGAAGAGAATTGATTAGGCTTGCTGTCACTCATTTTGCTACACCGTATTTAACATTGTCTTACCTTAATGAGCAAAAAGGAGCTTTGATGACAATGTTTTCATATAACAAATGGAAATCTAGTAGGTTTGCGGGCACTAGTGATGGAAGAGAGATTCAAGCAATTATTTTAGATAGTCGTGGTTGCTGGCCAAATGTTATTGCTTGTTTAAAGGCTGCAATGTCTCTTGTAAGGATCTTAGGATGGTGGATTCAGACAAGTCACCTCCAATGAGATTCATCTATAAAGAAATGGATCGAGCAAGAACAAAGATACGAGACAATTTTAACGTCCAAAAAAGGTAAGCCATTTTATAGTTCACTTAATTTACATTTATCTTGACTTTAAGTGTAATCATTTAATTAAATTTATGATGCATTGTTATAGTTATAAGACCATAGTGGATATAATCGATTAAAGATGGGAACTCCAACTCCATAGACCCTTACATGCAGTAACTTATTATCTGAATCCTCATTATCATTATAGCCTTGCATTCAAAGCAGATGCATAAATCAAGATCAAACTTTATAATTGTCTTCAAAGAATGGTTGTTGATTCAAATGAAAGGGTGAAAATAGATATGCAAATTGATTCATTCAGGAATGCAAGGGGGTTATATGGACTAGAATATGTTGTTTTGACGAGAATAAAGAAAAGTTCAGGTTTTGTAACTCGTTAATTTTTCTCCACTTGACATTTCGTACGATATTAGAATTTACATATTTTTATACTTATGTTAATTCTGAATAAATGCAGTTGATTGGTGGTATTCATATGGAGACGAATGTCCTGAACTAAAAAAGTTTGCTATTAGAATATTGAGTTTGACTTGTAGTTCTTCGGGATGTGAAAGAAATTGGAGTGCCTTTGAGATGGTGAAATTATTTTGTTTATTTGTTGTAGTTAGTATTTAGTAATTTTTTTGAGTTGAATGAAATTTGTATGACTATAGGTACATTCAAAGAGAAGAAACCATTTACACCAACAAAAAATGAATGTTTTGGTGTTTGTAATGTACAACTTGAAGTTAGAAGAAAGGCAAGTAAAAAGGGAGAGTCTACCCATGCAACTTTGTCTAGATGATATCCCATCTGACGATGAATGGATAACAGAGAAAGAAGATCCAGCTCTCCCACAACCAGGAAAATAGTTGGATATACTTGACAGGGCAGCCCAACAAGTAACATGCGATGATGAAGGGGGTGGAAGAAGATGTTATTGCAAGGAGTATAATAGAATCATGTAAGTTTTATTTTTGTATTAATATGTGATTCTTTTAACCTGTAATGACATTCATGTTTTCCTTATATAGGTGAAGATGATGAGCTTGAAAATTTTGAGAGAGAAAATGGCATGGAAATACTTGACGTAAGTGACGGTGATCAAAACCTCGATGGTGGTTGTGGTTCAAGGGATATGAATGATGACTCCATTGGAGCCGCTGGACTTGGAGAAAGTAACGATTCTGATCGTGATGAGGAGATTGATGGTGATGACACCAATGATGACATTCATTTTGATGATTAAATGTTATTAAGTTTACTTGTCTTGAACTTGTTTAATTAAATTTCTTCCTTGAAAACTTAATAATATGAGAATTTTACTTAATATTATGTTGTTTTAGATGACTTGATGTTATTTTTATTTAATAAGTGGATGACTTGATGTTATATAATCATTTTCTTCAATGTATTGAAGTATTATTAGCATAAATATACTTTATACTAATAAATTATTAAAAATTGGTAGGATCTTACGATCATCGATCAGATCCTACGATCTACGATCCTATACCCTTCCGTCGATCCTAGGTAGGATCGCGATCCGGACAACCTTGTTCTCGACTATCCTCATTTGATTCCTAATCACTATATCTAGTGCAATTTAGGTTTCCGCCTGAACAAATAAGCATATAATTTCTCGTTCTCCTAAGATTCTTTAGAACGTGTTTTACTGTAATCCAATGTTCCAAACCCGGATTCGTTTCATAACGACTGACAAGTCCCACTGCATAACAGATGTCTGGTCTCGTACATAACATGGCATACATGAGACTTCTAACTGCTGAAGCATAGTGAACATTTCTCATATCCTATTCCTCCTGATGTGTGTTAGGACATTGTTCATTGAAGATGACAATTCTATGTATGGTCGGTTGTTGACCTTTCTTGGAATTCTCCATAGAGAATCTCTCCAGCACCTTATCAATATATGATGCCTGAAAAAGTGCAAAGAACTTGTTCTTTATATCCTTTAAGATTTGGATGCCTATAACATATATTGCTTCTCCCAAATCTTTCATTTAAAATTTTTCAGCTAACCGCTTATTTACTTTTGATAAAGTTTCTACATCATTCACAATGAGTAGAATATCATCAACATAAATAACTAAAACTTATATATTATCTTTGGTGTATTTATAAACACAAGGTTCATCAACATTTTGCTTGAAGCCATAAGACTTTATAATCTCATCAAAGGTAAGATTCCAAGATCTAGATGCTTGCTTTAACCCATAAATGGATTTAAGTAACTTGTGTAGTTTCTGATCTTGCCCCTTTTGTACGAACCCTTCTAGTTACATCATATAAATACTTTCTTTAAGAGAGTCATTTATAAAATTTGTCTTGACGTCCATTTGCCATATCTCATTGTCAAAATTAGCAGCTACGGACAAAAGGATGCGAATGGATTTTAGCATGGCCAAAGGGGAGAATGCCTTTGTGTATACCGCTTGGCTATTAATCGTGTCTTGAAAGTCTCTTCTTTCCCATCTGCATCTCTTTTCTTCTTGAAAATTTATTTACATCCAATGGACCTGACATCTCTAGGTGGATTTACAAGTTCCCAAACAGAATTGGAATACATAGATTCCATTTCCTGGTCACGGCATCTTGTCATTTCTCCTTTTCAGGGTCATCCGTTACGTCTTCATAAGATAATGGATCCTCCTTAATAGTGTGTGATACTAGGGCATATGCCTCTAGTTTGTAGTGATCTGGTTATCTCACAACCCTCCCACTACGACGTTGCACTGGGTTTGATTTCATCAGTCGCTAATTCCTCGAGAACTACTTTGCTATGAGGTTTGTAATTTTGCATATAGTCATGCTCAAGAAATGTTGCATTTTTCGGCACAAACACCTATTGATCATGGTGATTAGAAAAGTACCTACCTCTAGTCTATAGAGAATAGCCAACGAATATGCATACCTCAGACTTGTAGCCATTTCATAACTCTAAAGGTGTCTTGCTTACAGACTCAGAGGGTACTACATTCAAAATGTAAGTTGTCGTGTGTAGTGCATATCCCCAAATGTAAGTGACAATGATGAGTAGCTTAACATCGATCTAACCATATCCAATAAGGTTTGACCGAGGCTTATAAGCTAAAATCTGAAGCTAAGAAAGCCAGGGATAAAGCCCTTGAACGCGAGCATGCTTCTGAAGTAGAGTACCAAACTCTGTTTGAGCAAAGGGAGATATTTGTTTATAGCGATGGTTATAGAGATGCCCAAGTAAACCGTCCCTAAGCAGACATTCATTCTTGTAGTTGAGGATTATGTCAGTGCTTCAACTGAAAATACTGCTGCTCAAGCCCTACAGTCCACCACTGATCCCGCTGCTAGTTTTGAGAAGGATCCTGAAGTTGTCGTACTTTAGATTTTTTCCATTTTTCTTTAGCATTTATAATTTATGTTTTCTTGTCTTCTTTCCCTTGTAATTTTGCATCACCATTAATGAGAATGTAGACCATTTTGATCTTTTAGCATTGGATTTTCTCTAAGTATTAAAACTTTCCCACCTTTGGAGCTTTCTCTATAATTTTTACGGCATTTTCTCTTTGATCCTTCCCTTCCTTTTCAAACTTCTTTCTTTTGGTTTTCTATAGAGGGTGATGCTGCAGACATCATTCCTCATGGACTTAAGCTCTTGGTGAGCTCAAGCACATGTTTCTCTTAGAAAGCAGAAGCCTTCATGGACATAAGCTCCTGATGAGCTTAGGGGCCCTTTTTTTTTAAGCAGAAGCACTCATGGACATAAACTCTTAGTGAGCTCAGGGGTCCATTTCTTTTAGAAAGTGAAAGCCTTCATGGACATAAGTTCTTGGTGAGCTCAGAGGCTCGTTTCCTTTAGAAAGGAAAAACTTTCATGAACATAAGCTCTTAGTGAGCTCAGAGGCCCGTTTTCATTTTTGGAAAAGGAATAACGGACACCGGATTTTTACGTGGAAAACTTTTAACGTGAAAAAACTATGGGTATAAATGTTTTCACTATATAAAAATAATCACACATAATATTTACATAAATGTAAAGCATTCCAAGGCTTAGATAGATTACTTCCCTCACTGGTCACTGGGTAGTAGGATACGTTTCCCCCAGCTGCTTTGACTACGAAAGGTCCCTCCCAATTTGGCCCCAACTTCCTTTATTTGATTGGAAAATCCTTTTAAGCACAAGATCCCCCGTTTGGAACTGCCTTCCTCTAACTCTTTTCTGAAAATATCTCATTCTTTTCTGGTTGTAATTGGCCATCCAAAAAGTTCAGATTTCCAGTTATCCGCTCATCATTTGTGACTTCATCTATTTCTGATCTCACAATGGGACATCAAATTTCTATTGGTATGACAAATTCCGCCCAAATGTTAGAGCAAAAGGTGTTTCTCCAGTCGGTTCTCGCAGTGTTGTGCGGTACGCCCAAAGAACTTATGGGAATTCTTTAACCCACTTTCATTTGGCAGCTTCTAACTGTTTTTTCAGATTCTCCAGTATCGTTCTATTTGACCTTTCTGCTTGCCCATTGCCTTGTGGGTAGTAAGGAGTTGACAATGTATTCTTCATAAAACGATCATTACAAAAGTTTTTCACCTGGTTTCCAGTAAACTGAAGCTTGTTATCCGAGCCAAGTATTTTTGGGATCCCATACCTATACACAATATTTATCCACAAGAATAGCCTTACCTCCTCCTCTCGTACCTAGAGGTGGAAAATGGGCCGGTTCGTTATAATGAGGCCCGACCCAGCCTGCGAGCCTGATCCGGGCCATCACAGGCCTTGTCTTCAAGGCCTATGGCTTGGACCGGCCCGTGAATCCACTATTTTGTCAAAAAACTCAAACAATTATGCATGTATTTAAGTTTGAACCTTTGACATCTCCCTTGTAAGTCACACTATTCACCAATAGACCAAGACAACCTTGGTTAAATATATTGTTTAAAATATATTCTTATTGTCTTTTAACACATTTTATCGAAATTTCAAATAATATACTTATGAGATAAACATATTTAATTAAATAAAAAATAATATTTATTGTTTAAATGAACATTTTATTCAATGAAAATTTGGATTCATGAAAACTTTAAAAAATATTAGTTTAATATTCCTAATATTTTTTGTTGTGTTAATAAACATGAATTATAAATTAGTTATTATATTTTTAGATTTTACGTGAACATGAATATCACTAGTTTATAAATTTAATAAATAAAGTAATTATTTTACTTATTATTACAAGTTTTTCTATTGAGATTTTAAAGGAATAAAATAAAATAATTATAAGAAAGTAACATGACTTCCATATAACTTAGTGGTATTCCTGACACTTCATCTATTCCTCATCAAGGTTCAACTCTCCCCATTACATTTTTTATGAATTAAATCACATTAAAGGGAGGGGAAACGGGCTGGTTCAGCGGTTCATTCTGGGATGCCTTCAAACTCCAGCGACCCAGCCCAGAACCAGCCCGTGAATCGCCTGGAAAGGCCCGAGCCTGGCCTGGCTGGCACCCTTACCCGTACCCTTGCTAGCGCTTCGGCTTCTATCCAAATCGTGAAGTAGTCAGTTGCCACTAGTAGAAATCTCTTCTGACCAAGAACCATTGGTAGTGGCCCAACGACATCAATTCCCCACTACATGGACGGCCAGGGGGCTTACCAATGTTTCTAATTCTTCGGGAGCTATCTTTGGAACAGGAGAGTACCATTGGCACTTGTCGCACTTCTTCACAAAAGACTTGGCTTCCTCTTGCATTTTCGGCCAGTAGTATCTTTTATTCATTAACTTGTTGGGTAAATATCTCCCACATGAATGATTTTCGTAGATTCTTTCGTGTACTTCGATCATTACGATTGTGCTTCTGTTGGGTAAAGACATTTGAGATATGGGATCATTACGTATGATTTTCTGTATAGTTCTCCCTCGATCATTGTGTACCTAGCACTCCGTTGGTAGAGCTTCTGAGCTTCCATTCTGCTAGATGGGAGTTCCTAATAGAGAAGGTATTGTACTATATTTTTCCACCAATCATATTCATCACTCTTCGTTGTAACTTCCCCTTGCACGGATGTCTTCGTACTTGGTTCACTCAGATACGCTATAGTTACTGTTCTCCTGAACGAAATTTGGGCTGATGACCCCAAACTTGCTACCCATATGTTCTGGGTATTTGCGTAACTTCATGATTTTTGAATTACTGCAGCATTTTCTAGGCACTCTGCAGATATTCTGCCATCCATCTATCTTTTGCATTATATTTCCCTGTGATTTGGTTAGCAATTAACATTAAATCACTAAAATATTTTTACTCTTGTTACCTTGAATTCAATCATGAGGTGCAATCCAGCTAACAGTGCTTCGTACTCTACTTCATTGTTTGACGTCAGAAATCTGAATGATAGAGCTTGTTCAAAGGTTTCACCGTACGGAGTCTGAACTACCACTTCCACTCTGGCTCCATGATTGTTCGACGCTCCGTCTACATACAAAGTTCGGGTATCTTCTCCCTTTTCCACCACCATGGGATCATGTTTTTTGTCTTCATAAGTAAATTCTGCAATGAAGTCCGCGTAGACTTGCGCTTTTATGGCAGTGCGGGGGACATACCAAATGTCATATACTCCAAGCTTTATTGCCCACTTCGCGAGTCTTCCACTTATTTCAGGAGAGTGCAATAGACTTCTTATTGGGAATTTCGTCACCACATTTATGGTATGCCCCTGAAAGTAATGCCTAAGCTTCCTTGCAGCAGCAACCGAGGCAAGTACCAACTTCTCCATCTTCTCGTACCTAGTTCAGTAGCTGTAAAACTTTTACTCACAAAATAGACCAGTTGACATTCTCCTTCTACTCTCACCTGTATTGCACTAACAACAGCTTCAGATGCCGCGAGGTAGAGGGACAACTCTTCCCCTAGTAAAGGTTTTGACAAAGGTGGAGGTGAAGCTAGATATTCTTCAATCTTCTATAGAGCCTCTTCGCATTCTTCATTCCATGCTGCCTAGAATTCTTTCTTAATTTGGCGAAGAACGGTCTACACTTATCTGTTGACCTAGATGAGAACCTATTAAACGCTGCTAACTTTTCTGTCAAGCTTTGGATCTCATTTTTTGTCTGTGGTGATTTCATATCCATAATTGCCTTTATCTGATTTGGGTTTATTTCAATTCCTCTATTGTTCACCATATGCCTAAGAAATTTTTTTACTATCACTCTAAAAGTACATTTTTCCGGATTCAGTTTCATATTGCTCTCTTTTAGGGCAGAGAAAGCTTCCTCTAGGTTACGAATGTGATATGCTCTCCTTTCTGCCTTGACCATCATATCATCTACATAGACTTCCATTATTTTTTTAGCTACATTTTTAAACCAAAAAGCATTACAGTATAGCATATATATTCCACAATTAGTGATAAATGACGTATTTTCTTGATCTGATCAGAACATTTTCACCTGATTATATTTGGAATAAGCATCCGTGAAGCTCAGAAGCTCGTGTCCAGATGTGGCAACCACCATTTGATCAATTTTTGGCAGTGGGTAATCATCGTTTCTATAGGCTTTATTTAGGTCCATAAAATCCACGCAGATTCTCCATTTTTCATTTTTCTTCCTTACCATCACAACATTTTCAAGCCAATCCGGGTAGCTGACTTCTCTAAGGAACCCTGCTTTTAGCAACTTTCCCACATCTTCTTTTATTGCCATTTTTTTCTCGAGAGCGAAAGACCGCTTCTTCTATTTAACAAAAGGATCAACATTTAGTTTACAACAAATTATCAATTCATTGATACCTGACATGTCCGCGGTGGTGGTGGTGAAAATATCCACGTTCTTTTTTAGGAACTTTATACGCCTTTCTCTTTTAGCTTCAGACAATCTCGCTCCCATTGTTGTTAACTTTCCATTTCCCAAATCTACGGGTTTAGTTTCACTCCATGCTTCGTACCTTGGGTTGCTCTCGCTTGGTTCATCCTCCTCTAGTTGCTATTATTCAACTTTTTCTTCCCCGTTCTCAAGAACAAGGAAGTTCTTCCTCCTCAAAGAATCAAGTGCCAAGACTGTGCAACATTTGGTCGATGCTTGATCCCCCGTAATGGTTTGTACGCCATCTAGTGATGGATATTTCAAGGTTTGGTAGTAGGTTGATGGGACGTCTCTCATCTTGAGATATCATGTTCTCCCTAGAATTGCATTACAGGGTGATCGTGTGTTAATGACCATGAAATTGATGATGTGGTTGAATGGTTCCGATTGTACCCGTAGAGATATAATCCCTTCAAAGTATGTTATGGTCCCATTGAACCCAATAAGTGGTTGTCCCATACCACGCAACTTTGGGGCATCTATGGCCATATTCTCAAGTGTAGATTGGTGGAGCACATTGACCGCGCAGATATTTCCTTGGTTGGTCCCGTCTCAGAACATATTCCTTCAAATGTCCCTCCTGAATAAGCCTTTCAACATAGTCTTTTAGTTGGTAGTAATCCCAGGTTTCATGATGAACACTCCGATGAAAGTGGCAATATTTATCTTTATCCCTTGGATTTAGCTCATTTGTAATTGTATGGGGCCGTCTCAACCAAGGTTCATCCTTGATAACTTCAAGAATTTGATTCACTATGATGGTCAATGGCATATAGATTTATCCCTGTGGTGAACTCCTTTAGCTAGTCTTGGCCTTTTCTTGAAGTCACCATAATTCTCCTCTGTCTTCTTTTTGGAATGTTTGGCTCCACGCTTTCCTGTTCTCGCGCTACCATCATCTTTACGTTGTACTAGATTCTGTTGTTCAATCAATTTTTGAATGCTTTTCTTTTCTTCCTCTAGGGCTATGTACGTCTGCGCTCGGAGTAAGGTTTCCGCCATGGTGAGGGGTTTATTCTTGGATAGATATTCGAACAGCTAAGAGTTAAGATCTAGATCGCGCCTGAATGTTAATCTGGCCACACAATCATCACAGTTTTTCACCTTGGCCATTTCACATTTGAAGCGATGCGTATACTCCCGCAATGACTCCCATTTCTTAATCACAACCATCATGAGGTGTTCCGAATCTTCCATCATCATTCGATAGGTGGAGTACTGCTCTAGGAAAATAAAATACATTCTAGTAAAATTATCAATTGAGCAAGGGCTAAAGAGTGATACCACTTTAACGCATTCCTATCTAGACTGGTTAGAAACATTCAACACATCAGTTCATCTTTATGTTGATGAAGCGCCATTACTTGCTTGAAATGCCGAAGGTTGTCAACATGATCTGACTTTCCTTCGTAACACATAAATTTGGGGGCCACAAATTTCTTCAGTACCAGAGCGGCTAAGATTTCTAGGCACAATGGAGAGCGGGTTAACATTTTCAGATCTGCCACTCTGCCCGCTCCTAGCTTCCTCATCTCGAGCATTTTCCGCTCCAACATTTTTTCACTACCCGCTCCGTGATCGGCTGAGTAGGCCCGTTCTCATCTGCTTCTCCATTTCCTTTGTCACGTGAAGTGGCTTCCGTTTCTTCGCGACGGGCGTTGTGGCTAGCTACTAGCCTCAGTTGCTGCTGTCCCCGCTCTCTATGTTCTTCGTTCGGGTTTTTTTCTTCTCATTCCTGGACCACAGTCCCCTGGTTAACCTACTTTCTCGTCTCCGCGATCTCACGTTGCAACGTGACAATCTGCTCTTGTACAATTTGCCATGCGTTCCATAGTGCTTCGCTGTTACGACTCTCCATACCCCACATCTCGATTAGAATGATCTTGATCATATCACGCACTCGCATCGTTGTGTGTGTTGATCTGGGGGATTGACGGCTGCATTAGCTTCATTTCCTGTTTCCCGTACACCATGCAACCTAGTGCGGGACATCTTTGATTGTAATCTCGAGTGGAAGTCTTCAGCTCTCAATGAAAGCACCAAAATTCTTGAATTGTATTGATTAAATCGATTTACAATTGACCTATATTTATAGGTTTTCAATCAGTTAAGGGATTGGAAAGTGCTCCTCGGCATCAACCCCGCCTCCGTTCTGGCTCATGTTCCAGTTCCCGTTGCTACCACATCCGCTCCAGCGCCTTCATCTTCCATCCCTAAAAAGAATAAACAAATAATAAGAAAAGGTGAGAATCGGGGATCCGACGACTTACTAAATAAAAGATACAAAAATCAGTCAAGAAGTCAAGAAAAGAATAACGAATAATAAGAAAAGGTGAGAACCGGGGGTCTGATGACTTACTGAAAATTGGCCATTTCTTGGGAATTGTCCAGCAGCCACCACTGCCCCAATTCCCGCCAACCAGAAGCGTATCCCTCTCCTAACCCTTGTCTCCTTTTGGGATCTTGGTTATTAAGTTCCCTCTCTTTTCGAACGGATGAGGCGTAAGGTAATAAATATGTACCTAGAACTTGACTATGTAACGTGAAAAAGTTCATCTAACCCTAAACTAAAATTGTACCTCCTATTTACAGCCTCTATTCCAAGAAGAATTCTATAGGAGCTTAAGGTAAATTCTGAAAGAAATGGGGAAAATGGAAGCCTAAGACCTAAGGCTATATACAAGGGGTTAAAAGTGATTTGGTAAGGAGGTTTGCAATACGTCCCTATGGACTCACTCTCTCCCAACGCACATACTACATCCAGAGGAAAAGACTCTCGGTAACGAGCCATAAATTGTGTAAACTCCTCTGGGGTCCTAACTAGGGGCACCGGAATATTCCACTTCTCCACAGTCGAAGAAAAGAAAGAAGAATAAAGAAGGAGAAAGAGAGTTACGAGATAGGACACGAGGAAGTGAAGAAAATAAATGGTGAAGGAAGCCTTATATAGGCAATGGACTTCAAAAATGAATAAAAAGCAATTTGTTTTAGCGGGACAATCCATGGCTGCAATTAATGGGAAATGCGACCGTTAGCCTGACAACCTGGGGCATGTAAATGGTGAAATAGGAGATGAAAAGACACGACTACTAACAAATAAATGGATGAGACCTTGCGATGGAAGGATATATCTCCAAAAGAAACTAGACCTATACCTAATTTGAAACGACGCTTGAGAAACTAGACTTATGCTCTGAAGGAGAAGACAAAAAGGCGCCTTGAAACAAGCTTGTGATATGTTATCTGAGCGGGAAGACAGAGAGCCATTATGAAAAGACAGGAACGATAAGGAAATGTGACTGACACTACGCGGCCCGCATAAATAAAGAAATGACACGTAAGAAAAGGGAACTGAAAGGTATGAAAAAATTAGAGATTGTGCAGTATGCCACATGGTCCCGAGAATGGTGAGATGAAGCGACTAAAGAATGCAGAAAAGACAGCCATAAATGACGCGCAAAAGGCAAAGAGTAATGATATGCGGTGATGGTAGAAAATTTCAATATTGCATATTAATTTCACTATGTGATATTAAATGCAATAGGTGCAAATGAACAGGTAAAAACTTTCTAAGAAGCCACGTAAGCGAGCATGACCAATTAGAAGCATGAGAACAGATTGCCATTGTGGCCAATCGGAAAAAACCCACATGAATCATTAATCCATTTGCGTCATATCTGACGATTCAAGTTTGATTAGTTGTTGATGGAGATAAACTAGGCTTGATCAGTTGCTAGATTTGATAAATTTAACCTGATGAAATAATCTTAATCTAGGAGGAATATTCTATTTATTTTTTGAGTTTTAAGGGATTTAGCTGAATTTTATAACTGATTGAAAGCCTATAAATAAATGTCAATTGTAAATCGATTTATTCAATACAATTCAAGCAATTACTCTATATTCTCGAGAACTCTCTCTCTCTCTCTCTATCATTCAATGTATTCTTTGGGTGTAAGGAAATTTTCCCTTACAATAAGGTTGACATTTCACACCACTGTCTACGCTTAAAAAGGCACACTTAGAGGGGCTTTTGTTTTCTAGATTTGTCTCTAAGGAACCAACCCACCAGTAGAATTTCTATCTTCAAAAATCTTGACTATGTATTATGAACTAAACTATATTCACAATAACACATAAATGATACAATAGCGTCCAAAAAAATGTTATGGTATAGTTTCCATTGCATTTTTTAAAATGCGGTGTTTACCGACGTTATCAAAAGTGAAGAGCAACGATAGCGTTTTTCCAACGCTATAAAAAATGTTGTAATATAATTTTTATAGCGTTTGAAAAACACTATAGTATACTTATTACATCATTTTCTAAACGCTATTATACCTATTATAGCGTTTCAAAAATGGTGGTACAACCTCTTATAGCTCTTGAAAAACGCTATAGTTTTAAAAGCTAGAAAACATAGCAACAGTTTGAAATTACTTTTATAACATTTTAAGCATTTCCATCACTTTTTTAATGTTCTAACCTTTTTATAACATTTTCATAACACTTTTGTATAGTGAAGGTTTCTTAATTCCTTGCAAAATGTTCAAAAATTGTTAGAAAAATGTTAAATCCCAAAATCATATATCATTATATTGAGTGTCACAAATTTCTTACACATAATAATATATGGTCTACTAGTAATTACGTCTCAAATATGGCCCCAATAGCTTGTCATATTGCATATAGATCATTCATTTGTTGCTTGAGAAGCTTACTTTCCATATCTGCCACACATGAAAAACGTTAGTGCTTTATATCCACCGAATAATTGTTACCATATTAATCTCGCTTCTCATTATGATTACTTCTACTAATTAATGCAAAAAAATATAAACCTTCAGGATACAATGTTCTCGTTATAAGCCTTTAAGAAAGAAACTTACATGAAATTCTCCGTTATTTCCAAGCATCACTTGCTGGAATTATAAATTGTAAGGGAGAACTCAAACATTTTTGCTATAACCATGGAGTTAACAATTCAACACTTCAATGCATGACCTACCTCCAGTAATAGGCGCATCTGTTTCCCTAGATGTCAAGGCTTCTCTAAATTCACTAAGAATAAAACCTCAACGAAAAGTTCATCATGGCTCAAACTTTCAACAATAGCGTTATTGAATATACTCAAATTTTACTGATAAATGATAGATAATTTCAATTGCAATGGTTTTATTATGAATCCAAGTACTGCAAATGAAGCATGAGAATAACCATTCCCTGAAATGTATATTGCCAATTCAAATAGCTTCCAACCTGAATTTTAGCAACAACACAAAAAACCAAGAAGAGATTTTACCAACAAAACATTCTTAAATCACACAAAAAATTTAGCAAACTAATGGAACGATAGGAAAAATTGCAGGCAACTCTGGCATAAACAGTTTGCAGAAACCAAGACCTCACTTAAAACTTACCAATCCACCATAAACATAGCCCAAGGCAACTCCAGTTGGTACAAAAATATAGTGAGTTGGTACAATAATATTATATCTACTATATTAAAATGAGTTTAAAAGGGAGATACTTTTGATTTCCACTTTCACCTTTATTATCTCCAAAAATATAGTACAATTTGGGTATTTCACTTTTCTTTCTCATTTAATTCATATAATGAAATTATATTTTCTATTTAGTGATCATTTATTTTTAAGTTATTAGTAGAACAACATAGTTTTATCATATTATGTTGTTAAGATATATGTCAAAATAAAATTCGTGATCTTTGGTACAACAAATATTTTAAGTCAATAATAATGTTTTATTAGAAATTTATAAGTTAAATATGTCGTAATACTTATGATATCGAGAATATAAAAATTTATATAAATGAATTTAGAAAAAATACATTAATATATTTTTGTATAAGAGAAAGTATATCTTAATATGATGATCATTTTTTATGAATATGACAAATTGATAGATTAAAATTATTTTCTATATTATGCAAATAGCAATGCTATATAATACAATTTAAAGATTATAAATAAACTAATGTTTTTGAAGATTCAACAAGTTTTAAAGGTATTTAATATTAATTTCAAATCATACATTTATTTTAAATTAGTTTAACACGTGCGAAGCACATACTTTCTACTAGTTATATTAAAAATGGGCTTAAAGAGGAGATGCTTTTGGTTCTAATTTTTGTCTTTTAAAGTCTATTAAAGTATAACAAAAATTATGTATTTCACATATCTACTCATTTAATTTATTTGATAAAATATTTTATTTTTATCCAATGACATATTGTTTATAATTAGTAAAATAAAATATTTTGATAATCTTATGTAATTAGACTATTAGAGATATGAGTATTCGTAGATTGATTTCAAGATATTTAATAGCTGTTATGGTTACTTTCCCAACCATCAATGACCTGACAACATGTGTTATGCATCATTAGGGGGCCCCCGATAAAGAAATTTTTTGGAGAAAGAGAACCGACCTCACCTGATCAACACCAAAGATGCTCGGGTTATACATACCATGTCTAATCGCCATGCCAGGATGTTAGGATAGACTCCTTCCGGTCATTTCGACATTTAATGTTGAACGTTTTATGTCAAGGTCGCCTCCATTCTGTCCAATCGAAGACATGTTTCGTGTCTTATGAGGCTTCCTCAACACGCTTCCGAGAGACTTCTCTCCCCCCAAAGAGCCAAGTATAAATACATCTACCAACAAGCGAAAAAGGTATGCCCATTCTTCCCCAAGGAATTTATGCCAAAATATCGATCAAATACTAACTTAGGCATCAAAGACCCTTAGGCAGGGCAATCACCCATGGATCCTTGCTTTTTGGCTTCATTGTTTGTGTTTTGTAGAAGTTGAGTTTGTGAGGCTCTCCAGCCAGAGGGAAGGACGCATATAACATCACTGTTACAGGTTCCCCCGGTCAGAAGATCCCCTATGCTTAGCACGGGAAACCAATATCTGAACTGTTGAAGTTCTCGACATCAACAGTTGGCGCCGTCTGTTGGAACTATTGAAAAGTCATTCTTGTTTAAAGTATTTGGAACCCTTATCCTCCCCCAAGGTGATAACAGACCTAGTATTCTACACCAACGAAGTCCAGGGCAAAGGGGAGGATTCACCATTTCCCTCGTTGGAGAGAGGAACTTTTTATCACCATGACAATTACCCGACAAAGGAAAAATGACATGGCGGGTGTAGCCTCCAAGGTAACTAAGAGGGGTAGGAAAGGTGTGCCAGTCATCGTTCGAAACATAGTGGTCTCTTGCATGAAAATGATCCTCTCCCATGACCCGAAGGTTTGCCGACAGGGTCACCACGCGTTGACGAAATCTTGGGGGAAGGCTTATCTAGGAAAGGGTGAGGCGACGTTCCATCTCGGAGGAACTTCCAACCTTTGAGGAAGTCGGGATCAAGACTAAGACAGGCATTGAAAGGCCAAATCCCCCCTTTATAAGGGTCTTGTTGGGGTCACCCTAGAAGGATGAAGGAGGAGAACAAAGGATAAAGGCCCCTGGTGAACCTTTTGGAAGCAATATAAACGGTTGGAAATGAGGAAGAAAGTGCCAGAAAACTACCCTCCGCCTAAATTCTTTGGTATACCTTTGGCTATCAAGAATTCCACAACGCTCCTACACGAACAAAAGCCGCGTGACACAGATAAGCGACTGGGGTCATTATCAGCTGAAATGCATAGGCATGCATCATCTCTCTCCATCGTGGTTGAACTCATGCTTGGGTCATCCATCTCCCAGCTCCCCCCACCTCGGGATAAAAGGAAGGATGATGGACCCCACCAAAATTAGTATACGGGCCCGCAATCTAAACCTAATTTGGTACTTGGTTAAGAAATGGGGATGGCCAAGACTTTTCACACTGACTTCCAGGGGGACCAAGCTCTTGACATCGGGGGCACACCAACGTAGTCCCCCGCTGACACCTTCAAATGTAGCAAATGAGCCAACAATAAGCAAGGACCCGACAAATGGTCAACTACCCAAAAAGAGGTCTGAAGAAGAACTTAGAGGAACAAGGTGGTCAATCTTTCTCTCGCTAGAACAGCTTGAGAGGAAGGACCGGGACAAAGTCATACCTCTCCATGAGCAGAATTCGAAGCTTGGGAAGTTCTGCCATTGATGCGAAGATGCATCTGGGAGGAAGAATGTACCAAGCCCAACAAGAGATGGAACGACAGTCCATGAAATGAGGAGCCCGACCTTATTCGAAGGCATGCTACAACGTACACTATCTAGATCACAGAGCTAATTGGGATGCCGAGATGCTCCCATCGCAATGGAAGCATCAAGACGAGAAGCTATGAATTTAATAAATGCACATAAGTGGCATATGACTTATTTTGGGAACGTTTCTCCACTCACCTTCAATCTGATTAAAGGAAACCAGTTTCTTTTTAAACGGCCAACGCCAAGGTATAGCAGACAATGAGCAACTCTTCTACGACGTATGAGGGAGAAAAAAAAAGTGATGATTGGTGAGGTGGTCTAGCCCTGTTGGATCGAGTTTTAGTTTTTTATGAAAAATTAATGAACCGTGACAAGTTTATGAGAGGAATTTCAAACTTTTTTCATACAAACGTTTAATCCTTTTAAGCACAAAACCAATCAATGAACGTGCATAATCATATAAATGTATCGAGAAAATATGGAAATGATTTATAAATTTTCAATTAATAGAAAATTTCTGATTTGGCGGGATCCAATTTCTATCTCGCATTTTTCGTTCTTCGTAGAGCTAGCAATTGATATTCGCATCAACAACCACACGTTAGAATCAAAAGTATATCTCTCAAGGATATCGATAGGAATTGAGTGTGGGCTCTCAAAATAACGATTGAAAGAGAAAAATCAAAATTTTCCTCTTCCATATTGTACTTCGGCGACAACAATGTTTGGGGGGGGGGGGAGAAACTTTTTCTACTCTGTCTAACACTTAGCTTAGCCTAGGGTAACGTTTGCAACCATTTTCAATTACATAATTTACCCATATACCCCTATATACCAAAAACCAAAATTCTCCATCCCATATACACTTATATGCGATATTCACTTCTTTCCCTAAAGAAAAAAATTATGTTCAAATTCATCTGTTCAAATTGATGAATTAAATTGATCCCTTAAGTAATTAATTTCTTTTATTTACTAATTATTCAATAATTATAAAATAGTAAAATAATTAATCTGAACATTAATTTTGGTTTTCACTAAAATAGTGATACTTGGTCCAAAACATGTTTTTGGAAGTGTGCCTTGGTCCAAAACACGTTTTTGATTCAACTGATGTTGTTTCTCATTCATGTCCTTATGAGCTACTCCTGAGACTGAATGAAACCACATAAATAAAGCTATGAGATTTAAATACCCAGCTAATTTATCTCCTTAAATTCCTGACCTATTTAATTTTGACATCGTACGACTCCACTATAGGTCTGATGCCGATAAAACTCTCGATTCATGCGCGCTACATTTTCTGTTGGTGTAAATAAATATTTATATTTCACGGTCCATAGAACACTTTACGATATTACCCTTCATGAATTTCAGTAACAAGAGTGTGATGTAAATTATCATTTTACCCCTCTAGTTATTATTTCTTTAACTCATTTATTGATTGTGAATAATAAAGACATATCAGTGAAGTGTTTCATACAGATCACCATGTCTTATTCAATGGCTCATGTCATCGAGTGCCAAGCCTGATTTATTGATTCATACACGCATCAATAAATCATAAGGTGATATTGTTGTTTTTACAATCTTACCATGAATTCCATATCTATGAATCACGTAACTCCAACATAGTTGAATCATGATCCCAATAGTCTAAGTATTTCCCGGCAATTTTAACTTACTCATTTAGCATATTAAAGGTTACAAGTAGCTATGTCAAGTTTCGTCTTCACCTTAGGATTAAAGTAATTATGAAAATACCCTTAAGGTGTAGCAATTAGATTTAGAGCTAGATAAACATATTTGCTATAAACTAATTGGTTACTGGTATATTCAACATGTTCCATAACATATCTAGGTCAACCATTCGAGTCTACACTCCAATGCCCTGAGATCGGCATCCTTTGGTTAAACCTAGCAGTCATAATTGGATTCGATTGCCCAGTCGATCCTAAGACTGCAAATAACATTCAGAACTATCTTAGAATAATTTGTCTGGAAGACCACTCGGTCTTTACTCGTCTTACGTTGACACTAGTTCCAGGACTTAAGTAAATTACAAACACGCTTTAATTAAAGGAAAGTTTCAATTTATTCATAAAATTCACTAATACATCAATGTCAATGAAATAACTGTTTACTCATAAATAGTTATTACACGCTACTTTATGAGACAGAATTTCAACAATCTTCCACTTGGACTAAAGAGGCGGGTACAATCTCGTATCCTCATACCCTTCAGATGACCACAAAAACTTTACTGCTTAAAGTCGTCGTGAATGGATCTGTCAAGTTGTTAACCATCAAAATGTGTGTTACTTGAACATCTCCTCGTTGAACTATCTCTCTGATGAGGTGATACTTCCGCTCTATGTGTTTGGATCTTTTGTGGCTTCTTGGTTCATTCGATTTTGCTACAGCCCCACTGTTGTCATAAAAAAGTGTCATGGGTTTGTCAGCATCTGAAATTACTTTCAGAGTCTTTAGGAAAGTTCTCCTAAGATACTTGAGGATATGCTTGACATCATTCCAATGCTCGAGTGCAGGATTAGATAGGGAACTACTCACCACACCTACGTCAAAGCAAATATCTGGCCTAGTGTAAAGCACTACATACATGAGACTTCCTACAACTGAGGCATAGAGAATTGTTCCTTGGAGAGGCTGACTCCATGTTTAAAGGAAAGATATATCTTCTTGGAGTCTTGCATACTGAA
Source organism: Datisca glomerata (assembly GCA_003255025.1). Lineage (NCBI taxonomy): Eukaryota > Viridiplantae > Streptophyta > Magnoliopsida > Cucurbitales > Datiscaceae > Datisca > Datisca glomerata. Next base: position 1,880,166 of record QANY01006039.1, read on the forward strand.
GTGATCCATCACCTTATCAATATAAGATGCTTGAGACAGTGCCAATTATATGTTCTTCCGATCATGAAAGATCTGAATACCTAGGACAAAGGCAGCTTCGCTAAGATCATTCATATCAAATTGCTTTGCAAGCCAAATCTTGACATCAGACAATTTTCCTACATCATTCCCAATGAGTAGAATATCATCCACATACAAAATTAAAAAAATCAGTTTCCGTGCGTGTATCAACTTATACACACATGGTTCATCCACTAACTGCCCAAAAGGACGCTTGCTAAGTCCATAAATGGACTTCAGAAGTTCGCAAACCTTGCCCTCTTAGCCTTACTCCATGAACCCATCTGGTTGAGCCACATAAATGCACTATTCAAGATTTTCATTCAATAAAGTAGTCTTGATGTCCATCTGCCAGATTTCATAATCGAGGGTAGCAGCACCGGACAAGAGCATTCAGATAGATTTAAGCATGGCCCCCAGCTAGAAGGTATCCTCATAGTCAATACATTCCTTTTGAGTGTAGCCCTTGGCGACAAACCTAGCTTTGAATGTCTCTACATTCCCATCCGGACCTTTCTTCTGCTTATAAATCCATTTACACCCTACCTTCAGGAGGATCTACAAACTTTCAGACTATGTTCGAGTACATCAATTATATCTCAATGTTTATAGCATCTTGTCATAGATTTGTTTCAAGACCAACCATAGCTTGCAAGTAGGAAACATGTTCATCATGATCCTTATTTGAGATTTCCATCAAGACATCTCCATAAGACATGTACCTGTCAAGTTGTCTCACAACCCTCCCACTACGTCAAGGCTCTGGCTCCCGTTATGGTTCTTCCATTATTGAATCGGGAACAAGTCTTGATTTGCATTCATGCTCGTAATTGTTTTCTTGTCGGATGGACTATAAAAGACGTATCTCTTTGTTCCCTTGGGATATCCTACAAACAGGCATAATTCTGATCGATTGGCCAAATTGCCTATCTTCGATCTCAGTACGTGTGTCAGGCATCCCCATATCCTAAAGTGGCATATGGATGACTTTCGTCTACTCCATCTTTCATATGGTGTACTAAGCACCGTCTTTGACGGAACTATAATGTTGTTTCCAAGGCATATCCCCGAATGAATCTGGGATGGATGAGTAGCTTATCATGGATCTAACCATATCTAATAGAGTTCGATTCCTTCTCTCTAACACACCATTCACATCTGATATGCCAGGTGCTGTAAGATGAGAAAGAATACATTCTTCCTTAAGAAAGTCTTCGAGAGTACTTTCCACCATGATCGGATCGTAGTGTTTTGATTTGTTTCTCGAATTGCTTCTCAACCATAGCTTTGTACTCTTTGAACTTTTCAAAGGTTTCAAACTTTTGACGTCTTAGATAAACATGTCCAAAATGTGAGTAGTCATCTGTGAAGGTTACAAAATACTCACAACTTCCTCTTGCTTGGATATTCAATGGCCCACATACATCACTATGTACGAGTTCGAGGCATTGAGTGGCTCTTTCACTCTTCGCTGAAAAAGGTTTCTTGGTCATTTTACCATCTACGCATGATTCGCATGTGGGTAGTGATCCCACACTTAAAGTTTATAATGGACCAACCTTTGCAAGTCTTTTAATCATGTCTAGGCTAATGTGAGCAAGACGCAAGTGCCATAAGTATGTTAGGATCGATCAAGTCTGACTTCAACATTTTCTCATCCCTTTGTAAATCAGAATTTACTTCTCCTTTTTTTGTCAAATTAAATCAGTATTACTTTAGTGTCACATATCATTGATTTTTGGTTTTACATATAATAAATTGTTTATCATGCGTGCAGTAGTAATTATGCATTAATTTCTAAAAATATCAATATCATTATCAATGAAATCCATAGAAAATCATTGCTCAATTAAACTAGATATTAAAATAACGCTTTTCCTAAAAAATGGGATATAATAAACATCACACAAAACCAAATAACTGTTCTCAAATAATAATTTAATAGTTCCATCTGATACTGCCAATACTAGTGCTCCATTCCCATAACGGAAGCTGAACTCACTTTCATTAAGCCTTCTGCTTTCCTTGAACCCCTACAGGGAACAACAAATACAGTTAGTGACTGCAGAGTCTACAATCTACGACAAGTAGATTCAGTCACATAACATGCTTCAGTAACAAGTAATGTACCTTTGGATTTCAATTCCTTGGGATAATCCGGCTAGTTGTGTTTCTAATAACCAGCGACTCCACAATGATGACAATTGTCTTTCGACTTGTCCACTTCTGTAGGGCCCTTGCCTTTCGCAGCTTTCGAGTTCACCTTCTTAGCTTTAGTCAGACTTCTCTTGTGTTTATTTTTTACGCCAGAGGTGGAAGGCTTACTTTCAGTAAAGTTTGCCTCTCCAGTTTTTCTCTTGCCCTTCAGAAACATGGTCTCAGCAGCTTGCAACTCCTTAATAAGTTCCAGAAGAGAGTACTTCAACTTACTCATTGAATAATTAAGTTTGAAGTTCTCAAAAGTGTCTGACAGGGTATCAAGGATCATATCAACTTGATTCTTGCCATCTACCTCAGCTCCCATGATCTCCATCTCATTTAAATAACTAATGATTAACATCATCTGTTCTCTAACAAGAGTTTCGGGTTTGATCTGGCAGTTCATGAAGTTTCGTACAATAGTCTGTTTGTCTTAACGACCTTATTTCCCGAACATTTTGATGATGTTCAACATCATATCAGTGATGGTCTCCATGTTCTGATGATATTGTTACAACACATTGCTAACTGATGCGAAAATGTAACACCTATCGATCTCATCAGAACGCATATGCATCATTTTCCTCTTAAGTAGATTCAACAATAAATTCAAGGGGATAAGAGGTGGTGAGTACAAACTTGTATTTTTCTACTGTCAGCACGATATCAAGATTATATTTCCAATCCACGTAATTTTCACTAGTGAGCTTGTTTGCATTCAAGATCGTTAAAAGTGTGGATAACGACATGATTACTAAAAAGAATAAATAAAGTGGTGTAAATAAATACTTAATCATTTAGGAAAGTATGATGCATGATGCAAATATCCGAGCTACCTCATATCGCATCAACACTCTTCTTGTTTGGTTAATGATTCTCAAGACGTCACTACATCTAGCTCAACCAATCACCAATAATTTTGGTCACCTTAGCCCCATTGACTAGCTCCTATGAGAGATTTCAATGTACTTCGGTCTAAGTGTTTAACCACCACATCGGCTTTAAAGTTTGTTAAGAACTAACAGTTTGTCTAGGAACGGTCCTGACTCACGACTTCCTTTACAAGCTTTAGCTTATCAAGAAACTCGATGACTCAAAGCGACATGATTTTTAAGTTTCTCCCACTGAAGAGAGGACTGCTAGAGCGGCTCTAAACCATTCCTTATGCCATGATCAAATTTGCGTTAAGGACCTTGGAACGTTTCAACATAAACGACCCTCCCACTTAGTTTTTGAAAAATTAGATTTTTGTTTGCTTTTTCAAAAATCATAACTCTTTATAAATTTCAAAAGCAAGTTTTTAAAATTATAAAACTTTTATAAAATTTAAATCATAATTTAAAATCTATAACTTTTATAAAATTCACATTGTATTTCAAATTATTACCCATTATAAATTTAAACTACAATGATGTATGTACATGCTAAATAACAATTTGATATTGACATATCACTATTTCTATATGACATGTTATATGAGGATGCGAGATTAATAATAAATCATACATTAAAAAGTAACCTATCTATGGCTTGTTTCTAATTACAACTCATAAAAAGAATAATAAACACTACACTAAAAATGATTTTCCCCGGCGGTTTTACGGTCGCGGTTATGCCAACTGCTGGTAAAAAAACTGGCAAAACTTCGGCGGCATTTTTTAAGACATTTTACGGCGGTTCCAAGACCGCCGCTAAATAACCTTTAAATCCCTTATTTTTCCTTTTCGCCCAAATCCTCGCGAAATATTTTACGTGTAACAGCAATTTTTAAGACAATTTACGGCGGTTTTAAAACTGCCGCTAAATAACCTTTAAATCCCTAATTTTTTCTTTTGCCCAGACCCAGTTTTTAAGACATTTTCAAGGTGGAGGTCGTGATTTTCTACCGTCACCTCCTCCATCGCAAGCTCCCCCACCGCGAGGTCCCTCACCACGAGCTCCTCCACGATCCACATGTACCATTCGATTCTTGCCTCTCTCCCTCTCTCTATAATCTCCCTCTCCCTCTCTCTGCAACAAGCTTTTCTCTCTCCCCCTATTTACTCTCTCTCTTCAGTCTCCATCTCTCTCTCTCTGTGCAATATATTCCAACTTTTACATCTCACTCAGTTTCTAAATTAAGAAAGAATTAGTAGGTGATAATGCATTTCGAAGGTAGGGTTGAAATTAAAAACTCTTTAGCTGTTTTTATTAATGTTTCTATGGGGGAAATTTTGAAATCCAGCCTTCTTCGACTTGCTTTTCTTTACCTCTTTTATATATTTTGTTTCGGTGTGAAGAAATGGCAGAATTTTTTAAGATAAGATTATATATAACTATAGAGTTGGAACTATGAGTGAAAAATTCTGGTTTATAAAATATATAGATGAATATGAGTTATTACAAAGGAAATGAAGACTTCCTTTTTTTCTATTTTTGATAATTGATAGCTAGCATGCATGAGTTAGTGTAGTGTGTTTTCTCTCCTTTGTTATCATTTGATAGTTTTTTGAAGTTTTTTTATGAGAGTATGTTTTCCCTCGTGTATGCCTCTTGTAAATTAGTAGTATTTACTTTGATTGAATATTTTAAACTTTTAACAAAAAAACATGTATGTATTTTATTGTGTTCAAATTTTTTATAATATATGCATGGATTTTGATGGGGCCTAGCTATAGGAAAGTTTACCTATATCTGCACGTATATTCGATATTATGTACTTGATAAGTTGGTTGATTTATATAGATAGTTAAGCCCTATGTCGATGTTTACGTGGGTGTGAGTTCGAGTAATACACTATAAACATAGGGTTGAGTTGACACGTAAGAAAAAGTGAGAGGCTTTTAGCGACCATTGAATTGGTCGCTAAAGATAAGACTTTTAGTGACCAATACTTTAAATAGTCAGGAAAAACAAGGCTTTTAACGATAGATTTAAACTTTCGACTCATCTTGTTAACATTTGCAAAGTAAAAGATGAGAAGATAAATAAATAATAAACAAACTAAAACTCTCACACAAGACTTAGGCTAAATTACGTAGACAAACTAATTAAATAGAAAGCTCAACTGAAAGCCATTGGAAGGTAAAAGAGAAAAACTTGATATAATTTTTTATCTCTTTAGAATGAAAGTAGGAAAAAAATTAGTAGAATAATATTTTTATTCTTTTTATACTGATTTTTGAATCAGTTCCAAATGACTATGAGCTTTAGATCGATGCACTTTTCCTACTTTTGATTTTTTCTCTAATTTTTTAATTATAAATTTCTTTATAAAATGTGTTGTGAGTCAAATACGTTTCTTCTTTTTTAGATCTTCTTCTACCTTCCATTATTCTTGCAGAGAGGCTTTAACTTGTTTTCTCTCTTCTCAAGATCATATACGTTTGATCGAGTCAGCTTCTTCTCCGTAGTTCCTAGTATATTCTCTAGATTATCTTCTATTTTCATGTTTTGATTGTTGTCTTTCATTAAAATAAATTAATCCAATAAGATTTTGAAAGATATAATGAAATATAATAATATATCATACTATCCAATAATATCCAAACATAAGTAAAAATTAAAAAAAAAAGATAAATCAAGCATGATCTGTTATAATCTATAGTGATTGTAACTTGTTTGTCTCTATTTTGTACCTCAATTTGTGACTCTGATTTCACTGTGAGTTTGATTTTCATTGTATTGAACTATCTATTATAATGTGTTCATATTGATTTTAATAATTGATAAAAGTTGGATTGAAAAATCTCGAGTTAGTCAAGATTACCTTAATAGAGTTAAAAAGTTTCTTGATTTTGCTTTTGAAAGAGTTTCTGTAGAGGGTAAGATTTTATGTCCATGTAAACGTTGTGTGAATACGCTGAGGATGAATATAGAGAGTGTGCATGGGCACTTGGTGTGTAATGGGTTTCGCATGGGTTATTCACATTGATTTTTTCATGGTGAATCCATATTGTAAAATTCATATAGAGAAGAGCATAATGAAAGAAATGTGAACCATACATCTGCGTATGAAGCTTTTGATGACAATATGTATGACTTGTTGCGTGATGCATTCAGAGTTGTGGATAATGAGAGATGAACAGATGATTTGCAAACATTAACCAACTTCGAATAATATGAATGAGCAACTAAATGATGCTCAACACGTAGAGGTGAATGATTTCTCTAACTTAGTTAGAGATAGTAATGAACCTTTATATCCAGGATGCAAAAGTTATTCAAAACTCTCATTTATTGTGCATCTTTACCAGCTCACATGTCTTCATGGATTGAGTAATGAGGCACTATCAGGGTTGTTTAAGTTATTGTGTAAAGCTGGATGGGAGTTGCCAAAAACATTTTTTATGAAGCAACAAAGATTATAAAAAAGTTGGGTCTTGGGTATGAAAATATACATGCTTGTCCAAATGACTGCATATTATATTGGAAAGACAAAGAACAAGAACAATCATGTTCTACTTGTGGTACTTCAAGGTGGATAATCAAAGAGGGTGAGAGTACATCTCAATCTTAAGGAAAAAGGAAGAAGAACATAGATTTTTAATGTCGGGCTTGGTTTGGCTAGTGATGGTTTCAACCTATTTGGAGCAATGAGTGTTAGTTATAGCATGTGGCCTGTTCTTTTGATTCCATATAATTTACCTCATTGGATGTGCATGAAACAATCATCATTGATTCTCTATACTCTTATCCCTGAGCCTAAAATTCCTGGTAATAATATTGATGTGTATTTGCAACCTCTGATAGAATAATTGAAACAATTATAGGAAATAGGTGTCGATACGTATGATGCATCAAGGAAGGAAGTTTATAAGATGCGTGCGACATTGTTGTGGACGATTAGTGACTTTCTAGGACTAGATAATTTGTCTGGGTGGAGTACACATTCATGTTTTTCTTGTCCTCATTATAATTATGAGACGGATTATCAATGCTTGAAATATAGTAAAAAAATTGTTTCATGGGCCATAGGAGATTTTTAGAGCATGGCCATAGGTTTCATCGTGATAGTAAAAATTTTAACGATGCAATTGAGAATAGATCGCCTCCTATTTCTTTTATGAGTTAGATGTTTTACAACAAGTCCAAGGCCTTAATGTCACTTTTGGGAAAAGTAAAGAATCTGGCCAAAAATGAAGATCTGGTAATGATAATGTGCAATATTGGAAGAAGAGAAGCATAATTTTTCAACTACCTTATCGGGAGTTTAATCTTATACGTCATAATCTTGATGTAATGCACTTACCTCCTACTTTGATTTCAATGACAAATGACGAAAAAGACATATTCTTTAATGTGCTAAAGAGTATTCGAGTTCTTGATGGATATGCATCAAACATTTCTCGTTGCATCGATTTAACGCAACGCAAGATTCAAGGTCTTAAAAGTCATGATTGTCACATTATCATGCAACAATTTTTACCCATAGCATCAAGGGGTGTTTTGGCAAAGAAAATGTACTTTGTTTTATATGAATTGAGTTTGTTTTTCAGAGAATTATGTTCTAAAAGTCTGCAAATAGTATGATCGACAAGCTTCAATCTCGGATTGTGGTTCTACTTTGTAAAATGGAACAAATCTTTCCTCAATCATTTTCACCATTATGGTACACTTAGCAAACGAGGCAAAGATTGCTGGACCCATGCATTATAGGTGGATGTATCCTATTGAGAGGTATCAATATTAAAAGTTTTGTCCATTACTTCACAAGGTAAAAATTTACATGCGCTGATGTTAATTTCTTACACATTATTGTATTAGGTATCTTGGTAAGCTTAAATCACATGTCTGTAAAAAAGCTTTTCCGGAAGGTTCCATAGCGGAGGGATACATAATACACGAGTGCGTGACATTCTGCTCGAGATACCTTGAAGGAACTAAAATAAGATTTAATCGTCCTTCTAGAAATTGGGATGGTGAAGACGAGGAGACCACGCATGATGATATTTTTCCTAATAAAGGACGACCAACAAAAATCACAAAAGAAGGCTATCTTGATGAGAAGTCTTGGTTACAAGCACATAGATTTGTATTATTCCATTGTCAATTGACAGAACCTTTCCAACGATAATAATTTACCATTTACATATATCTCAACTAGATTATGGAGTATTTATGTAATTCATTTATCTTGACATGCAGAAAATGTGAAGAGGGAAAATCGTCGACGTCGACCTGCACCAAGGAAGATCCAACGTTTGGTACATGAAAAGTTCGTTGGATGGCTTCAAACTTAAGTAAGTTTAAGTTTGTTAGTTAACTTCATGTGATTTTGATAAGTTAATTCTAAATGTAGTTTTATTGAATAGGCCAACAAGAATGAAGTGTCGGATGAAATAAAGTGATTAGCTTGTGGTCCAAATAGAGTGGTAAAAATTATGCGGGATTTAATATAAACAGATTTGTATTTCGCACCAAAGAAAGTGATGCAACACTAAAGACGCAGAATTATGAGGTTTTAGTGACTGTTGAGACTAGAAGTTACGCAAGTTCGAGGGATACAAATCCAATAACAGGAGAAGTAAAATATTATGGGATATTGAAGGAGATTATTGAACTGAACTATTACGATAAGTTCAAAGTAGTGTTATTTAAGTGTGATTGGACTGACACCACGAATGCTAGAAGAAAAGTTGAGAAGTTTAGGATTACACTTGTTAATTTTTCACGTTTTGTTCACACTGGTGAGGATTTGAAAGATAAACCATTTGTCTGTGCATCTCAAGCACGTCTTGTGTATTACTTACAATATTAGATAGATAAAGATTGGTATGTTGTGGTGAATACAAAACCAAGAAACATGTTTGACATGGGTGACCATAATAGTGATACAACTCTTGATAATGAAGTGGTGATGAATTTTGAAAATGAGATATATGATCATTCTCATTTAGAAGAAGTCTTACATGAGAATGAAGAATGTGTCAATTTCATCATGACAAATGTTGTTGGTGTAACCATAGAAGATACAATTCATACGAATGTTGATTTTGATCAGAATAGTGATGACTCAATTTGATCGTGTTACCATTTGAATTATGTATGTCTTTATTTGATAGTTTTAATATTTAATTTTGATAAGCTATGTCTTTCTTTGATAATGTTATTATCTATTTTGTTGTGCACGTATAACCATTATGGTCCGTGGTAGATGTTTGCACATAACTGAGGACGATTCCGTTGATGATCAAGATCCACCATGCGATGCTCCTACTGTAACATTTATTTTATATTTCATACATGCCATTGTTCTTATTCATATAATATCTAATTTAAAAAAATAATATTTTATACGTAGGTGAATCCTCCTCCTCTCGGTGAAAGGTACGTGGTCGGACACGATTAGCTCAGATATAGAATCTACCTGAAGGGAAGAAAGTGAAAGTTGAATTCAACGCAACAAGACAACCGATCAAGGACCAAACATCAATGTATCTAAGCTTTTTGGCTTCACTAGGACGCACCTATGATCTATTGCCGATCACCTATGAAAGTTGGAAGAAAGTGCCTGAAATGTAGAAGAACACAATATGATATATTGTGAAGGTATAAATACTTATTTGTAATTGTCTTTTCCGTTATGTATTTATTAACTATACATTTATAATTTTTTAGAGTAAATGGGAAGTTACCGACGCCAACCGAAAGTTTACATTGTCTTCAATTAATAAGAGTTGAAAGGACGTCAAAAGTTACGATAAAATATCTGAGCGCAGAAGAATGCCCGAGACATAAACCTGAGGAAGTTCCACGAGATCAGTGGAATGTTATTGTCCATTTTTGGTTCTCTTCTAAAAGAATGATATTACAATATTTTCTTTTGACATTGAATTTTGTTTATTACGTAGAATAAATAGTAATTTTGTTTCTCAAATAACAGGCTCGTGGTGAAACAAATACTGTGATACGAGCAAAACAAAGTATACATCATTCTTTAGGAAGTAAAAGCTATGCTAAAAAATAAGATGAATTGGTACGTAAATCTTTTTTATTATAAGTAATATTTTTGTTTTTAGTATTGTGATCAAAATATAATTTTTTTAAACATAATGATAGATGGAGGTGTTGGGGAGAGACTCCAATGCAGTTGAACTGTTCATAGAAACGCATAAACGCAAAGACGGGAATTGGATAGATCAAGAATCTGCTTCTAGAGTTGTAAGAATTATTTTTAAGTTTATATTTGTCAATATTTTTAATTTTTCAACTATATTTGTCACATATATGATTGAATTTTTTATTTGTGTTGTAGGAGAAAATGTAAGAACTTCTGGCAACCCAACCATAGGATGAGAATAATATCACCCCTAGAGATACGTTTTCTGAAGTTATGGGACTAAGTCTAACTCTTACCAGAGTATTAGAGCAGCCGCCAGTTTTCTGAATAGGCGTTCGTTCCACGTGTAGAATATAAGAGGGTTAAGTCACAAGTCCATGAACTTCAATACGGTCAAGTTCAACTTCAATCCCAAGTACCGTACCTTATGAAAATGATGCAAGCACAAAATCCTTCGTTCTCATTACCCGACAGTGAACATGTAAGATTTCTAAGGAGTATATACTTTACGTAATTATAAATTATGTTTATTCCAACATTAATACTAATTTGTTTATTTTTATGTGTTTATAGGATTTTGGAGATCCTCCCTCGACTTCATGATCATATAAAATTCAATGAGGATGAAAAATACTATATTTCCTTAAGTTTGAACTTATATTGCTTTGTCTTTAGAATTTGTGAGTGTTTCAATTGATTGATTCTGAATCTTTTAAATTTGTGAACGTTTAAAATGCAAGAATTTATAAATATTTGAATTGATGGACTCTAAACTGTTAAAATTTTTGTATTAATAGATTCTGAATTTTGTGATGCAGAATGTTTTCTGAAATATGTATTTTTGAAAACTACAAGATGTTAAAAAAATAGAAAAAATTCTGGCCAAAATTTCAATTTATGGCGACGGTTTAAAACCGCTAGAAAATATTTTCTTTCTGTTTCCGGTCATTTGGCGGCGGTCCAACCGCCGCTAAATAATATTTATCGGCAGATGTAACCACCGGTAATGAGAAAACAAACCGCGAGAAAAAAACCCAGAAATTTTCTCTATTTCTAGACATTTTGCGGCGGTTTGAACCACCGCTAAATTATCTTTACCGGCGGTTTAAAACAGCCGGTAACGAAAAAAACCCCGTCAGAAAGAAACTCAAGAAATATTTTTCTTCCCGTTTCTAGGCATTTAGTGGCGGTTTTAACCACCGCTAAAGAGAATTAAAATCGTGAGAAAAGACACCCCTTTGCTGTTGGTCCTCTGACAGTTGGAATAATCGCCGCCAAAAAACTTTGCGGCGGTGAATAAGGTGGTTTTTTTGGAACCGTTGTTAAACTTTTTGGCGGCGGTTTTAATGGCAGCAAAAGACGAATAAAACCGCCACTATAATCATTTTTCTTGTAGTGAAATTACAATAATTTAAAAACTATTCGTCATGGCGTCTGTAATTATCTCTTTCACCTTCAGGAAGTCTCACCTCTTGGTAACCATTCACCAAGGTCCAGTCCCATTTTTAAAATTCAAATTTCAATTTAAAATTAATTTCTAACATCTTTTACTTTGATAAAAATATTGCCAAGTAAATTAATCAATTAATTTATTTTAAAAATAATTTATAAAATATATTCTAATTAATTAGTGTTGAAAAATTATCAAATTAAATAAATCTAATTTTTTAGGGAATGAATTGGGCTTGAAATCAAATCCCAAGTCTCTGCGAATCATTTGGGCCAAAAAACACTTACTCAGTCCAAAACATCAACATGCTTGGTAGGTTTACATCAGTCTAAGGCCCAACAAGGTCTTGCTCGCCCTAGGGTTTCCAAAATCCTAGGGTTTCTTAAACCTTAAGTGTTGTCGCCTAGGGTTTCACAAACCCTAGTGACGGAGCGAGGCAGGGTGCAGGGTACGGTGCGATGCGGATGACGTACCTCGGGGTGCATGTGGCTTCTCAAGATTCGTGCGATGATCGAAGCACATTCATGACAGATTTACACAAAATTTAACGATACAATTTTTCAAAATTAAATTACATAAAATTCCATACCACAATTTTGGCGTACATCGATTCTAAAATTGAAAAATAACACCTAGAACCGATCGATCGGGATCCATTAATAAAATACATTCAAACACGCTTTGAATCTAACATACAAAAGTTATATGCTGATGTCATCATATTCATCCACACATATGTTTAAATACTGAATATGCATATTCAAAAACCATAGGTTCTGATACCAATTGTTGGATCAGGTTTTAGATTTTGATGAAAAATTAATGAACCGTGATAAGTTCATAAGCAGAATTTAAAAAAAAAAAATTCATACAAACGTTTAATCCATTTAACACACAACCAACAAATGAACATGCATAATCATATAAACGTATTGAAAAAAGATTGAAACAATTTATACATTTTCAATTAACGGAGAATTTCTGATTTGGCGGGATCCAATTTCTATCTCGTGTTTTTCATTCTTCACAGAGCTAGCAATTGATCTTCTACCAATAACCACCCGTTAGAATCATAAGTATATCTCTCAAGGATATCAGTAGAAATTTAGTGTAGGATCTCAAATCAAAGATTGGAAGAGAAAAATCAAAATTTTCCTCTTCCTTACTGTAATTCGACGGCAACAGTGTTTGGGGGG